>JAPTGZ010000022.1:4956352-4972771 GCA_029814645.1 Fowleria isostigma
GTCCAAAGCAAAAACCTCTTTGTATTTGAATGTGTTTCATTTGAGTTTCATTTGAGTCACATACCACAAAACGCATGAATTTTTGTATAATTTGAACTCATGTAAACTGAGTTCACAGACACTTGTATAACTTTAACTCAGTAAATGACTCACCAAAAGATAATTTTCAAGGAAAATGCTGCCAGTGTGTGGTTCTGCAAACCATAGATGAATGTAATCTGACCAAGAATACAGTTCAAATCAGTATTTCTTAAGACATTTTTAACAGTAAATTAGTAATGTAACTTCTCATGCTTGTAAGGTTCAAATGTCAAGCTCATTAATTTAATTCATTATTTGGTTTACATGTATCTGAGACATTTACTGTAGTTTAAGTACTAAATACACTTGGAGTCTGAACCATGCATGTATCTAATGCCATAACCAAACCAGTTACGCTGATGCAGAAATATCCAACTCTGCAGTAAATTCTAAGTCTACTAGGGGACTTGATCAGAAAGATATTTTTGGTTTGTGTAGTTCATTTACCTCTCAAGTTGTCACATAGAAGTGTAGCTCCAGTTTCATCCCTTGCTTTTCTCCAAATGTGCCCCCTTGTTTCCATAAAACCAGCATGGCAGTGGCCATATTGCACAAATGTACTTACACTTCAAAATCGCAGTTCACAAACCAACAGGTCACATCATAAAGACTTTTTCTACTATTTATGCAGTGTCTCTCATACATCGTCATACTTATACAGTGAAAATCTTTCAAACTAGTTTAGTAGCAATGGATGAATCTGCTTTTGCTGTATTGTAAAGTAAAGTGTAAATGCTCTTTAGAGTTAGTGTGTTTCCTTTAACTCATTCTTCTTATATAAAGTAACTCGGCACCACCTTTTGAACCCTTACACAACATAGTGCTTTTTCCATTTTGAGGGAAGAGAATGAGGCCAACTCAGAAACAACAGCATTATTTAAAATTTTGTGCTCCTGGCTGCATGGTTTAGGGAAGATATCAGGGCTCACAATGTATTAGTTAATAATTAAGCCAAACTGCAACCTTTCGTTAACCCTATCCAAAGCACTCGGGGTGGAAATTTGAGTCTCCTGAATTTTGTATGACTACCATTCACCCAAATCTCCTATACCCTAAAAAGGGGGTGAAGAAGTAGAGCTTTAGTGACAAATTACATGGAGATGACAGGATTTGGCGGTTTGCAAAAATGTAAAAAGGCAACATCTTCTAGGCTGAACCTACACTTGTGAAAGATAGTCCAGAAGTCATGCAAAATGAGAAATACTATATGAAGAACTTTGATTGTGCAAACACTTGTTTTCCAAACGCAGCAAAGACAGATAACCATATGAATGAAATCCAACAGAAGTGAACATGACACACCTCAAGAAGTATCAACTGACTGTGGCAGTTGCAGCTGTGTGGGAGAAGATGCTTATTTACAAGTCCTCAGCAGTCTTTGATGTCGAAGTCTTACTCTCTAATCTCGATGAACTGAATGTGTGTGGGATACCTAATAGGAAATTAATTCTTCATTATCAGGATTTACACCTGCCTGGCTGTAATGTCTTGCAGTTAACTAGATTGAAGCTCAGTTTATAGCTGTATAGTGGCCACTGTGTCTCACCATATTGTTGTCTGCACAAATGATATACAGTATATCTTCTCCTACAGAGAGGGGAGGGAAGATAGACAGACAGAGGTGGAGAGAAACAAAGGAGTTGATGGGTGGGATTTCAAGCGATGATTTTACATTCTACAGAGTGGCACTTTGGGAGATTGCCCTGGAAAACCCCTGCAGCAGTTTTCCTCTTCTTTAAGGTTTAAAGCCTTAGCCATCATTTCAGGCAGACAGTGACATTCACTGGGGTTATTTTGTGTTTGGATACAGAGAATTTTCTATTCTTAGAAATGATCAAACTAAAGGCACACAGTGAGAGAAATATTAAACTGCTGTGAAGATATTTTTTCCTATCAATAATAGTTTCCAAATGATGGTTTAGTGCGGACACACACACACGCATGTATGTACGCACACAGATTCTGTCTTTCCTCTGCTCGCTCTTCATCATCATGCTAACCCTGCGTGTTTCTCTCGGCAGGAGACAGAGAAGCTCATTGTTATTCCACAAGGGTCGGCTGATCTCAGCCAAATCTGTCTGTGCCTCGCTCCTCAATCCACATCATTCCTGTATTGTTTGGCTCCCAGGAATCCAAAAATCTCTCATCCTTGGGATCTACTGGAAATGTGGGAAATCTTTGAGTGAAGCCCCCTCCTTGGGGGATTCCTCACCCAGGCTGCAGGAAGGTCTGAGGGGAAAAGAGTCGCTCTCGCCATCTGAGTAAAGATGGAGAGACAGAAAGAGGAAGCTCTGCTCTGAGCTCCTGGGGGCTACAAAGCCAAAGCTGCTCTAATATTGAAAGAAAAAGCCTGACCAAACTGGATTCGGTTTTTGCTTTATTATTACGTGTCACTAGAGGCGAAGTGAAGATACTGTATAGCTGGCTATCTCCTTGAAGGAAGCATGTGTCTCTCCTTGAACGACCAGAGCTCATCAATAAGTGATGCCCTGTCTCTTCCAGTCTATCACACACAAGGAAGAGCCGCCTTGATTTGTTTTAGAAGAAAGTACCCAACGCAACACTGTCTCTATTCTCTCTCACTTGTCAGATGACACCCCTTGTTCTCTTAAACTTGATGCTTTTATAGATTTCAGGCTGTTTTTCAAGCTTTCAAGCAGAGAGTTGGAAGCACTCTGGAATAACACAACGGCAATTGTCCCAGTGCCCTCTGCCTCTCTGTCCTGTGACTCTGCCTCAATACATTCCAGCAGTCAAAAGACCAGTGAGAGCAGTGATAGGGGGCTTTTTTTTTGGCCGCACAGAAAACTAATCCCATTTCACAGTGCTATGCAGCCGCGCCAAAATAATCACTTGATGGGAGTTGAAAGTGATTACCACTGTTCACTCTTATCTCCAATGAGTGCAGAGAATATCGTCCAACAACAACAACAACAGCTTGCCTCTGTGATGCCAGGCCAAGTGAGGAGCAGACAAGGGGGGATACAGCCACACAGAAAAGCCGCTAATGGTTTTCAATGGGAAGTGTGTGCGCGTCATGTACAAAAGATGCATGCACTGTAAGTCGATTCGCATGGATAAGTAATTAGAACAGTGGTCCATCCTCTTCCACACAGCTTGAATATTTAACAATCACTACTGTAGACATAGTTTAGAAATGCTGGAGAATTACTTTCCTTCAGCCTTGGGGATAAGTCATAATCATATGGTAGGATTCTCAGTAAATAGCATTAATTTATCACTTAACATAAATGAATGTTTTTGATTCTTCTTCTCTAACTGAACACAGTAATGACGCTAATAGTAATGCTGTTGTCGGTCTTTATGCACTACACTGATAAAATAAAAAGAAACAAATCAGAAAACGAGAACTGTTTAATAATTCTTCCACAGCTAAATTATATTTTGTATTGGTTTTTCCTGACCCAGTGGCACACTTTTTCAAATGTCAGGCTATACATACATCATTTTACTCAAGGACAGGTCAGCATAGCAAACACTGGCTGTCACATGGGCTTGAACTTTGCATGCTTCCAGCTGAAGGACAATCATGTTGCCGTTCAGCATTTCTACCGACGACAGCAGCAAAATGACAGTGTTTCCTCACCTGATTGTCAGACATGACATAGAGAGAGTTCTTGTCCAGTGAGAAGGCCATGTCCCGGAGGATGGGGCGGGCATCCTTCATCACAGTCACTGTCTCGTACAGAACTCCCTCCTCCAGAGGACCGTCCACCCTGATCTGCAGAGACAAAAAGACAGTGAATGCCACATTGCAGCACACAGTGGTTGGATGTGTATGTGCACATTTATGGACATCTGTCTTGTTCTGTATATTGCAGGCTTTATAGCCTGCATGCAAGGTTGAGAAACATCTTTCATGCTCTGTTTCAGCTTTGTTAAACAGCGCTGTTTTTGTGAAGCAAAAACCATTAATCAAAGCCTTCTCCTGAATGACCAACTGAAACAGAAACCTTCTCTTGTACAAACCATTTACATTTTGTTCTATGTTGAGAAATACTGCAGACATAATGTGATGTGAAAATGATTAATCACCTTTAAATATATTCTACTTCAGCGCAGAAACTTCTGGAGCATTCGCTCATTAACAGAGAAGCTGCTGTGAAGTGACACACATAACAATCTGTTAACTTTTATTGGAGGAAAAATAGGCACTCGAGAGGAAATTACTGAAACTAATCAAACTGGAAAATAACCATCATATTAAAAGATCAAATGTAGATCAAATGTAATAGAATGCACTGAAAGATGGTCTGAGGTATTTGAATTTCACTGATTATAGCCAAGCGTAGCACTACAAAACTGTATAGAGTTACATGCCAGCTAAGTATTTATCTGCTTTTCACCTGTTATTAGATAAAACATCAAATGGAAAAATGAGACCTCACACCACAATCAGACTTCAGTCAATTTCTTCATAAGAATAAAGGTTTTTTTCAGATACAATTCACACAAATACCTCTTAGCTGCAGCTCTGCTAGCCACTGACAACTAGAATCAAGTTTATCAGCTAGTCTCCTTGAATATCACATTTTATAAACTGATGCATTAAAGATAATGGATTAGAAATATTTATACCTTTGAAAAACAGTACAGAATATTATTTTTTAACTACATGCTTATATAGGTCTACTTAAAAATTAGGCCTGCATTTTATGCTTGCAACATTAAATGTCTTTTAACTTGGCTAAGATAACGTTTATGGATACACAGCATTAAATCAAAGTCAGTATATTTTTTGCAACGGAATTACAAGACTTTGCTACTGTAAAACAACTTATTGTGATAACAACTTAAAATGAAACCAAATTTTTGTTCAATAGCAACATCAGTTTACATCAGTGAAGCTACACCTTTTTGGACTGAAATCTGTCGTCAAAAAAAACCCCAAACCAAAATAAAAATTGATCTCTTTAGTTTTCAGGCCTACTCTTTGCTTAGATGACATTTTGCTAAGTTTGTAGGGGACATTGTATTCCTTGTAAACGTGCCAATGCATATAACTTCATCAGAGCGGATTTCTAAAATGCTGCATGCAGCACATTAATATCTGTTCTTTTCTGTATGTGAAATATTAACATGCAGTGTGGACAGTTTTGGAGTGACTGGGGCACCTTTATATGGTGCTAGGTGATGATAAAGCATGTTTTTTCCCCCTTGCTTTCAGTCTGTAGGCTAAGCTACTTTTACATTTAACTAAATATATTTCCAATAAAGGTCAGTAATGTCATTATTCCTTAAATCTCAGTCCCCTATAGTTGGCAGTTACACAGAATGCTTGATTTATTTTCATGTATCACATGTCTGTTGTTCTGAATTGGTGTAAAGATTTTTTTGTTCACTGTGAGTAAGAATACCATTCTGCATGAGTAAAAATAAAGGATGAGGAACAATACATGGACTGTAAATCTAACTAGAAGACAGCGAGAGGGTAGATGGATCAGCTGCTACAGGTTCTCTAGTCCACTTGACAAATGTTACTTTGACCCAGATTCACCCTTGAGGTTATTACTATGACGTGGGTGAGTTTTTAAATGTGTTCAGTGAGCTCAGCTTTAATTTGCCTTTGGAGTGACTTTCATGCAGCAATCTTTTGGGGCTCATTAAATGCATATGTGGAGAACAGATGCCCACTGGTGAGTGGTTTTCGATTCTCTTCTCCCACCTCTGTCTACAAATAAGATGTGCTGTTGCTGCGAAGCAAACAAATAAGCAATCTTTGTCAGTCCGAAATAAATGGCATACTCACGTTGGGCTGTGAAAGGCAGCCTGAATGACCTGAACACTAGTGAAGTGTTGATTAATCTGAGACATCTAACTTTTTTGAAAGCTTTTCATGTGTATATCAAAAATATAAACCTTATTGTGTGTCTTGGTTGGATTGCTTTATTATTACCCAGTGTGTTTTGCACAACAAAAAACAAGTGTTTCTTCAAATTTGTTTTTCTTTTTTCAATTTTTGTATGTATTTGAAGGAAAAGATGGAAAAAAAAAAAAAGAAACAAGTCAGTCACATACAGTAATCTGGATCTGTAATCATCGTGTCAGTGTTTTCATTTTATAAAATTACCTTTAATTATATGCATGAAGATGCATCTTTCTCCATTAGTGCAAGAATGGTTTGAACAGCAATGTACAATGACTTATCTCAACATATAAAATCAGCAATAAAGTCAATAATTGAAATGAGAAAAAAATTGCTGAATAAAGCACAATATAAAAAGAAAAATTTCTTATTAGCAATACAAGCCCAGGTTGAAGGTATGTTTACATCCAAGGAGACTGGATCATTTGTCATGTGATGCAATTACAGTAAAGCTGAAGTAATTTCTCTGTTGTAATAATTAAAATAAATGCAAGATAATGAGGGACTGGAGCAGAGAAAATGTGAAAATGTCTGCAACGCGATTATTCCAGTCTTCCCTGCATGCCTCCTGTGGACTTAGGCAACCTCACCACCCAAATCAAATTTGCCTGCAGAAGATTCTGAATGCGTGCCAGGCTAGCTCACACACACGATGGCAGATCCTCAGCAGTCCCTCAATGGGGACAGTGAATCAATACAAACTGATTACATGATTGGATCCCCCGGGCACCAAAACTTCATCAATCAATCACGCCTCCACCTTGCAGGCAGCTGTGCCTCTCCAACCGTCAGCTCTGCCAGCCAAGAATGAGTGAGGGAAAAAAATATGGGTGTGTTTGTGCGTAAGTGTATGTGTGTTTGTGGCGGTATACAAGAGAGGGTGTCCTCTTCAACAAGCAAAACACAGTCAGAGGACACAGTCTACTATTGTTATTACTAGCATTTAGTGTAATCCTATTCTTTATATACAGCCGTTGTTTCATAGACAGACTTATCATTGGTGGTCTGTTTTTTCACTTGCCCTGTCTTCTCCTGTTGCTACACGTATTCCTCCTCCTCTTTATCCAAGTTCTCCACTCCAATCCCACGCAGTAATGGAGCCAGTTTACATTATTTTTTCCCACACTCCATATTTCATAAATAACACAAATTCAAACCAGAGCATCGTAGTCTTTCTGCTGTAAAACCACATCTACCCCCCTTCTCAAAACAATCCTCTAGAGAGAAGCAGATACTGATGCGTGTGTTTTTCACTTGGGTAGAATGGCGATGACCAAAG
Organism: Fowleria isostigma; assembly: GCA_029814645.1. Taxonomy (NCBI): domain Eukaryota; kingdom Metazoa; phylum Chordata; class Actinopteri; order Kurtiformes; family Apogonidae; genus Fowleria; species Fowleria isostigma. The sequence continues at coordinate 4,963,600 of JAPTGZ010000022.1, forward strand.
GGCTATGATGAGACACACACTGACCCATCATGACCAATCCATGGTATTTGATTTCAGCTGGTTTAAAAAAAAGTATTTCTATAATTTAAAACAGGGCTGACCGGCACAAGCCCTTTGGGAGTACAACAGGTCCTCAATCTCATCTTAAGCCTCAGAGCTCCGTAATGAGAGTAAGTCGAGTTTAATTGGTTTTATAATGAGCCTGCTTGTAGCAAATGACACACAAACCTGAACACACACCAACACACAAAGGCATGCAAACAAAGACACATACACTTGCTTTAACAACTTTAGTTTAGACTTTTAAGTTTTACAAACTGTATTTGTTTGATTACTGTATAATCACTGGATGACATTGAACTATAAGAGCCAACGTAAAGAGAAATAGTTAAAAAAAATTTAAAAAGGGTTCAGTTTGAAGCAATTATTCCAGGCTCAGCACAGACAAAAGATTTTTAATATCAAGTTCAATTCTATTCTTCCTGTGTGGTCCATGTCATTTACCGAAAAAGCAGAACTGACTTGCCATTAATACCAAATGTTGTTATGACCTCAGAGAAATTCTTCCCTCACCCTCCCTTCCCACCGTGCCTCAGCTAACGAGGATATATATTTAACCCATGAATAATATTTAAGCCAAACATCCTTTCTCCTTCTGCAATTATTTTGCGCAACCTGCAGTGGATATAAACAACCCAGCTTAATATGGCTTCTACAAACAGATAAATGCAACATGAGCTCATGTGCGCTTAACAAAAACAGCCTCCCTTTCTTGGGTTTGCATCTTAAACGCTCTGCAGCTCTCTCATCCCATGAGAGCCAAAGAAAACAGGCTTCTAAGATCACGTAGCTTGCGCCAGGTTAGCTCCGTTGTAAACCTGCCAGACCTCGCATGAGCAATACACTCACCCAAACGTCTGTCCCATGTGTGCATACATATGGGACTGATTCAGAGATTCATTTTAGCTGATGATTTTATTCAAACTGAGAGGAAGTATACACATAAACCACTGTTTTTCCACTGCAGATCGGGAAACCTTATGAAGCAGATGATTACTGTGTTTATGTGGCGACGGTTATTCAGTCCTTAAAAAGTGTGTCCATATGTGGCTGGCCAGTGTGTGTGCCCTCCACACTCAACCTACTAACCTAAACATATGGATGAAGACCCAGGAGGCCAGGAGCATTCTGCCCAGCTAATCACTCTCAATCTGCCACTAGTGAGGTTACATCTGTCTCTGAGGACCAGTGTGTCAGACGTACTTTGAACCAGACACAAGAAGGTCAAAACAAACTTTTCCTCTTGGAGCTTTGCATGATATTGTGATGGAAATCAGTTAGTTTGTGTCTGTGTTTGAAAGTATTGTTTTTCTCCTAAAACCACTGAGTAAAGAAGCTACAGTTTGGCAGGAAACCACATATAAATCTTCCGTTACTTTGGAAAACAGGCACAGGATGAAAATACACGCTAGACTAGACCTAAAGTAGATATACACAGACTGTAAGCAAGACAGAAATTGGCACAGAATTGATAGTAGATGCTCCGAGGCTTGACTCCATATTGTGACACGGGGCAAGCAGCGACATAAGGGCCAGACAACTGGCAACCTTTAAGGCTGAGTGGCTGTGCATATGGTCCGATTGTGCATGACAGCCGAGGAGAGCAGGCATTGATTAGCCCATATATCCATCACGGCTCTCTGAATGCTAATGAGACCAAACTCAGGATGGAGCTGCAGCAGCTAACGAAAACAAAAAGTGTTCCGGGAAAGAAGAGATGTGTATTACAGGACAGGAGTAATCATTCATCCATCACATTAACTACAGTCAGAAAGTGAGACGTATTGATTACAGCTACTAGACACGCTCTACGTTGGCAAGTGCTGAAACCTAAATGCGATTACCAACTGGGTCGGAAGAAAGGTTGCGACATGACAGAGTGTGTGCATGTGTTTTGTGTATGTGTGTGTTTTCAGAGTTATTGTTAAAAGCCTTCTTGTTGCAGCAGCCAAAATTTGAGTTCACCCTAACCTTCAGCTGTATGGCCAAGTTCCAAGTCTTCATACCACAATTTCTACAACTTAACCACAGTCTCCTCTCAGTCTCTGCATGTTCACTTCTTTTCTCTCTCCTTGAGGACATGGTTTCCTGTTCTCTGTTTCCTGTACTCCTCCGTGCAGCCCCCATCTCTCCAATCATTCCCATTGTTTTTTAGATTCCCATGGCCCACCAACAAAAGCAGTGGGAGGGGGACAGTGGAACAATTCATGGCACTCATATGGACTTCGTTTTCCTGACCGCAATGCAGTCACAGTCCTCTTGTATGTTTCCGTTTGTGTGACTGAGCAGTGGGTGGGGGGGGGGATAAAAAGGGAGTGAAAAGAGGACAAAGAGAGTTGGAAACAGAGCCTGAGCTGCTAAATAAGCCTGCAGTAAGGAGTGGGAGAAAGATGGACACCTTTTACTGTTATCATAAAATTGCTTCTCTTAATACCATTACAATTTCTGCAGCACTGAGACATCTAATGGTGATCCGCTCGGAAGACTTCTACCCTCAGGTCCAGTTCCCTTCATGCAGTTATAAAAATCCTATCAATTTAACCTCAAATACACCTATTCCGACTGCACCACTGCCCAGCTCTGAAACTCTATTCTAATGATCTCAATCACCAAATCTCTCTTTTTCTGGTTTCTCCTTAGAAACCATGACTTTGAAAAGTTCAAGTCATTTAACCGTGTACCGGAGAATTTTCCCACCCCGTCAACTCTCAATAAGCTATAATGAATCCACTATTTGCACAGGAGGGTATTTGACCAAGGCGTTATTTGCTGTGAGCCTAACATTTTCAAGTATTTCCAGGGTAATACTGCTGCCGAGGAGCTTCAGACTCCGAGCTAAGGCACTGGTTCACTTTTATTTCATTCGACAGTGCAGCTTCTCATATTACAGCATGGGCATCCATCAAGTTGTATTTACCAGCACTGGGCTAGTGTTCTTACAGTGATTGAACAGTTACGACATTGGTGGTTCACTTAAGTGCAGTGTCTAGGCAGCTGCAGGGGTCACATTTGTGATGCTTCATTTAAAGGACAGTTTCTCCACCAGATCTTGAAAATGTTTCCTACCTAATGTTAAAGATAGGGTAGGAGGTGTTTTACTATATTGCCTAAAATCTCCTTCATACCCCGATTACAATTAATTAATTAAATGCCATAACACAAAAATACAAAATTTTAGTCACCTGCGGAAAGGACAGGACTGAAAAAATACCATCCAATTATTTTAACTGGCCCATTGAAATGATTGAATGGTGATATGTTCATCAAACTTAACTGCCATTTGTCCCTCCCCATATACCCGTCTTCATGCACGAATCATGCATTCTCAGAGCAGCTTGGAGTACTTGTACAGGAAACAAAGCCAGAGTCAAAGCTTGGCTAGCTATATTAGCTATATTAGGATGTAAAGTTTGCTGGCAAGCTGTTTTGTCACTAACATAAATCACAAGCGAATGTAGCATTAGCCAACTAGGTAGGAATTGGGGCTGTTCTGCTGACAAATATAATAGTGAAATGCACGGGTTACAACATTCAAAGGAAACTTTAGTGGGCTGCTAGCCTGACATCAGTTGTACTGCACTCAGCTGTTCTTACTAGCCTGAGATTACTTAGAACGCGTATCAAAATAACAAGTGAAAAGTTCAACGACTAATCTAATATACTAATGAACATGCGCACCTGCAGCCATAAATTCGGGGGGGGCAATTGATGCTACGCAGTGCTCGGGAACCCTTAGGATCAAGCATTGCACAGTCTGGTACTCTGGAGGCATGATTTCAGGGAGGAAGTCTGAAGAAAGGAGTGTGGACTTTTGAATTGTGTATTTACAAAATGTAACTTGCTTGAACTGCTTTTCCAGGATCTTCTAGCCTACCTTTAAGTCTTAGATGGTTTAACATTTTAGTGCCGTACAACCTTTTGGCAGCTCTGACATCTGTTTATTATCTAAAGTGGCATAAGCATTAAAGCCTCAACATATTACGCCAGATAGATCTTGTTATTGACAACTGCATCATAATATGTTCAGTATATCGGGATAGGATCCATTTCCATTCCGTATGCCATTGTACTCCTTCTGAGTGTAACTGCTACACAGAAACATTTCCTCAGAAAATCAATTCCACTCAACACCTGTTATGCGCTTGGGGCTGCTACAGGGTAAGCAAACGTTTAATGTCATTCGACAGTGTGTTTGCTGCTTACTTGCATACTAAGCTATACAGAAGCACCGACCGAGGAGATAAAATCTGCTCTTTATTACTGAAAGCTTCACAGAAAATTAAAGTTAGAAACATACATTTGTTGTCCTGCAGTCATTAGAGACTAAATAATAGTTCTTCAGATTGATTAGGTTCAAATCTAAGCCATATTTACAGGTCAAAACCAAGTTTTCCTTGTGAAGGCATGAACAGTTTCTCAGTTAATAGAATTTTCAGGCCACAAATGTTACAGTTTTTATATCACATTATAACACTACACTTAATCACACATTATGCATCTCAAGGTCTAATTCATAAATGTCTGCATTGTACCTAGCTAATATGGTAAAAACAGGAATGAGTCAGAGAGTAACCCTCTTCTACATTCCCAACCTCACCTATAGTCATGAGTTTTGTGTAGCCGTTGAGTGAATAAGACATACAGCTTGGTTAAAATGCAGCAAACACTTTTGGTGTTGGCATTTGTTATTTGCCAATCTCCATTCTCACACAATACAAACTGCATTTTGTTGAGATACTGCCATCAGTGCCACTGAAAGTTGCATCTATTTGTATTCCCCTGGTAAAGACTGCGACAGATTTGAATAATGACCTGTAGGAGCTGATACCTGGATTTACCACATTAGAGCACATCCCACCCAGGCACCAGAATAAAATGACACTATTGTGTATTTCTGCAAATTACAGACATGCATAATCTCAGTGTAAACACTGAATCACTGTGGTCACTGAGGAATCTGCTATGTTGTGGTTTATCCTCAACAGGCAGGAGGTGATTTTAGATTAAAATTCAATAGTTTCCCTGATTCCTGTCGGTGTCTGTTAAGGTAGGACATCTGGTTTTATTGGGGTTAGGATTATGTTTAGGTTTAAATATTATTAAATGCATTGTGAGTCATTTTGTAGTCACAACTTTGCAGGCTTTTCTGTATTACAAGCCCAGTTGTCTTTCCATAATCATATCATAACAGCAGAAATATGGATGGTTCTAGAAATTCTGATCTGAAATGCACTTTTATTTAAGTTGTTTTGACATTATGTGCATTCACAGCAAAAATCTACAATTGGAAATTCTGCCAACTGGGTTTGTTTACATCATGCAAAGGTCAAACGCTCCTTTAGTGCCACATAACTTTGAGAAACCCAAAGGGACATATTATTTAACCAAAAAAACACCTACTAAGGTAACCAAGTAATGGCAGATGATGATAGAAATGCCCTGTTTTATCAGAAACAGGAGTAGCTTGCTCCACAAATGTTGATGGACACATCCATATGCTGCATTGAGCTTGGATGGTGAGACTGGTGGTTATCCCTATGACCTTTCACCCTGGTTACACCCTTCCTGTGGTAGGGTTGACCTTTGCAATGGCCCTGCTGCCGGAGTGATCCACCAATAGTATTTATCGTCATGCCCCATTTCCACTCCGCCTGTCCATTTGTGGGTGATGGAATAGGATTGGAGATGTGACCCTGTGCTCCTCTGAGGCCCCTGGGAGTCTCCACTAAGGCTGTTTATTCTGTCAGTTTAATGGCAAAACCCTGGCCCTCAGACACCCAGCACTTAAAGCAGTAATGATGGATTTTTCGCTCATCATCCCAACTTCCTGAACACATACAAACCACTTCTGACTCGGTGCTTTTCTGTGTCGATCTTACTCACCATCCCTTTCTTTGTTGTTCTGTCTCTGTTGTTTTTCTCTTTCTCCCTTTCACTGTTCCTCTGTCTCAAACCATCGCTTTTTTTTCTCCCTCTATTCCTCTCTGTCATCCATGCTATCTTGTCTTTTTCCCGATGGCTCGTCCAATGAAAGAGCTGCAGTGATGTTATCTGTGCTTCCAGTCTGGACTCGTGTCTGTGTGTGCGTCTTGTGTGTCAGACAGATTGCTCCTCATAAGACTGAGGCCCCCGGGCTAATGTCACAACAGTCCTCTCACACATTTCCTCAGTCAGCTGCATGCTGCACGACTCTGCAGTAAGCAGAGCCCGCGGTGCTACCAAGTCAATCCAGTTAAATCAAAGACGAGCCCTACAGGAATTTCATTATAATATACCATTACAGTATATGTACTCAGATGAAGTATGATGGACAATGGGCTAAATCAACTCCATGAACCTGTCAGAAAGAGGTCATCCTATAAGCCCTATATTCTTCAACAGATATACGGGTAGAAATCATGCAAATATTTTGATCAGTATAATGAGACAATTTGTATGCTGAACATTTTTGTTTGTTTAGTATGATTTGCCTCACTTTAACTTGTTAAATAACAAATTTTCTAAGTTTCACACCATCAGTTTATCTTCAACTTCCCATATTCATCTTATTCAACCTGTAACACCTGATGACAAATTATCTTTAAACCAAATTACATTCTGAATCAAACTAAAAGGCTCAAAAATGTGTATGTGGAAAAAAAAAAAAAAAAAGAAAAGAAACCCTGAAATTGGAAGCATTTCTCAGAGAGAAAATTCCAATAAAACTCCAAGGCACCTTCTTTTATCTCTGGGTTTAACATGGCCATGGGGTGAGAAAAAAGACATTTGATTGTCTGAGAGAGGTCCTTGGAGTTTTGGGTCTTGGGTCCAGGGATCATGGGTTTTAATGTCTATATATGTTCCAACCAATGGACACCTCTAATGAACCTGGTTTAAGAGCAAGAAATGCACCGAAGTACTGGACAGCTGTCCGAATTTAAAACTTGTTACATAGATCCAATAAAACATAGGTGTATATACATTAATATATATATACATCAGTTTTCCTAATCTATTTACTATCTGTTTACATTATTAGGAATAGATGTAACTTCATCATTAAGGAAGCGAAAGTAACGTCTTAAGATGTATAAATGGGAGATGGGGGTGGGATTTAATAAGTTTTCTTCTTCCCACTCCTTTTCAAGCAATACTTACTGAATTTGTTTTGTTATTACTAGTGTACATGGCAATCATTGTCTTGATCATTTTTTATTTTGTTTTATTTTTTAACGTATCTGCTCTGCAATTGGCTCCTTGTTTTCATAAAATTTTTTGGTTCTTTTTTTTGCTCAAAAAAAATAAAAAAATAAAATGAATATGTCAAAGAAATCTATTCTTTAAGTAGAAACCAAACCAAAACAAAACAAAACAAAACTTTCAAGCTGTGCACAAATTTGCACAATTTGGCAGGATTAATGAAGTAACCTAAAATTACCCACTAGGTACACAAAGAGTATAGTGGTGTTTGTAAACGCAGAAACTCAGGTCAAGAGATGCTGTTGACTGTCAGTGAAGTGGTCCTTTAAGTACTTTGTGATGTTAAACCCAAATCAAGTCAGGATCCACAAGGACAGTGATAAACAAGTGGCACCAGAGCAGCATAATGGTGCTGTTACTTGCAACGTGTACAAAGAAATTAAACAAAGAGGCTACAGTTCCTTTGAAAGAAGTAATTGATGATATTTACAGCGTTTAGTTCTAACACAAGAGCTCAATATATACTGTTGTACTGTGCAATCACTGCACCTTTATTCAGCTGCACATTGTCCCGCTATAATCACCATGACATATTAAACATAACCAGCTATGCTTGTTAGATCATTAATTGAGCCGATTATAGTCTTCATTAATATTAATGGATTTAGATTGTTTTACATAAATGTGCCATGACAGAGAACAAAACAGCTATGGTTGATTTATTTCAGTGGTATTTTTCCAATTGACAACTAATGCATTATGTAGCACGGAGTTTTTAAGATAACCTTTTTAAATCTTGTATACAAAGTATAATGTTAACAGGCTATTCCACCTATTGTTCACATGCAGCTCAGCTGACATCTCTGTGGTTCAGAAAATACCTTCAAATTTGATAAACAACCCAGACCTTTATTAAAGTGTGCTTCTTTATTGCAGAAATAGGTCTTTTGGGATTTGGTTTTGTCTTCAGGTTTTGTTGCCTTATTCGATGGGTGGTTTTCAGCTCTCAGTTTCACACTGATATTAACAAACTGAAACTGGTTGTTTACCACCACTGAGAATGGTATATCACCTGCACCTGTTGGTTTATTTTTTACTTTTTGGCTTTTTCTGTCTAAAAATTGAAAAGTAGGGCAAAGGTCGAGAAAGAACCCATTACATTTTGGAGCAGATCCATAAAAAGGAGCAGAATCTGGATTTTTTTCTTTTGATTTTTCTAAATTTGGAAGCTGGGGCATTTGATTGAATTACAAGACTGTGGCAGAGATATGCACTTTACAAAGTTCCCTTTTAGATATTATTGCATTACTGTAGACTTAGTAAACCACTTTACTCTCTGAACTAAAATGGAATGCAAATCTCTGAAACTTAAGCTCATACTGATGATTCCTATCACGCTCAGAGTTATTCCTTAAACTAAAATACATTTTTTTTATATTCACTGATAACAACCAGATATCATCTGAGTGTTATATTTCACTGTGAAAAATCAAATTAAACCATAAGTTGCTTGTGTTTGTGTGTCACTGTGTGGCTGTTCTCACCTTCTTTAGCCGCCCGGTCTTGGTGCCCAGGAAGACCACATTGTGTCCATTGTAGACATAGGAGGTGACAGAGGTCAGTCTGTCCCTGTTCTCGGTGAACACAGTCCGACCCGACACCAGCTGGGAGCCCCCCAGGGGTTGATTTATATCCAGGCCGCAGAAGTGATCATCGATGGGAACAGGCTGCACAGACGGAGGGAGGGATGCAAACATGGCCAGAAGAGAAAACAGCAGAAAAGGTGAAACAAGGCAGAGATGGGAATGACAGATTTAAGAGAGAAGTTGAAGGTAACGAGAGAGAGAGAGAGAGGAAGAGAGAGAGAGAGAGAGAGAGAGAGGGAGAGAGAGAGAGAGAGAGAGAGAGAGAGAGAGAGAGAGAGAGAGAGAGA
>JAPTGZ010000022.1:4972871-4986863 GCA_029814645.1 Fowleria isostigma
GAGAGAGAGAGAGAGCGGGAGAGAGAGAGAGAGAGAGAGAGAGAGAGAGAGGGAGAGAGAGAGAGAGAGAGAGAGAGAGAGAGGGAAGAGCATTAAATGGGAGCCAGAAAATGATTGAGATTACTGCAGACACATGCGAATATATGAGGAGAACTCAAACTGACTTCTAGTACGCCTAACGTGCATTAAGTGCACAATTTTCAGGGTTAAAAATGGTTACTTCAAAAGGGTTTGGGCTGCTGCATTTATCAACAAGCCTCGGAGCGGGCAAAGTTGCGGAGAAGACTAATTGATCATGGCAAACACGAGAAACGCTATGTATTTTGCGCCTGTTTCTGTGATTTTTGGATTGCTTGATCTGACATCACACAAACACACAGTGCAAGAGATGTCAGGTTTTGATTAAGCATCAAAGAGATCTGCATGCTAAGCAGTCCTGTTACATCTAGTAACGTGCACCTCAAACTCATGCTAATTGCCTGTCAGTCAGTATATAAATCTACCTTTTGAGGGCAGATAATTTTGAGTTTCACAACTAGTACTTATGCAAATATTAGTCTTGGCTGTTTCTTCCTATGTGATAGATATGTGGTTGAGGATTACGGAATCAGTAAATCAGTGAAATGAATTAATTGTAAAGTAAACAAACTTCATATCAGGATGTGGAATTAGCATTTTTGTGTATTATCTCAGCAAGTCTAACATCCCCTGTGAATTCAACAAATCCAACAATAGTTTTTGTAGCAGGGATCTGAAGAGAGGCATGTTGAAAACGTTTCATACAGGAAACTGTATTGTTGCCAAGCACAAAACCTTCACATTGCATCTCTGAAAATGCTCGATTATTCACTTATTAATATATGAACCAACAAAGCACAGGATCTAATGATGCCATAACAGGAATTCACCATTGTCAACCATTTGCAGTGCATTTAAAAAACCAGACCCTTCGCTTAACTGCACAGTGAGAACTAATTATCAAATTATTATGTATCTGTCCTCCCTCGGTTGCTTTTATGAATAACATTACATCTTATTTGTTTGATAGCATAGAAGAATCAAAGTGCATATTTGAAACCACTAGAGCAATGGATGTGATGAATATTATTGTTTTCATGGCTCACTTTGTTTCAGTGAAAGCAGCTCATTATGCAGAATTACAGCTTTCACAAAGGCACAGACTTGGACATTTACAAGAAAGCCCTTTTCTCAAGATCAAGAACAGGTCTCAGAGGGCTCAAATACCGCTGACAGCGACAAGACGGGAAGCAAAGAGATGGAGAGAGCACAGGGGAGGAAGGGGAGGAGATGAGGGCGGGAGTCAGCACCCAAACCCCTCAATGAACTCAAAGCTCCATACAAAAATCCACTGATTAGTGTTGAGGAATTAATCTCCTCGGGCTTCTTCTGCTCTTGTGGGATCCTAAAAACCTGAATGGTGTCTTCAGAGAGCTGTCTATCAGCTATTTAGGCTACAGAGCGGCTCTGGGACTGTCAAAGAACCAGCTCTCAGCAAAATTATATCACTGTTGGCCACCACTACTTGGTTTCACATTTTGTTGGTTGTACTGTAATATGAAAGTTTAAGAACATGATCAATTTCCCTGATATTCATAATCCCACGGTTCTGCTGAACATAGACAAACACTGCCCAAATTTGAAAGTGCATGTCTAGATGTAACTGTAAAACATTGTTTTTAAGAAAAATGCCTAAATCTTAATTGAATTTTTTTCTCAGTGCAAATCTCAACTCTTTATTAAGTACTTAATTTTTAACAATCCGTGGATTAAACCATTAACTCATAAAGATCCAGTGCTACTTTTTTGGCAATTAATTTTTTTCTATATTTAACCTTTCTTAAATGGCTAATCTCCATTTATTGTATTATTACCTCCTTTATTTTGCACTTTGTCATTGAAAATCTGATGTTTTCCTACATACATTTAATTTTACTCATTGTGTAATTGAGAGAAGTTGAGAGTTATTATATCAATACAGGGGAAACTTAATAAAAACTGACTTTTTCAGCAAAGATGTTATTAACTGAACATAAAAACAAGTGTGTCCATCCACTGTCACTGATCCAACTCCATGGGTTTTACTGATGAATCAATGTTGTAGAAGATGACGGTGTTTGCACGCTCACTACAGAGCCTCTAAATGTCCAAATGGGGCATATTTGACGACCATGAAAAGATGACAAACTGCATTTTACAACAATTATTTATATGCATTGATAGGACTGGTGGATCAACAGGTATTAAACACTTTACATCAGGGGTTTGGACCCCATGGAGAAATGGAGCAGGGACCCCCTGCTATTTATATTGTATTTAATTTTGTTTTATACTAAACTGGGCATAGTTCCACGTATAAATGTACCTTCATTCAATACAGGTCTAGTCACATGCTGAGTGCACAGGTGTCGAGCTTGATAGAATTCATGTGTCGATGTGTTTGTGAGTGAAAAATAACATTCTGACTCCATTTATCCATTTGCTACAATATACTGGATTCATGTTAATTTATATTTAAAGACATTTAAATTTGCAGGGGAGAAAATGGCAAAAATATTTTTCAAAATGTTAAAAACTGTCTAATCAAGCAAATATTTCATGATACCCCTGCAGTCCCTCCTGTTGAAGACCTCTGCTTTATATCACTTGATGCTGTTGGTTGCCAGTGGATGTTTTGGTTGATTTAAGACCAAAACAATCATCTACAGTGGAAATAAATCCACTGCCTATTTTATGTTAGTCAAGTCACCCACACCTAACTGTGTAAAACAAAATTAAAAGTACAAATAGTCTAATTGATGAGAAGCATTGTTTTCTGCAGTTCTATGTCTACAGTCCTCTTACCGCTTTGGTGCACTGTACATCTTTTCCCAGCAGCCAGTGCAGTTCCAGATTTCCCTCCCCCTGGTAGCAGGACTGTAGCCGCTCCTTGATGCGTGTGTTGATGTCTTGGATGGTGAAAACACACAGGGCAGAGTGGTCTGGAGGGTCGTTGTACTGCTTCTGCCCCTTGGAGAACACAGCGAACAGCACATCCTCCTGGGCGCTGATGTTTAGAGACTTGGCCAGAATTCTGCCGGCCTTTGACAGGTACGCGGCCTGCAGCAGACGGTACTCCTCACCTCTGTGAACGCACCCCACAGGAAGTGACACATAGGAGTGGAACTTTTTGTCACCTTTGCAGAGGCGAATGATGCGAGAGGTGTAAAACAGATCGCCGGGGGAGCCGCCAGCTGGCATCCCGTTCTCAGGCGTCTCAGGCTGGACGGTCATGAAGTAGACAAAGCTGCCGCTGGCGAAACCATAGATGTAGTAGATATCAAAGTGTGGGACGAGTGCGAGCGTGTCTGAGGGGATTTTAATGAGAGATGACACAAAATCGGTGTGAAGTTCGTAGTCCAACATAGCAGAGGATTCTGGGTCACGGGGTAGCTTGCGGCTGGAGATGGTTGGGAAGTAGTCCTGCTTTCCGCCAACCGCTGTGCCGATGTATAAGGTAGCATCTTGACCTTGTGAAGGCACAACTACACCAAACATGGTCCCTGTCTGGTTGTCACTGGACAGATAGTGTTCCTTCTTATGTGTGGGCTCCACAAGGATGAACAAGTCATCTAACCTCATTAATTTACAGACGCCTTGATAGAGGCTGCCACATGCAAGCAGCCGGTTGTGTGAGTAGTCGATGAGCAACAGTTTGTTGACATTGTCAGTTGATGCTAAGGGCTCAGAGCACGGCTGGACAATTAACGGAGGATAACACGCTTTATTGTCATACTCCGGCCCTGTGTCATGAGACACGAGCAGGGTGAGGTTTGTCGACAACTTGTAGATTCTGTTGACAGCGCCGACGTACAGAGCCCCAGTGGACTGGTGCACAGTTAGGTGGTTCAGCGACCACTCCCTCCTCTCTGATTGGAAGGTGTTCAGAGTCTGTCCCACAGTCGTCTTTTGATGCACTGAGATTAGAGTCAATAGCCACAGTGCCAGGGGCCATGACATGACTTTTAGTGGACCATGACCTTTAGTGACACCGAAATAAGTCCATCCTTTATCCAAGCACGTTCCCATCCCCACGGGGCTCGAAAAATACCTCTCTGAGACAAAACAGGTGGGATTGTGTGTCAACAAAAAGCAGGATAGCAGAGAGAAAGATGAGCTGAATTGAGAGCAATCTGGTCCTTCTTCAGTGATCTTCACATCATTCTGAAAGAGAAAGGAGAGGCATTTGTTTTATACTCTAAACATCCTTGAATCTCTGAATGTGAAGAATTGCTTTCAGGATGTTATTAGACAGTTCAACTAAAAACCTAGAAATATGTGCTTGTTTCCCCTCTCCCTCTCGCTGCTTAGTCAGACACATGAGACATCAAAGAAACAAGTAATCATTTGTTCAAACTGTCTTCCCATATTTACTAGCCCGAGAGATGGTCCAATGTTCCCCTTATCAACAGGGGGGCTCATTATATTCGCCTCTCTGTAAGAGAGAACTAAGTGCAGCCTATTACTTGAACAAAGCAGTGACACACTATAACTGTGCCTACCCTCTGTTTGGGCGGCTAATTAAATGATCCAAATGTATTAATTATGCGTCCATATTTTGGGCTCTCTGTTTTCCTTTCTCCCCTCTGTCTTGTTCGTTTAAATGGTTGAATCCAAGAGGAATTAATCACTCTCCACAGCGGCCGACATTCCTAAATTAATCAGGCTTTTTCCAGGGATGGCAGGGAGTCATTAGAGATTCAGAAGCAGGCAGCATCAACCCTCACACTTCCCTGTTTAATTTCATTAGCATATTTTATGTAGATATTTCCAGGGGACAAACAATGACCCTCAAACACATCATGGACTGGAAAATGGATGAGTTAGACACATGGCAAAGGATGTTTGATGTGTTTACTCCATTTTTTTCGTATAATAATGTGATGCACGTATGTTTCGCATTCAAGGTGTTTTCATGCAGATGAAGTCAAGTCATTTTCTGTATAAAGCCATATATCACATATTGCAAATTTGCCACAAGGGATTTCACAATATGTATAATGCAGCAATTAATCACTAGGACATTTTAGAATACAAACTGTTTATAGACTGAACTTCACTCTGTGACCAATATTATGATTCATTTGTGAAACTATAGATTTTTGCTGTATCAAGAATTTTTACAATTAGTTTAAAATTAAATTCCAGTTTTCTTGATGAATTACTTAGAATTTGACATTCAGCGGTCCAGATTTATTGGTGTGTTTTTTTCAATTTTTACTACGTGGACTTGATGCTTTTTAGATTTAATAGACTCTGTGTTGTAGCTGATGTCGGCATCAGAAAATATTTTTTTCTTGCTCCAAACTATAATTTTTCTGCCCGTAGAAATTCACTATTTGTTGATTCTAGTACAACATACCCCTTCTGTCCTTCAATCTTTTGTTCAAGTCAGGAAAAGTCTGCAAAATGGAGGAAAATTGTCAAAGCCTCAGAGCCACAGTTAGAGAATTCCTCTGCTAGAGCAGTCGGAGTGCAATAGACGTTATGTGCACAGAAATTTGCATATATATTATACATATCATGGAATACAAGTAATTTCAAAGCAAAAAAATCATATTTATAAGCGTCAACAGAAGCATCAAGACGGTAGCAGCCACTTTCATATGCAGCGACTTCATCAAAGTCTATTAATTGAGTCATAAAACAGCCTGTATAAGTGAACAGGCCATAAAGCAAAATGTCTACATCCACTAAAATTCGGCTTATATGTCACAAGAAGCCCCCCCAGACTCCCAAAGACCGCCAAGCCATTATTCTGCACCCCTCTGTTGTCTCGGTTACCAAGCCAGCAGCCCCTTCACACTCTTCTAATACTTAAAAAAATCACTAAAACCCCCTTCAGTGAAATGCCTCTAAATTTCTGCCAAAGATATCCTGCCAATTGCAGGGAGGTTTTATCTCAAAGGCAACTGTCTCTTTTGGCTTGAGCAGAGGTAAACAGGGTGTTTTCTCAGTGAGACTCCCCGGTATAAGTAAAGGTTAAATGAAGACAGCCATGTCAGATCCTAATGCGGAGGTCATGATGCGGTGGGCGCTCTCCATTGGCTGACTAACAGTACGTCCGGCTGGGTTGAGCAGGAGCCAGGGATGGAGCGGATGGACTGACACTGAGCTGGCTGGGCCTACTCCAGCTCCACTCCAGCATCTCCTGTCCATCTGTCCCCACCACGCTTACACCAGGGGAGAAGTCACTCAAGTGTCTCGACCTACTCTGCTCAATTTGGCAGGCGCTGTGTGAGCAACTCTCCCAGTAATTGGCCACTGATGACTAATATCTGTCACACACTGTTCTACTGAATTTAAACCTGATGCTCAACGTTAGCTTTTCTGTGTTTATAATATGACATTTACGTGTTAAATGTTAGATTAAATGAGAAATGCGTCTTTCCTCTTTCTTGTACATTTCTAATTTTTTTTTTCTAAGTAGACACAAAAACTGCTTTTATTAGTTTGCAGAAAGCAGAGATCTGGCAGGATATACTGGCTCCATTATTTAAAGTTGTTTTTTGTTTTTTTTCCTTTAAAAATTTGGGCAAAACAGTGTCCATTCCTTCTGAAAATCCTTCATATCATCTGCTTTGCAAGCTGACAAATGCCTGCACCAGTTTCTGTGTTGATGTAAGTGTCATTTCTTCTTTTCTCATCAAAGTCTGTCAAAAGGAGTGTACTGGCATATTAAAATGTTTCACAGGATGCAGTCATATCTTTTTATTATAGTGGTCTCAGTTAAGTAAAAACAGATTTTCAAAATTCCAGTTTGTTTTAGTAACCAAATTGCCTGCAGTGGTCACTGAGAACCTCTACTCCCTGTGGAGTGGGGGCCTCTTTTCTCAATCTTTCTTCTTGGTTTTTCATGTCCGTGGTTTTAGCGTGGAAAGGGGATACTGGAAACAGACCCAGCGCCTTTGAAAGTGGGCAAGTCAGAACATCAAATCTGACTCAGTTGTTTATACTTGTCCTAGAGCTATCATAATAAGATGCAAAAAAAGGGTGGATTTTGCCAAGTTTACCAAATCAGTTGTATTTGGGGTTTGTTTTGGGTTGTTTTTTTTTTTTTTTTTTGAAACAATATAATACAGTAATGATTTGAAATTTCTGTAAAACAACACACAAAGACAGGGCCAATATCATTAAAAAATCTCTGAAACTAATACTGATAGTGGTCGTTAGGGTTATGGTATGGAAACTATCCAATATTCCTAACAATAAAACCCACAGTACATAGTTTGATAGTTATTTTACTATTCCAAGCAGGTTTACAATGTATGATGACATATTAGGGCCACATAAGAAAATAAAAACACTTGTCACTATGAGAATAAAGTCATAAAATATTGAGATAAAACCTGTAATATTATGAGAATAAAGTCATGGCTTAAAAAAAATCTCATAATTTAAGGAAAATAATTTACTTTTATGAGATTTAAGTTTGCATATCTCAAGAATAAAGCCATAATATTACAAGAATAATGACGTAATTTAAAAGCAAGTGGGGAAAATATCATTATGTACAAGGGTAAAGGTATTCCTACTCATCGCATAATGGAGAATTTGTAACATATTGTGAAGTTATACTTTCATTTGGGGTTTACACATGACAAAATACTGAGCTTATTAGCCCCGCCCACCATCGACACATTAACATTAGTTGTTGGGTCCACAGAAATGAAAGTTATGTCTTCACCTGTTGCATTTATATACACACTACTGACAAAAAGTTAGGGATATTCAGCTTTCAGGTGAAATTTCAGGATGAACCTAAAATACACTATAAACTTTACAAGTAAACAAAACCTTTTCTAAACTTTTGAATGCACAAGTTCAACAGTTCAATGTCTCAGGACTTTTTGCACCACTGTGTTCTCTAACAAGGAGATCAGCAGCAAAAATCACAGCAGGAGTCCTGGTTTGATTAGAATTGGTATTTAAACAGTCCTCTTCATCATGATGTTCACATGTGGACATCATGGGACTGACACATTGACATTCCTGATACGGTTGATTGAGACATTGACATTTTCTGTTGTTGTACACCCACCACTGTTGTTGGCTTTTGTTTCAATAAATTGCTTGAGATGAGGAAATCACCATTGGATGCTTCTACATAAATGTCCTACTTTTATGATATAATACTGCTGTAGCATTAACTTTTTGCATTTTCCATAAATTTCACCCAAAAGCCAAATATCCCTAACTTTTTGTGAGTAGTGCATGTCTATGGTTGTGTTCACTGTAATCAAAAACTCTGTCATCAATGAGGCTGAAGGCTTACAATTTCTAAATGATGGCTTTTTATTGCATTATTGCCAATTTGTTTTCAAAATAGTACGACTTTAATCTCATAAAAGTACATTATTTTGTTAAATTGTGAGTTTTTTTAACTATGGCTTTATTCTCAAAAATTATGTTTTTATTCTCATAAAATTATGACACGGGTTTTATCTTGATATTGTACGACTTTGTTCTCTAAGTGACAAGTGTGGGTTTTTTTTTCTTATGTGGCCCTAATATGCAAGCGTAACAATGTAACATACAGTTGTGGAAAAATTATTAAACCACTCTATGTTTTCTTCAATTTCTTGTTCATTTTAATGCCTGGTACAACTAAAGGTACATTTTTTTGGACAAATATAATGACAACAAAAATTATAGTTCATAAGAGTTCAAAGCTGCATAAGACTTTCACCGCCAATTTTTCATCCAATCTGTAAAACCCGAGTCATATCCTAAGTATTATGAATCTGCAAGTCTTTCTGTGATTACACACCTTAACATCTTCCCTCACAGTGAATAATTAGGAGGTTTACTCCACCATAAACAAGTCTGTGTGTTTACAAACAGAGCCAGTAGATCACTCTGGCATTTTCCAGAAATTTGTTACAACATTACATTGTGGGAAGTTTAGTTCAACACAGACAGAACCCGCCGACTTTTCCCTTGGGCGACAGTTTTTGTTGCTGCTACTGTGGCTGCGGCTGCATGGAGCTACGCTACCCACAATGCAACACCGTGACAAATTTCTGGAAATGCCCGAGCAACCTACCAGCTATGTTTGTAAACACACAGACTTGTTTGTGGTGGAGTAAACTTCGTAATTGTTCACTATGAGGAAGGAGAATCAGGTGTGTATTCACAGAAAGACTTGTGGATTCTTAATACTTAGGATATTACTCAGGTTTTACAGATTTGATGAAAAATTGGTGATGAAAGTCATACCCAGCTTTAATTTAGGAGCTGATATCTAGCCATTTTACATGGTTTTCTTGATAATAAGAAAAATCACATAAGTTCTTACATCAATATCTATGACATTGTACTCTTTTCTGCCTGTTTTAGTCACATAATACACACAGAAGTTAGTACTTGATTGCATAACCATTGTTTTTGATTACTTTAATGGTCTAATCATTTTTCCACAACTGTATATAAGTTAAATAAAATAACCAAAGCCATCCACATGTGGTGCATACACCTGTAGTGTTGAATTTTATCAAATCATAGCAGGTATTTTCAACATTCAAAAATATATCAGGAACTTGGTCTGTGAAATAAAAGTAATGAAACTTTCAGAGGACATGTCTGGAATCCTCTTCATCATAATCTCACCAGAATCTCACCATCTCCTGTCTCAGCTGATCGTGACAGTAAATAATGAAACCAAATGACATTTGCAAAGCCAGGTTTGAGCCGGACATGACCTTAAACAACAGACACCAGCAGTGCCACCCAGAGGTTAATTTAGTGTCGAGAGTCTCCTGTCAATCCCCTCAGAGGAATTACAACACAGAAGACAAAAATAAGAAGAGAAAATAGGAAGTGCTGGTGGCAAACGGAGACGGGCAGGCATGGAGGCAAGCAGCAGCCTCATCGTTTCATCCATTTCTGTTCTGCCGGCTTTGGTCACGTCTAAGGCGTGCAGTCATGCTGCTCAGTGTTTACCCTGGATTATAGAGACAGCTCTTCGCCCTGCGTAGTCCTCCCCGCTGAATTCTCCGCCTCGCCACTCAGACACGCTCCAGCCCAGACGTGACTCATTCACACTCACACACAGGAACATGGTTTGCTGAGGCCTCTGGGGACGCGAGCTCTCAGCAGGCACCAATCACAGCGCAGAGGGAAGAGAAGCCAGCCTCTTGCGCTTCACAAACACGACCCTTTGACCTGGATCGAGATCAGTGGACCCAAATCCATCCTCTGGGTTCAGCTTTTATTGGGGTGAAATGCTGTCATAGTTTCTTCTGTAGCGCCTGGTTACACATGATTCAGAGGACAGAAGGGATGCTTAGCTTTTTTTCCCTCTTTTGTTTGGCTGTTTGACCCATCTGCTGTCAAAAATGAACTAAAATGTTCATATGGAGATGTTTCACTGTTAGACTGTCTTGCTTGTTCAAGTTCAGTGACATGAATTTGCACTTTGACAGTGACACTGAATAAGTTTTTTTCACTGGAAATGTAGAAACTCGAGCATATATTTACCTTATATTTGAAAGCACTGATATATACATCTGAAACTAACAATTATTTTCATTATGGATTGATCTGCTGATTGTTGAATGAATGAATAAATTAGTCTGGCATTTAACAAATATTTCACACGCTGACATATAAGATGAAACAAGCAAATGTTCTTTGTTTTTGCCCCCAAAAAACCCTTGTTTAATTAAATTTGTTATCAAAATAGGTCACCTAATTGCTCAACTGCTGCAGCTTTACTAGTAAAATAAGTATGTTTTTGGGTGATTAGCATATTTTCTATTTTCACCCATAAAGACTCAGAGCCACATTTATGGCAATTTGTAAATTAATTTTTCTCTACATTTACCCTTTTGTAAGTGATTTATCACCATTTATTGTAATGTTATCCTCTTTATTTTACATTTGTTTAGTAAAAATTAAGTATTTTTAGATATGTAATTAACTGATCATGTAGATGTTCATGAAATCTCAGAATAAATTCAAAGGTTATTACATCAGAAACAGAGAAAACTGAAGATAAAGTGACTTTTTCAGTAAAATCTATCATTAACTGAACATAGACCGTGTCTTCATCCACTGTCATTGATCCAACTCCATGGGTTTTACTGGTGAATCAATGTTGTAGAAGATGATGTTCCCGTTCACTACGGAGCCTCTGAACATCCAAATGGGTCATATCTGATGACCATGACAAGATAAATAACTGCTTTTTAAACCAATTACTTACATATACTGATAAAATTAGTGGCTCAACAGTTATTAACATTTTAGATCAGTAGATGTTTTTGGACGATGGTGGATGTTTGGGTCTTCATGATGCCCATGCTGCATGATGTGTTGGAGTCTATTACTGAAAGATGATTTTAAAACTAGTACTAAGTTGGTACAGTGCCAGCTTTACTCTAAAAAGAAAGAACAGATTAGCACAAAGAACATGACAAAGCTAAAGCAATAAAATCAGCTTGTTTGAGTTATAGATTTGTGTGAGATCAGAGACACTGTCGGCACACTGTGCCATGATCTTTCTAAAGGTCAGAAAATACATCTCTGCACTCACACTTAGTCAACAATGGGAGTCATTGTCACTCACATCAGAGGTGATAAAACATTTTTTTGTTGCTGTTGTTTTTTGTGGCCTAGATTTATAAGGCTGCACAAAAGCAATAACAGTATAAGACCACGGGGGCGGAAAAGTGTCTCAACTACAATAGTCATAACAGTCCTCATGATTACAAGCTGGCTGGGCACAAACACACAGTGGTTTTATCAGTAGGTTTTAAGAGACATGGCTGAGGATGAAAGTTCAAAGTATTTCCTAAAGTTCAGTCTTGGGGATGATTTCAGTGTTGAGGGAAAGAGTTCTTGTACAGTTACTGTACTTGTGACGTGTACATAAACTCATATAGCCTTATGGGATACTTTTGTCTGGGCCGGTTTGCTGCAAAATCACATGAACGAGTCACTGGGGGAGGGCCAGAGTTGTACACATTACACATGAATGAGCTGGGAGGGCGCCAGCCGCAACTGAACTTGACTTCCAAATGAATAAATGAAGGCAATTAGTAGATCTGTTTACAATGTTGTGGAGACAGAAGTAGGTCAAACGTGGCAAAGACAGGAGGGAGGAGGGAGGCAGCAAGCCGGAGCCAGGGGCTGTCGCTGGTACCTTCAGTGATGAGTCGGGGAATTAGGACATGAAAATGCCGTCTTTATTAACAATGACTTTTACATGAATGTCATATTGAATCACAAGGGACCGGTGGGGTTTATTAGAAAACCAAGTGTTTTGTGATCATTGCACCGTGTTTTATCTGTGGCTGTGTTTGTGTGGGTGTGTAAGGGGGGCCCCGGGCTTGAGGGCCCCTTCACAGAAATACAGACTGAGGCCTTAGGAGGCATAATGTGTAGTGTGGATGCTCACAGCACAGATACCCACAGGATATGTTCACTTTGATGCTGCACAGTGAAACTCTGTGACAATTGGCCTGTGGTTAATTCTCATCATTATGTTCAACAGTGTAAACTCAAACAGCGTGCTTCCCCCAGACATTCCTCTCAGTGAGGGGGAAACAGCCAGTATTTAGATTAATGAACCTAAAATGACGCTTTTTGGTTCCTTTTGTTTCTTTTTTCCTAACCATCATGATCTGCTGTATATCCATCCAGTCTGTTGGCTTTCCTGGTACATTTCAGTACTCCCACATAATTTTACATTAACAAAAATGAACCATAATTGCCTTTTTTCCATTCTTGTTGTTTAGTTTATTGGTCAGCGTAGATATTGCAGGCTTTATGACTCTCAAGCGAGCCACAAATCACTGTGCTAGAGTAGCAGAGGTGTCTGCTGGGAACAGTAAAACAGCACTATGTCATTGCAACGCGCTGCGCTCCTAATAACTGCAGGATGCTGCACGGGACCTGGGCAGAAGCAAATGTGACTTGGGGGACTCATTCCAACACATCGCCACAACACAGTCAGCATCCTCCTCTGCAATGCATGCCATTATCTCAAAGCGCATGCATTATACATGTAGATATCTGAAATTGCTGTTAAGAGTATAGACCAGATGAAGGGCACTGCTGCCACAGTCAGATTTAACCATGCATGGCTTTTCTCCTCCCTTCTCTTCTCTCAGCTCTCAGTCTCCTCTTCCATAAATCTCATTGTCGGTCTTCTCTGGTTAATGGTGACCTCAAGCGGGCTGCTCTCAACTGCAGAAGCCCTCGTGTTGCATATATGATGAGCATGGAGGGGAAAGTCAAAGTGACCTCCAGCGCTGTGATGAAAACCCATGCAGCTCAAGTGCAATAGAGGGTCTTCTATAATTCAGCAGCCACAGAAGAAGACAGACTGCTGTGTTGTCTGTGGAGCCACACAGCGTGAGCATGTACACCATTCTGCAATGGCTGCCCAGCACTCGTCTTTCTTAACGTCACTTAAGTGCACAAAGAGGAACGAGGGGTAAACAGAGGACTCAGACTTTGGATGGAAGTGATCTCTGGACATTACAGCTGTCGGGAATAAAGAATGTGAGCTCTACTCGCCGGCCCAGAATACAGAACAGCTCTCTTGTTTCTTCTAGAAGAAAGTATGGTATTGCATTTTTCTGCAAACCATGGATACATATAATCTTGTAATGTGTCATTGGAGGATCTAAGTAGTTTTTTTCTTTTTTTTTGCCTTTCTGGCAAACTCACAGAATCCAGGATTTCACAGGATTTCATATGTTGACTCCTGGAGGTTTTGAGGTTTAGGCAACAACATCTCAGTGGTATAGGTTTAGGAAAGCATGGGTGTTTTTATACTGACACATGAGCATACTTTATGATTATGACGTTATGATATGGACAAAGGGTATATACAGTTGCGCAAAAAATATAAGACCACCCTTGTTTTCTTCAATTTCTTGTTCATTTTAATGCCTGGTACAACTAAAGGTACATTTGTTTGGACAA
>JAPTGZ010000022.1:4999942-5013404 GCA_029814645.1 Fowleria isostigma
ATAAATAAATAAATAAATAAATAAATAACGTCCTATCTGCCAAACGTCTGCGATTTTCTGTGTATTTGTGAAATTATTTTTGACTAGTACAAATATATTCTCAAACACCAGTCATTTGAGGTGAATATAAAATGAAAATGAGATAAAATGCAAATGGAAATTACCGGTCGTATCAGGTTTAAGGTTACAATGAAACTTGATTATAATGTAGTTACTAACAGGTGTGAATGTATGGATTTATATGTTATTAGTTGGATTAAGGTTCAGATAAACGTCTCCATCACCAAGCAGAAGTTTCCTTTGAAATACTGCCATCTGTAGGTTGACTGATGCAACTACAAGTCTCTAAAAAATCTCACAAACTCTCAATTAGTTTCATTGTTAACCCATAAGGACTCAGTGTGACTTTTGTGTCAGAACCCAAATGCTTTTTTCTCTCTAGTCAACCTTACCTAAGAGATTTATCACCCTATATTATAATACTATCCTTTGAATTTTGAATTTTTTTTTTCCCAGTGAAAATCAGCTATTTTCCTATGGTTAATTCACTGATCATGTAGATGCTCATAAAAGCTCAGAGTAAAGTCAAATGTTATTATATAAAAACAGAAAAAAGTGAGTTAATAACTGAACATTAACCCAGTGTCTCCATCCGCTGCTGTTGATCCAACTCCATGGGGTTTACTGGTGAATCAATGTTGTAGAACATGACATGTTTCCATGGTTACTACGGAGCCTCTGAGCATCCAAATGGGTCATATCTGATAACCATGAAAAGATGACGAGCTGCATTTTACGCCAATTATTTACATGGGTGATAGGATTAGTGGATCAACAGTTTAGATCAGTAGATGTTTTTGGTCAAAAGTGGATCTTTGGGTCTTTATGGGTTAATAATCTTGTCATTATTTTTTCTATTATTTAATTTGTTGTTGTTTATAAAATGTGAGAAAATCATGAAAAATGTATTAAATGTACTATTCGGTCCTTAAGCCAAATACACTGTTCACTGTGTTAAAAAGGAGACTAGATATGGTGAGTCTTGACAGGGAAATGTTGAACTTCAGCAGAGGTTAGAAGTGATTAATGACTTATCAAAAGAAGTGACAGAAGAACAGAAGAAGCCTTGTCAGTGACTGTTTTTTTCCTTACCTTCCTTTTCAGTCAAAATATGTGAGATTACAGTTTATTCTTTATACCACTTAATTATTTTTATTCTAAGGTCGCAGAAAAATTATTAGACCATCAAAAGTCATCAAAAATAATGGTTATGCAATCAAGTGCTAATTCCTTTGTGTATCATGTAACTGAAACAAAAACAAAAGAAAACATGGAATGTCTAAAAGCCCTGTTTTTGTCAGTACAACGCCATAGCTAATGTAAGAACCCAACCCAACCCAACCCAATGTGGCGCCCTAGGCGAGATTTTATATGGCACCCTTCTCCATCGGCGATTTACATAGACTTACAAAATAAATCAAATAGCACTGTTTTTATCATTGTCTTTCATTTATAAGATAACATCTCACCCAATTTACATGCTTAACAAATGAAAAAAAACACCAAAAAAATCTAAAATACAATATAAATACCCTCACCACAATAATATTATTACAAAAATATTCATGTTGACACCTCCATCTGTACTTTTGTTTTGGAAATGTGAATGGGCCGCTGTGGATTAACTCTTTTTGCACTTGATCAGTTAGAGAAGATGTTCCAGTCAACAGAGTCTAATGGTTATGTTGGACTTATTGGTATTATCATTTGTAGTAATATTAATTGAGCATTGCTTTTCATTTTAGGAGTTAATAGTAATAACTAGTTTTAATATAATTATGTTGAAGTTGATTTTTTTCCCCCCTTTTTTGGCGTCCCCTGGAGGTCATGGTGCCCTTAGCATCTGCCTATATTGTCCAATGGGTGACCCAGCTCTGTATGAACTTATGTGATTTTGGTTATTTTCAAGAAAACAGTGGAAAATGTACAGATATCAGTTTTTAAATGAAATTCTTATGAACTATTTTTGTTGCTATTATTATATTTGTCCCAACAAAGCTACCTTTACTTGTACAAGGCATTAACCCTTTAACTGCTTGCTCGACCGTATGGTTTATCACATTTTGAGTCACTATATTTCAATAAGTGGAGTACCGAACTTATCTAAACCTATTAAGCCAAAAAAGATGAAAATCACAACAGACATTTTCACTGTTTTTGGTGAATATATGAAAAATATGAACTCTTTTTTGGCATATCATAGCATAAAAGGCCTTCTTGAACATAATTATACTATTTGATACCAAAATAAAACTTAAATTCGATTTGTAGTAATTTTTTAAAAACACGTTCAATCAAACAGTTGATTTGTCGCTTTATGGTAACAGTAGAAAAATTAAGCCAATATGAAATACTGGATTATTTGTTATAAAATTCCAAACTCTGTACATCATGAATATATCAAAAGAATTAACTTTATAAGTAATTTTTGACACTTTCTGAGTTGATATTAGTAAGTATGGTAAAAAAAAATAAAAATAAAAAATCTTGAAATAACTCACCCAAAGGAATAAGAAATGCAAACAAATACATTTATTCATTAGGTTGTTCTTGGTGGGGGTAGTTAAAGGGTTAAAATGAGATATTGAACAAAAACTAGCACAGTCTACTTATTTTTTCTGCAACCATATTTTTACCTGTTTTTTTAACATTTCATGGTATGTAATAAGGTGAGAGACAAATGGTATCTCAATTCTCTGTATGTTGTGTACATCTAGTGAATTGACAGTAAAAAAAAAAAAATCTTTGAATCTAAAAGCATGTGTTGCTTATTATATGGGTTTTCCAGCCTTTGAGGGGAAACTGCAGATGTGTGGACAACAGACAGGCTCATGCCAGATGAAATTCACTCCTACCAGAGAACTGCTGACACCACTGAAAAGCTCTTCTGACAGTTTTCTGGTGTTGGTGTCGGGAGGAAGGGGGGGTGCAAAGGGTGCATCGGCCAGCTGTCTGCCCCTCATTATCTGCCGTTTGGTGGCCTGGAGATGAGTTGGACATGTCAGGCGGGCTACCTGTTAGGGCCGAGCAGCTCTGGGTGGCCAGCAGACTCCCCCCGGGGCGGACCAGATGGCAGATACTCCTCACTGGCCCAGCATCAGGTGCTGTGGTTCTGGATACGCATAAACATACTCACCATAACGCAAAAACACACACGCTCGAAGGTATGCAAACACAATCAGATGCAGCCGCTGTGTTGGGAATATGGATGCAGATGCAGAGTCACACAAAGCTGCTGGAGATTTAGGTAACGAGAAGAAAAACAAATCGAAACTTGTTAAAGGGGCTTTGAGACATCTCATTGGAAGACGCTTGTTAAAATTGGGTTTTTTGGAGCTTCCATTGTGTGGAAAATAGCAGATGATATATATGAATAGAAGTGAAGAATGTTGATTCACATGCGTATGAATAGTGTATCACAGTGGTTTTTTCAGTGTTTATCAGGGCAGTCATATGTGAATGCAGCTGATTTTTATTGGATTGTACTCCCCTGGTTGAATTACTCACCACTGTCTAATTCAAGGGCACCGGCAGCTGTGAAGACATTCTCAAGCTGCAGCACAAATTGTGTATTATTCCTCCAAGAGCATCATTTGTGTGTTTAAGACTCTCAAACTCTGGTCACGTTAGTTACTCAAATAAATGACACATAAAGGAGGCTGCTGCATACGCACTGAACAAAAAAAAAGTCTTGAATAAACCTCATTTTATCTTTTTAATTAAAACCCATTGTATTTTTAAACAGGATATTTGAACTTTTTTTTTTTTCGTTGCGTAGATCTTAGATTTTCTATTCAAACAAAAGGTCTGACATACTCCACCCAAAATTCTTAGAGTGTGATGTGTTGACTGCAGATTAACTTGTCATTGATTTGACTGGTGCAGTAAAAGTACTGGAATTCTTATAACCAATGCTATTTCAGTGAATCTATATATATACATCTCTACTGTATGGAGGTTTTATGTAAGGTGTTGATATCCACATAGTGAGGGATGCTTGACTTTTTTTTAGGGTGGAAAAAATAAAACATAATAAAGGTTTTCCATATGATATATACTTTCATATTATGAGCTGACAGCACCTCCTGGGTTCTGGATCAGAAAAACCAAGGAAGGCCTGAGGTATTAGTGTGTGCATATATAACTGCTGCTATGCAACATGGAAAAAGAGAATTAAAAACTGATCTGCAAGTACTGACAAATTAATTTACTATTGAATGATGTTTCTGTGTACTTTCCTAATTAAAATAAATTTAACTTGAAATGTGATAAGAACTCCTTGATGATTTTGCAACATCTTTGTTCAGATAGATTTATTGGTGACTGTTTTTACTTCAGATGAGGACAAAATTATTTATTACATTATCTATAACTAAGCCTTTTGAAGGGAAATTGAGAATCCTTACAAAACACACCAGAGAAAAGAACCAAAGCCCCTGAGAATATACTACAACATACAACAGATGTTAAATAGACAGAGCAGAAAGTAACAGTTATACATCATGATAAAAGAGTTAGATTTAACACTAACTTTATACATTGAACTCACCTTTTAGACAGTGAACAACTCAGCACCATAATATTATGACTTTGCATAAATATACATCCCAGTTGTAATTGCCATGTTATCTGTACGCATTATAAATTTTCCACATGTATGTTTATGCTACATTAAATACTGCACACTGAGGGTTAGAATTAGGGTTAAAGTTAGGGTTAGGTGTAAATTGACACACGATCAAATGGCGTTGAATAACATGAGAAAGGTTGAAATGCGTTCATATATCACGCCAAATGCCATAAGAACTGACATGACATACAATGTGATTTCATGAGATCAGTCTGGACTCAGAGATATTTTATTGGTTGATATGACTCTAATATTTGTTCAAATGCTCACCTAGAATGACCCCCGACCCTCACCCTGAATACATTAGCGTGCAGTTTTGCTGTCTCACTAACAAATAGGCAAGAATGAATTGAGAAAACTGAAAGTGGAGAAAACAAAGCACCTCAGGCAGAACTGAAATCTGCAGCTTCATCAGCATTTGTAATTAGTTACTTAGGTAACTGCGGTGGTCACTGAAATGGTCCTAGTGCACCTGGTGCGCCCGGTGTTTTTCCCTGGCATTGTTCTGATGTGTTCATTATGATTATTATGCCGTTGCTTCGGGCTTCTCTCACCGACAGGACCCAAGTGGAGCAGCCAGCTAGATGCAATCTACTTCATGAAAATTACCATAACAACATGAAGCTGTGGATCGAGGCAAAGGGAGGCGCATGCAAATGGAACAGCAATGAAAGACGACTGCAGGCCCAATCAAGCTGTCATAACACACAGAATAATAACAACCGAAAGCCATTAAAACCCCTCACTCCAAACCGTTACACCTCACTGTGCAAAGAATAGGATGGAGAGGCCCTCATATGCCTCATTTTGCCCAAACAGTCACATGTACAGGCGGCTTTATTATGCAACTGACATCCATCATCTCCACATCATAATGAGACATTCATCAAGAAGAGTCTTCTGTCTCAAAATCAATTATCTGTTCCTTTGTCACTTGTTTTTGCTTTGAAAACTTCTCTGTCCTAAAAACACTTTCACTGATTTTTATTCTAAAACAATAGTGGAGCCAGGTGTTTGGCAACACTACATTACAGCAGGAGTTTTTTGTTTTTTTTTACATTACACTGATAGTCTTTGAGTTCATCATCTGCTCACTGAGTTGTTTTAAACCTCTTGCTCACATTTAACGTGCACAGCTGTAGAGTAAAATCTCACAGTAAGTCACATAGTAGAGGTCAGGACAGGTAAATATATACTGTTTGTTGTTTATTTATTATTTTTGTCTAAGCCATGATATCTAACATCCATGCATTAAACTTTATAGGACTATGTTATGTATTGGTGGGCTTTGTATTTGCATTCAAATGGATGTTTCCAGAAACGTTCACATTGAGAGAACACCATGTACAGCTATTTTCATTAAATCACCTTGAATAAAATTACCTAAGTTCTAAATATGAATGAATCTTTAGTTCAGAATTCACATACTGTGTATAGAGATCTAATTATAAACCACTGAAGCTAACCCTGAACTATCCATACTAACAGAGTCCGACTGCCTGTGTAGCCATAGACATACTCACAATATAAGCACTGCGGTACATTAAGTCTGCCTGCTGCTGTAAGTATTCTCTAATGCGTTAAATCCATGATGGAAAATAATCCCCATCAGATGCATTTTTTAATTCCACTCATGGAGCCCTTTGCTAAAACCTATATGGTCCACCTGTCTGAAACAAAGCATTTTTGTCCATTTTTGTACAGCATGGAGTCAACCTTTGGTGGACCAACTTTGGTGATACCTCATCCCGTTCTTAAAAAATATGTTTGGTTTTTGTTTTCTCTTAATCAATTAAAATG
The DNA here is from genome assembly GCA_029814645.1 of Fowleria isostigma. Lineage (NCBI taxonomy): Eukaryota > Metazoa > Chordata > Actinopteri > Kurtiformes > Apogonidae > Fowleria > Fowleria isostigma. Next base: position 5,006,433 of record JAPTGZ010000022.1, read on the forward strand.
TGTTATTGACAGCAAAATTAAACTGACAGACTACAGAAACTACCTATAAGAAAAACTGTCAGTACAGTGATGACTTTGAAAGGAGTGTTGTTTTATATATTAAATTACACTTTGATAACTGCAATACCTATAATCCTCAGCAGCTGCTGTTGCGTGAAGAATAGACCTAAAACTTTGTAGAAACAGTTTGACGTGTTTGTTGTAGTAACAAGCTGAAGTAGGAAAAGTTGAAGCTCTTTGGCCATTTATCACTGAAAGGCATCCTGGGAGTTATACCCTAATATAGTTCTTAATGTTTTCAAGTAAACCTGTCTTTCTGGAGGTGAAAATCAAATACTAATTAAAAAAACAACAACTAAAAGTAGTTATTTTCTCAAAATTATACATACTTATGTACTCATTAAATTAAGCTGAAGTGAAAGTACAATTTAAAAATATTTGACCATACGCTGCCCCCAGCTATAAAATAATTGGTCACTTTTTTAGGTACACTATAAAGTATATGTGCACAGGTGGTAGAACAGGTTATCCAATAATCGAAAGATCGGTGGTTCAAATCCCGCTCTGTCCTAGTCATGTGCTGTTGTGTCCTTGGGCATGACACTTCACCCACCTTGCCTCCAGTGTTACTACTCACACTGGTGTATGAATGTGTATGATTGTTTGGTAGTGGTTGGAGAAACCGTAAACCCAAATTGGCAGCCACACTTCCGTCAGTCCAGGGCAGCTTTGGCTACATATGTAGTTTACCACCACCAGAGTGTGAATGAGTGAATGAATAATGGATCCATTGTACGGAGTTTGAGTATGCATTAATAGAAAAGCGCTATATAAATCTAATCTATTATTTAATATGACATATACCTGTTCAACTGCTTGTTAACCCAGATATTTAATAATCCAGTCACATGGCAGAAGTCACTGTATTTAGTCATGTAAACATGATCATGATGAGCCACACCGCGCATCAGAATGAAGAAGAAATGGGAGTTAAGCTCCTTCGAACATGTTGTGGTCAGGCAGACGGGTCTGAGTATTTCAGAAACTGCTAATCTACTAGGATTTTCCACACACAACCATCTCTAGGGTTTACAGAGAATGGTCTGAAAAAGAGGGAATATCCAGTGAGCATCAGTTCTCTGGGTGAAAATACCTTGTTGATTCCAGAGGTCATAGGAGAGTCTTCAGGCTGGTTCAAGCTGATAAAAAGACAACAGTAACTCAAATAACCACTGGCTACACCTGAGGTATGAAGAGGAGTATCTCTGAATGCATAGCATGTCGAACACCGAAGCAGGTGGACTACAACAGCAGAAGACCACCCTAGGATCCAAGGCTGACAGCAAAGAACTGCCAACTAAGGCTACGATTCACACTCCAAAACTGGACAACGGAACATTAGAAACATGTTGCCTGATCTGGTAACCATGCATTCACAATGGTTGGAATGCTTGGAATCTGTCTTATATCTATATTACAGGCTGATGGTGTGGTGCATATTTTCCTGGCTCACTTTGGGCTTGTAATAACAAACGATGTTGGGCACCCATCTATAAACGCCATGTTACAAAGCTCACATCATCTCCGACTGGTTTCATGAACATGACAGTGAAATCAAATAGGCTCCACAGTCACCAGATCTCAATCCAATACGTCTCCCTTGGGATACAGTGGAACAGGAGGTTCACATGATAGATGTGCAGCTGACAAGTTGGCAGCAACTGTGTGATGCTGTCATACCAACGTGGACCAAAACCTCTGAGGAATATTTCTAAAACTTTGTTGAATCTGTGCCACAAAGAGCGAAGACAACTCTGAAGTCAACCAAGTACTTGCAATGTGTGCCTAATAAAGTGGCCCATAAGTGTGCAGAGTTACAGCTTCACATGTACCATAGTGCTATAGATAAGACAGAATGTATCAGTGACAAAAGCACTCTTGGTTTTGGTCTTTTGTGGGTTTTTTGACAAAAGAAATTCTGATCTCGTGGCATAATGTCCTTTGTTCAACAACTGGTGCCAGGCACAACAAACCCTGCCCCTCAACGTATTGTTGCTTATTTTGGCATCGATCCAGCTGATGTCATCAAGTCTGTGCATGTGCTGATGTTAGCATATCAATTGCCTCTATATATGTGCCAAGTGTGATGTAAATTAAAATGAAATTGATGTTTTTATAGACATTTAAAATTTCACCCATTATAAGTAAATGGGAAAAAAAAAAGATTTTAAAAATTAATAAAAAAATGGAACTTTTTCCTACTTTTTCCAAAATATAATCAGATCTATTCTGGGTTACTGGCAATCTATAAACCCAATTTGGTATAAATTCAAAAAATAGTTTTGCTACTAGAGTGTTAACAATCAAATAAACAAACTGAACCTAAAACAATACCCCTTGCCTCCCCTTTGGGGGCCAGAGTGAAAATAAAATTTTAAAAATTAATTGGACTGAATATACAATTGAGTTTGCTTCTAATATATTTACTGTGCGGAAAAGTAATATGAAGCTGATATAGAGTGGGAAAGATGTAAACAATGAATAAATAAAGACGTTACCTTAACTGTGGGAGTGTCAGCCGTGAAATCTGCTATGTTGTGTGATGTAACACAGAACCCTGTCAGACTGTGTTGTACACAAAACAGCAGTCAAAATTCAATGCACAGCAGCTGCTGGAAAAGACAACGGTGGATGGAAAAACACCTGAAGTTACAGCTTTATTGGACTTATGTGACTTTATAACAGAAAGAAGTGAAAGAACAATACTGGATAAATACAGAATTTGTGTTACAGAACATGGACAGAAAATGGACAAACTACACAACTAGGCCCAAAAACAGCCCAAACCTGGATTTAACAAAGGAAATAGTTGAGATCCTTCCTTTGGATAATTACTACAGTGATGAATATGTTTCAGTACTTAACCCATAAAGACCCAGCACTACTTTTGAATTAATTCCCAATTAAAATTTTCTTGATATTAAACCTTTTTAACCCAAAAAGACCCAAACATTCAACATCTACCAAAATCTTTGTCACTTATATAAATAGTTTAATCCCTGTTGATCCACTAAGACATGTTAATAGTTGGTGTAAAGTGCAGTTTTTCATATTTCATGGTCATCAGATATGACCCTTTTGGACATTCAGAGGCTCTATAGTTGCCGTGGAAACATTGTCATTTTCTACGACATTGATTCACCAGTAAAACCCTTGGAGTTGGATCAATAAGAGTGGATGGACACACTGGGTTTATGTTCAGTTAATGATAGATTTTGCTGAAAAAGTCACTTTTTTTCAGTTTTCTCTGTTTTTGATATAATAATCCTCATCTTTACTCTAAATGTTTATGAACATCTACATAATTAGGCAGTTACATGTTGGAAAATACCTGATTTTCACTGAAAAAACACAAAATAGAGAAGATAATGTTACAATAAATGGTCAAAAACCACTTAAAGACTTAAATATAGGGGGAAAATCCCTTTGGAAAGTGTCACAAACGTCACAGTAGGTGATAGGTGAAGGGTGCTTTCACACTGGGTATCCGGATCCATGCTGTAGTTGGATATTCTCACACCTTTTCCGCAGATGTTGAGTTCACAAACTCGTACCGCGGCCTGTGCCCGCGTATGAGTGGGTGTTACGGGGCCAAAACAGGTTGTGGTATGGAAGGAATTCTGTCGCTATCGAACAAACACGGAAGCCAGACGACGACAAACCCTTATGTGGCAAGACAGGCGATACTTTTCTGTTAGCCTGTTTGAGGCAAAGTGAAGAGGAGGGACCTTCACTGTCTCTGATATATCACTCAGCAATTCGATCAATAAGGCAAGCCATGCTGCACAGATCTGAGGCTTTTTCAGACGACAACAACAGCTGAGGAGTTTGTTCACCACTCTAGTTGTGGAGTAGTGATTAGGTAACGTCTGGTCTTGGGCATGAATCGTTTTCACACTGCATTATATTGTACTGGGGTCCTTACTCAGGACTGGAGTCTGTACTCAGGACTGCCTTCTCAGGTGGACTCAGGTACAGTACTCACGCAAGGAATATTTGCATTCACACTGACAAAATTAAGCAGATCCAAGTCTGTAGTGTACTCAGATACGAACTTGGGTATGCTGTGTGAAAATGCCCTAACTCTGACTGATGTAGTGAGTCGCTTCTCATTTCTTTAACAACCATCAGTTTAATATAGAGTATAAACACTGGACTGTGTTTCTATGGCTAAAGGTCATGTGGTCTGATGAGTCCAGATTGACCCTGCTCCAGAGTGGTGGTGCATCAAGGTGAGTAGAGAAGTGGATGAAGGGATTATACCCATCATACCTAGTGGCTACAGTAGAAGCCTGTGGGGGCAGTGTTGTGATCCACGGTTGATTCAGTTGGTCAGGTCTAGGTTCAACAATGTTATGCATCTAAAGAAATGATGGGAATAAATATTGTGACATTTCTAACATTATTGCAATGATGTTAAGGCAAACAGACGTGATAAGCCAGAGTTAAAGGCAGTCCAATGAAGTATTAGAGTTTGAGACTTTCCTTGACCAGACTGTATAGTTGTATTATTTAAGAGTTGTTACAAGAAAGGATGAGTCAGACAGAGCTCAGGTATTGTGCATCCACAGCTTTGTCTTCTGTTCATATTCACTGATTCACACATTTAATTAAACTGCAAATTGCAAAGTAATGACAGAAACCTCATTCACAAGTTCTTCACAGGGTGTAAATAGGGCAAAAGATTTCCACTTTTCTGAATTTTATAAACAATCCACCTTCTGTGTTGATTGAATTCAGAGTAAATTGACCCTTTTCTTGCTTACAACACTGTGTAAATTAAGTTCTCTTATCTGTTTACGTGGGCACAGTGTTTATCATCAATTTATTATCCTTATTGACTCTGAAGGTATTTCACAGAAGGCTGCATCCTGAGTGGAAAAAGCAGGGGAGGCAGACAGTGAACAACAACTGTGTGTGATTGTGATATGACAACAGTTCTGCCATCAGTCATGAATTTTCATCAGCTGACATTTGCTGACATTTTGTGGCTTCCCATTCATTCCAGTACTTATAGTGCAACCAATCAATAATATAAATATTGAGGAAAAACTAGGCATAATTTGGAGTCAAGAATGGTTTTGTAATGATGTTGAGCTGCTATCTGTCAAAAGTTTTAGGCTATTAATGTGGAAGTATTTAGAGTACAATAGTTTTAGGTGCTTTTGAGATAATCGGAGCACCCAATTCCATTTAAGAAAAATGTAAATTCATTCAGTCTACATTTCAAGGGAAGAAATTGTCCAAATAACCTGTTTTATTGTTCAACTTGAAGTTTCGCTCTTGACAATTTAAGGCATAAAAATTTCTGAATAAAAAAATCTGAATCTATTCATTCCACTTGTTTAAAAAGCCTCATTTGACAGGATGCAATGCCTGTACTACTTTTGTAATCCAAAAACTTCAAATCAAAATCTATGTTCTCCTCATTTTCTTATTGAATGTTTCAAATTCATAAAAGATAAATGACAAAATAACTGGAAAGGAAAAAACAAAACATCACCTGAGTATGTAATTTTCATCCTCTTACCTAAAAGACAGAGTGGGAGTTTTTCCCTAGATAATGTCACCAGATCATTAAAAGCAATTTTGTTCAATAGAAGAGAAGACAAAAATGTTTTTACTTCAGTCAAGTACACTTCAAACTCAAACGTTTAGTTTAAAATCTTTAGTGGTTATATTGCAGACTGCATCCAAATTGTTTTGCCTCACCTCACTTTTCCCTAAAAACACAAAAAACGTGAAAACTCATTAGAGTTAGTGTTTGGTTTGTTTGCTTTGGGCATTTTAAATAGACTACAGTAATTCCGTAGTGATTGTGGACATTCAGCCTACATCCACACAATGTATCTTAAAATGATGATAATAATAATGGATTAGATTTATATAGCACTTTTCTATTAATGCATACTCAAAGCGCATATAATGGATCCATTATTCATTCACTCTCACATTCTCACTCTGATGGTGGTAAACAATAAATGTTACCACAGCTGCCCTGGGGCATACACTGATGGAGGCCAATCTGTGCCAATAGCCTCTATGACCACCACCAAACATTCATATGCATTCATACACCAGTGTGGTGGTGGGTGAGGCAAAGTGGGTGAAGTGTCTTACCCAAGGACACAACAACCCATGACTAGAAGAGAGCTGGGACCGAACCGACAACCCTTTGGTTATTGGACAACCTGCTCTAAATCCTGAGCCACTGCCGCTCCGTAAAATGCTGTTTTAGGCTGAATATAATCACCACCATCACCATTCATACTAGCTTTTTCTTTGAGAGACAATCTCTGACTTTATGAACACACCTATAATGCACATCATCACATAGAGTAACAAGGCAAGTGATAACGCCACTGGACATGGGATTGTAAATTACTAATAGTTGACTTGCTGTGTTATCCCCATAGGGAAACTCAGTCTCTACATTTTCCATCCTAATAAGCACACAGTACCTAACATTAGCATTAGTCTTAGCATATAGCACACATATATTAGGAGCAGTGAGCTGCCATTGCCAGTGCTTAGGGACCAACTCCAGACCTTCATCTGTACTGTGGTCGAGGGCGCTGACAAGAGAATTAACCCATGTATACCTGTTTTTAATGGTTGGGGAAACTAGAGCAGCCAGAGGCAGAGAGAGAATAGGCAAACTTAACAAGTGTAAATGTTAAGCACAAGGCCACCAAACATGGATTCACAGACTGGAACAAGACTTCACCTGTTGTAAATATAACCAGTATCATGGTAAAGAGAGATGAAAGAAAAAAATATAGAAATTATATATTTTTTAAATTTTATATTGTACTATATCTATATTATACAAGCTAAATGGCCTCTATGTGCATGTGTTCCTGTGTGCGTGTGTGTTCCTGTGTGTGTGTGTGTGTGTGTGTGTGTGTGTGT
>JAPTGZ010000022.1:5062009-5078847 GCA_029814645.1 Fowleria isostigma
GTGGACATTTCCTGAAAATTTCATCGAAATCCGTCCATAACTTTTTGAGTTATTTTGTACACAGACAGACAAACACACAAACAGACAGACAGATAAACGCCGGCAAAAACATAACCTCCTTGACGGAGGTAAAAATGCTTGGTTTATGTTCAGTAAATGATATGTTTTGCTGAAAAAAAAATCACATTTCCGTCATTTTTCTCAGTTTCTGATCTTATGAAAATTAACTTTAATCTGACCTTTTATGAACATCTCCATGATCAGTGGAATAAATATGGAAAAATACCAGATTTTTATTGAAGAAACACAAAATACAGAAGATAATATTAGAATAAATACTGATAAATGGCTCAAGAAAGGTTATTTAAAGAAAAAATGTATTTGGTAACTGCCAAATAACTAACACATGGGTCTTTATTGGTTAACTTAATTGGTCACAAATGTTCCTCCAGTTGTTTTTTTCCAACACTAGTTTTTGGAGAGGTGTTGCTGTTATCAAATTCAGGGGCGGCTGTGTCCTAGTCCTGTGTCCTAGTCCTAGTCCGCCTGTGCCCCAGGGCTACCTGTTGGAGAGGGTACCACAGGGAGGAGAAGAAAGAGAAAATTTTTAAATAAACTGGGTAACCTAGCTCTGCTGCTTGGAGGAGCAACTGAGAGGGGTTTTCCAGTATGCATCGGGGCAGGATATGTGGTAATAAGTAAGCTTTATTTGTGGAGAATCTTTCACAGACAGAGGTCACAAAGTACTTTACAGTACAAAATAGAGTAAACACAGTTAAAATAGGGTAGTTACTACATGTCTTGTAAACCGTGAGACAGATTGGTTGTAAGTTTGATGACTTACTGTTGTGGTTTGACTGTATTATGAGTATTATTCCCCGGCAAGGGGAGGGGCACTACTTCCGTGTTCCACCTAGGGTGCCAAACAATCATGAGGCAGCTCTGGTAAAAGAAATTTTCTTATCATGCAACTTTTTTTAACTGTTTTCTATGTCTTATTGTAATTAAACTGAGTGTTGAGGAGATTGCTTTCTGCTTTTATTAACAGCTTACACAACAGCCCGAGTTTTTTGGTGTTGGGGTTATTAATGCCCATTTGTGTCTGAGGGAAAGTCACATTTCAGGTCAGCTCACATTTTGTAATTTTGTTATATCGTTATTTATGTAAATACTAAACCCAAATCGTCCATATAGTTTTTGACATGCATTTTTTGACGTGCAATTTTCCCCTCTATAAACTTCAACTTATTGCAAATCTGTTATACTGAAATATAATTAAAATTACCATTATTGTTATGGGGCTTTTACAAATTATTTATATCAAGCAAAACAAAAACGTCCATGTCAGGGGAGAAGAGCTTTGGTTTTTAAGCTGCACATATAAAGCAGTTCCCCTGAGAAGGACATGCTTGAACTTGCCATTTTAATTAGTTCTGTGAACATGTAAACATGTAAAAAACATTTCTTATGATGCCAGCTCATCCCCTGGAGAAAACAAGCCTCTCACACGCTGCTGTGACCTAATCAGCTTTCTTGTTGACTTAATAAACTTGGGATGTAAAAATACATCAGCAGGTTAGAGGTGTTAGTGTGAGAAACATTTACATTTTTAGCGTTTACAGATGGTGCTTGGAATCCCTGGTACAAATTACAAACGTCTGGTGTAACATATGCTAGTGATGAGAGTTCAGAAGGTAAATGAATAATGGCTATGTGTCCCTGTGCCCCCAATTAGTACAGGCATTCATTGTTATATTGCTAATTGTCTTGCTCCTCTGTGTCTTTTAACATGCTCTGAGCACATGAAGAAGAAAAGAAATGTGTACCAAAGCACCAGCTGTGCATGTAAAAGCCTCTTGATGGCTTATTCAAGGCATCATCAGGCTGCGTTTGCATCAACAATTACCACCCTGTTGTCTCCACCGGGATTCTTTAACTTGTTTTTTAATTCCAATGGGAAAAAGTATTATAATTCCTGAAGACTGACATGTGTTCTCACTGTGTATATAGTAGAACGTGAAAGATAACATGTCGAAGCCAGGTAGACTAGAGTAGGGAATTCAATATACATTCTATATATTTTATTTATGTGACCTGAGGCAGCTCTGCTTTTATGATGAACATTTTACCATTTTAAAGCATAAAACTCATCTCAAAAGCTCTGTTGATGTACAGCCTGAAGCCCCTTTGTTTATCTTAAAAAGGAGAATCTTTTGCTGCACCTTATTTGATATCAACACTTCTAAAACTGACAACTTCATGTATATTATGCAGTTTAGTCCATAAGAAAAACTAAGATCATTTATTATATCTTATTAATAAAATAAAAATCAATAAAATAAGATCATTTATTATAATAAATTAGTGTTAAGGTTTTATTATTGATGAGAATTTGCAAATTGAATCATATATTGAAATCGTCTGAGCTGAAACTTTATTTTTTACCCCCACTATGAAAGGGAGCACTTATCACATCTTTTATCTCCTTCAATACATTAAGCATATAGAACGTATTTTTAAAAACCTCCCTCTAAAAAATGGCATAGTTACAATTGACATTATAAGATTAAGAAAACCTTTTTAAGAAAAATAATATGAATGTGCACAGAATGCTTCAAAAATGTAAAATGCAGGAGTGTTCTCGATTCAGAGTTTTTCCTTTGAGACCAGATTTAATTTGTGGGGTTTTTTTTTTCCAAACTGTAGGATGAACATTGTTATGTCTCATGGGGTGATGAAGACTATAAATTGAAATTACACGGGTGATTAACTAGTTTCTGTGCAACAGGCTCATATCAATTTGAGGTGAGAATACAATTTTTGGATTTGGATATTCAACAGATGACATGATTATTATTATTATTATTATTAAATATTTATTATTTTTTCATTAAATTAGTACATTTTCCAATAATGTCATTTTGTGAGGGAAATCAGGGATATGACTTTATGTGATGTTTATGTTGAAGTTAAGTCAGAATGTACACTTAAACAATATATGTTATGTGAAAACCTTGGTTATATGCAAACAAATTGCAATTTTAGAATAAACAACACAAGGATCCTTAAAGCTGCCGGAAGATACAAAGGTTTGGAAAGAAGTCCGAGTGTCTGTCATTTGTGCTGTAATGGTTGTTATGGAGACAAATTCCATGTTTTATTTGAAGGTGCTAATGTACAAGTTGTTAAATTTAGACAAAAGTACAATCGTGGAAAAAATATTAGATCGTCAAAAGTTATCAAAATCAGTGGTTATGCAAACAAGTACAAAGAAAACATGGAATGTCTAAAAGCACTGTTTTTGTCAATACAATGCCATAAATATTGATGTAAGAACTTATGTGATTTTGGTTATTTTCAAGAAAACCATGAAAAATGGATTAGATATCAGCTCTGAAAGCAAACTCTTATGAGCTATTTTTAGTGTTATCATTATATTTGTCCAAACAAATCTATATTTAGTTGTACCAGGCATTAAGACAAGGGTGGTGTAAATTTTTTTCAGCGACTGTATTTCCTAAAATACTACTCACAGCATCCATCAATGTATGAACTTGTAATGCTACTTCAATCTGAACAACCAAAACCAACCAATCCATAAATTAGCCATCTTTTTGAAAAGGGTTTTACCTCTTTTTCAATTAATTTAGTTTTTACTGAATTTATAGTATTTTTCTGACATAATGACATAATGAGCGCCATACCATGTATTTTGTGATGAGCAAAATGACATGAAATTAAATGAAATTTGCATTTCCTACATGACAAATTCTTTTGTGTTTTGCTGATTAGGCTTGGATGGATCTGTGTGTGACCATCAAAGGGGTCTCCTTCCTCCTACAAACAGGTATGGGCATCTTGGGAAACACTGTGGTGCTCCTGGCCTACGCTCACATCATCTATTCAGAACCCAAGCTCCTTCCTGTGGACATCATCCTGTGTCATCTGGCGTTTGCTGACCTGATGCTGCTGCTGACCCGCTGCGTCCCCCAGACCATGACTGTGTTTGGGCTCAGGGACCTGCTCAGCGATGCTGGGTGTAAAGTGGTGATCTACGCCTACCGCATTGGCCGGGCTTTGTCAGTCTGCATCACCTGCATGTTAAGTGTGTTTCAGGCTGTGACCATTGCACCTGCTGGACCCCGTTTGTCCAGACTGAAGCCTGTTCTCCCCTCCCTCGTCCTCCCAACCTTTGCAGGATTATGGTTCCTCAACATGGCCATTTGCATCGCGGCCCCTTTTTTCTCTATGGCTCCTCGAAATGGTACCGTCCCTGCCTTCACCCTCAACCTGGGCTTCTGCCACGTGGACTTCAGAGATAATCTGTCCTATGTCATCAATGGTGTGGCGGTCTCTACTAGGGACTTTGTCTTTGTTGCTCTGATGGTGGGCTCCAGTGGTTATATCCTTTTGCTCCTGCACCGCCACAGCCGCCAGGTGAGGAGTATCCGTCGCTCTCAGGGTGGAGGAGCAGAAACCCGGGCCGCCAAAACCGTGGTCACCTTGGTGGTTCTGTATGTGGTCTTCTTTGGGATAGATAACGTGATCTGGATCTACATGCTGACAGTGGCTAAGGTGTCACCAGTGGTGGCTGATATGAGGGTGTTTTTCTCCTCCTGCTACGCCGCTCTCAGCCCGTACTTCATCATCTCTTCAAACAAGAAGGTCAAGGCAAAGATCGTTTGTGCAGCTGAGCAAGAACAACCATCAGTAGAGACTCAGGAGTCCAATGAGAAATGACTGTCTTTATGACTGAAAAGCCAATCTGTAAGACACTACAATAAATTTACTAAAAAAGACTCGAATTAAAACTGCAGTGAAAATGTAATTAATTTAAACTGATTGAAATAAAAAATGACCACACTTCAGCTTGACTACTATACTGTATAAGATATCACCAGTGTTGGAGAGTAGCGAAATACATGTAACAGGATTACATATTTAGAAAACAAAATATGTGCAAATGTATTCCATTACAGTTACAATGTGAATACATGGTAATCAGAATACAGTTACATTTTTTAAAATCAATGGATTACTTTCCATAATTTTTTTTCATTCATCATTTCACAAATCCAGTTTTCCACACATTTCCTCTTCATTTCCTCTGTTATCATTGGCATTAGGGAGCTGAGAACAAGAGCCACACCTGCTCTGAATCCACTCTTTGTCTATTTTTCTATAATCAGACAAATCACCAATAAGTTACTTCGGGTTGTACTAGTACAGCACATGTTCATATGCTACTTCTGGGGCTTAGACCTAATACATTCATCCAACTCTAAAACAGAACACACAAGAATCATTCTGTTTACAACAGAGTAAACATGGTGTGATTTATTACATTCATATGGTATTAAAATTCAAGAAAATGTGAAAGTAATCCAAACAAAATCCCAAACATTCCCAGCTTCTCAGATGTAATGTGTTGTTACAAGTAAAATAAAAACTTGATCTTAAATACAACCAGTGTTGGGAGTAGCATATTAAAAAAAAGTAATGCATTACAGTAACTGATTACTTTTTGCTGTAATGCAGTAGTGTAAGGCATTACTAATCAATTATTATTTGATGTGGTGGGAGGATTCTACTGCACACGCGCCATTTATGATGGGAGTCTGTATGTAACTCAAAAGTAATAATTTATTTTCGTTTAATAATAATAAAAAAAAACAAAAAACTCAAAAGTAATGAGTCATATAACGCATTACAATTCTGAGACAGTAATATTGTAAGGTAAAGAATTACTGTATAACTTAAATAAAAGTAACAAGTAATCTGCATTGTATTACAGTTTGGAAATAACAAACAACACTGAAGACAACATGAATATATATTATTATATGCGCCTACGTTCACTATAATGTAACAATTACCTTGCTCCGCTCTGATTGGTTGAAAAATCAGGAATAACTTTGGTTTAAATTGCTGTGCTATTATGTCCTCAGTAAAGTCTGCCAGGCAGAGCCTCCAATCCTTTAGCCCACATTCATCCAAATAATCACCATGTTCTGTACTATAAAATATTTTTTTAACGTTATAGAGAACTAAAAATTATTTTTTTCTCGTTCATCCAAAACAAGAGACTTTAAATTCAAAGCTAGTGAAAGAATTTTATCCTGACAGATCAAAGTCGGGAAATATTTATATCATTCTAAAACAAAACAAACCCCGGAAAAGGGAAGCGGAAGATTGAGCCAAATGTTAAACAAAAGTGAAGTTAGTTGGTGTAGAATACCTGGAATAAACGACACGTCGATGACCAGATGGAAACATAAGATAATATATAAATGCAGCGTTTATAAGTTATAGCCGTATTGGAAGTGCGCAGGATGGTAGCTGTTAGCTCAGATTGAAGACGTCAGTAAAATAAACAGGCATCCGTTTGGTGATGATTACCTAACATCAAGTTTTGACATGTATATACATTTCAGGTATGCTACCGTGTTTAGTTTTTCAAAATGTGTATAATTTAGCTAATGCGTGTTTCGTGCTTTTGATCCGAAGTTTTACTTTCAGTTTGTTTTATGGTCTGTTATTGCTCATTATTCCGCTCGTATCTGTGTTTCGATATGACTGTCCCCGTTCAGCTTTTTGTAAATAATCTGGATTCCATCCCGGTCCTCTGTGAAATGACCTGACTCTGAGTTCACGGCTCAGTAGTATTGACAATGGCCAGAATAGCCTGGTATCAAGAGAAGGTAAGACCAATTCAACATTCATATAATAATAATAATAAAAATATATACTGGTATTTAATCTAACATGGGAGCAATATACAATGATCAGCATAAATGAATACATCCCCTTTGAAAAGTAAGATTTGAATCAACATCTCAATGAACATAAGCAAGGCTTTAAAAAAAAAAAAAAAAATGGACAAAAAGTGGGTGTTACAAATCAGTGGTTCTCAAAATTTTTACAGTAGAGTAAGTACCACTCCTTAAATATGCTTTTTTTTAGCCAGATACCCCAACTCTCGCTTCAGCATTTTTCATTGAAAAAAAAGGGGCAAAATTTGTTCCTGTGCCAAAGGTGTCTGTATATATTTACAAAACTTTGGGGGAAAAAACCCAACAACAGCATATATTTAACTGTAATATATTTAAAATAACAAGTCTTTATAAGGACATTTTGTCTGCGAAATATAAACTAAAAAGTGTCCTCTTTCATTGATGACAAAAATAAATTAATCGATCCTAATATTTTTAAAAAATGCACCTTTCATCAAAAAAATAAGAACTTAATGACTTAAGTAAACATCTTGAATAATATAAAATGGAAATTGTATTAAAATGTTGCCAAAGCTTAGGGAAGGCTCCAAGTTTTTAAAAATATTAAAAGGAAATAAGGTCAGGAGTGTCAATTTTATTATATGAATGTATTCATTGTGTTTTATATTTCAGCATTAATTGTCATTATTTTATATTCAGTACATGATGACTTATTTAATGTATTTTTTTCAAACAAATTTCCTTGGGTTTCTTTCAAGTACCCCTTTGGGTAGGCATATGCCCATTTGAGAAAGACTGTTATAGCGCATTTCCTTAACTGAGAACATGATATGTTGTATAGTGTCTCAGAAAATGTTACTAAAGGTTTTGTGACAAAACTGTTAGGGTGTACTCATTTATGCTTAACACTGTATGTGATGTGATGTTACCAGAAAACGCTAACGTAATAATCACAAAAAAAATCAAGGTACTTTAAAGACTATCACAGTTCTTATAGTAAAGTGAATTATATGATCTGAGTTGTATTTACTGGGTTTAAAATTTGTTGCAGATCGGGGCTTATGATCAACAAGTCTGGGAGAAGTCCCTGGAGCAGACAGATCTAAATGTAAGGAAAAGAAAGGTTCTTTGTGAATAAAAATGATGTAAACTTGCTGTATGTTTTTACTGAATTGAGATACTGTTGTTATTTGCTTAGGGCTTGGATAGCAAACCAAAGAAGACAGGTCACATCAAGCCAGACCTCATCGATGTCGACTTAGTACGAGGTGAGGATGAATGGAGATGAATTCTGCATCTTCCATGGGTTAATTTGTTAAAGAATTTTTTGCATATGTACAGAAACAGATAAAATATTGTCCACTGTCTGTCACGTACATACATCACCTAATGTACTATTATGTCAGTTTGATTCACTTGTAAGTTGTTTGAGCCCTGGTCTTTGTCTACTATGATATTTTCTGCTTGTATTTGTTATGCTGTATAATTGTATAATTGTAAATTGTATAATTATTTCTGTTAAATTATATATATTTTTTCCACTTTGTTTTATTTAATTAATTGACAGCTAACTGTAGCAGAAGCTTTTTAGTTGTTAGTAGTTATAGTGTCTTTAGTGAATCAATGAAAAATGCTAATTACATTTCTGTTTGCAGGATCAACCTTCAGCAAAGCCAAACCAGAGAGTCCCTGGACCGCTCTGACCCGTAAAGGTTTAGTCAGAGTGCTGCTGTTCCCGTTCTTCTTCCAGTGGTGGATCCAGGTGACCTCCAAGTCCATCTCTTCATGTATCTTCGTGCTTTACTTTATGCAAGGTTAGCTCGCTATTTTTGATCTATGTTTCATTCCTTCTGTTGTTCTTCAATAAATGAAACTCACTATATTACACCATATCACATACACAGGATGACCTAGACCACATTTTGTTCACAAGTCACAAACACGCATTTTATTTTGTCATTTTCCCTTTTTTTTTCTCCCTGCATTATTTATTATTATTATATGGAACTTGGAGAGGAAGTAAAGATAAAGAGAAATTTCCTCTCATGCCAGAATAAATAGCACGTGTTGTTTATAAGTGTGTCAAAAGTAACGTACAAAATAGAGGAAATATTTGTGTTCCGGATTACTCAAGGCTGTATAAAAGGCCTTGACATCTATCAGATCTACAATTGAAACATTACAGTACATTCTTTTAGACCGATCTAAAATAGAACAAGACTTAAAAACAACTTATTAATCAAATTATCTGTAAATAATTAAACTGTACTTGAATTTCATTATTGTCTCGAAGATTTAAAATTGTGTTCAGATTTTCTTATAGTAAGACTTCAGTGTATTTAAAAGTACTTGAACCTAGTATGAAATTCCAGATTTATCTCAATCAAAACATGGAGTTTAATGTGAAGCAGAGTGGGATCATGGAAATGCTAAGGTTAATATTAAACACTAACATTTACTTTGATAAAAGTCTACGTACAAACAAAAAACATCTTGTTTGACAGAGTGTTATTTAGGTGTACACAATTACATTATTGCCAAAATTAGATATTTAAATGTGAGATATAGTTGGATTTAAATAATGTTACCTCTTTTTGTAAAATAATTGTGGCAATGTGATTTATTCCTGATAGATAAAGTGTAACTGGGTCTCAGTATGTAACTATTGTACGGTCAAAGGTGATTACTGGTGATTTGTATTAATAAGGACAAAAAAAGACCAATGTGTCTGACAACAAAATTATTCCAACTTCATAGGCAGCACTGCCTATGAAGCTCACCACAGCTTTCAGTCATTTTAATTGCCTATATCTAAACTGAGCCTCTGTTTTTCTCAGTTTACACTCTGCCGTGTTGAGCAGTGAATGGGTTTCCCTTAGCAACAGAGAAAGACCTCATTACAAAGCATAAATTCGGTTGTAATGTCTTCCCTGAGAGACCGTTTTGTTTACTGTTGCCAAATGTTTTGCCCCCCTCAGTGGCAGCAGTGGTGCTGTACTTGGACGTCCCTGGAGCGAGTGCCAGCGAGGTGTTTGGCCCCATGTGTCTGATGCTGCTGCTGGGTACAGTGCATTGCCAAATTGTGTCGACTGAGTCCAGCCGGTGGCCCTCGGGCAGTCCAGCTGCCAGCACCACTACCAGCCCTGCACGCAGAAGGAGGTGCTTTTCCTCATTGTTAGGCACCGTGCACTCATTTGTTTGTACTGACACACACTGCTCTTGGCACAATGCATAAATTCCCACATTTCACACACATATATTCACCCAAAGACCACTCATCAACCTGTTCCTTTATCACGCTGCTCAGTCTCAGAAGTATTTTCACTCTGGTTTTAGTTGATATTACTGTGTACGCTTTATCTGCATTCTTTGAGTGTTGTTTCTATTCTGTTTCCTTCAGGCCGAGGAAAGGCAGAGGGCTGAAAAAATGTGAGGAGAAGAATGACAGTGGGGATGAAGAACATCAGGGTCCCTGGCAGTATGACGAAAACCAGGGACCATACAGGACTGAAGAGAAGAGGGTACAACTCTGAAACAGTTCACACGCACAGTCATTCATTCAGGCAACAGACAGCTGCTGCAAACCCTTAAGTTACATTGATGATTGATCTGTGTAGTCATTGTAATACTGTGATATGCAGCACAGCCTTAACCTGCCTGGTTCTTACTGTGGTTAGAGGATTAAACACTGCAAAATCACATGTAAAAATAGTTTCCTTTTCCTCTAGTCAGTCAAGTTACAGTTGACCGCCGCAAGTTAAGCAGTGTTTGTCTGTTGGCTACTAGAGCTCTATGCTATGAAAAAAAATGTTAATACAAGAAAAAATATTTATAAGTGGACATCATCAATGAACATTATTATTTCCTTAAAATTTTCCAGCATGATTGTTGGTTTTGGATTAAATTTGAGGAATCCATATCGTTACCCCGCCCTCGCCCATAAGTAGCTGAGATAGGCTCCAGCGACCCCCGTTACCCTGTGAGGATAAAGCAGTTACAGAAAATGAATGAATATGGTTATTTATTTCAAACAATTTGTAAAAGACTCAACATTACATAAAAGATGAAAAAAGACAGAAACAATAATAACATTGGATTAGAATTCTATTTATTATTCATTCGCTCTCACATTCACACTGATGGTGGTAAACTACGTTTCTCTGGGGCAGGTTGACAGGACAGAGGTATAGTTGCCAATTCATGCCAGACAGCCACCATTCATACATTCAGACACCAGTGTTAGTGACACTGGAGAAAAAATGGGTGAAGTGTCTTGCCCAAGGACACAACAGCACATAACTAGGACAGTGTGGGATTTGAACCGCCAACCCTTTGGTTATTGGACGACCCACTCTACCTCCCGCCCCACAACATAAAAGGTTATTAGTTGTCGTACAAATTAATCTCCTCATCCATCTTTACACTCGGCTTCAAGCAAGGATGCAAGGTTGGGCTAAATAGGTTCATTATATTATCATGTGGTTTAGTTATTTTTTTTTTATTGTAAGACAGCTGATGTAATTATATTAGTTTTATGAAGAGAAGAAGCATGTGTCTCCACCAGAAAAACATTTACTCTCACAATGTTAATTGGTTTCTTCAGGTTTAAATTCACATGACATTTTGAAACTTGGACCTAAATAATCAAAATCTTTTGAGTATTATTGAACATATATGATGTGTGTTGATTTTTGTTTTCCAGAACAAAATAAATTCAGGGTTTGGCGCCTCCGATGAGTTCTCTAGTGAAGAGGACGGGGTACAACCACTGGAAGTAAATCATCCACTACCTCATCACGAGAGGCACACTACAGCAACTCGACCCACATCTGCATCGCTGTCTTCACTCAGGAACAGAAATGTACCGTCTTATTCCAAACCCACGCCGAGACCTCAGGTAACTGACACTGGTTTGATGTTGGTGTGTGGCGTAAAAACATCCATTTAGTGAAAAAAAAAAAAATTTGCCTGTGAATGTTTCATGCTAAAAAACTCTTCATTTATATCACTGATTCTCAAACTGGGGCCGTCCACGAAAAAAGTAATAAATTAATAAAGTTATGGTGTATCATTCATAAAGTGCATAATTATTATTGGATACCACTACTCAAAAAACACCAGGGGGAGGGGTTCGGTTTTGTCAGTAGATGGTGTAGCGGTGTGTTAATTGTTCATCTATGTATTTCTGATCACTCGGATGATGGATCTTTTTCACATTATTAACACTTTCCTGGCATCACCTCTAAGTGTTGCCAATGGGTCAAAGCACTAGAAACGTGCGTGCGACGCCTGTGGAGCTACCGTGGAGCATCGCCCGTATCCACAGTCGTTTCAGTCTTTATACATCTGGACATGAGTTTGGAAACGGGCGAGCACTACATTTTTGGGCGCACGCAGCCTTTATACATAAGGCCCCAAGAGTTTAAAGACAAAACAAAAGCTTTTTTTCCAGTGGTGAGGAATACATGCACCAGAAAATAGCCAAAAGCAAATATTTCTGATGAGGCTTAATTACTAACACCATTGTTCAATTTTCTGCTAATAATTTGATTAAGGGACAGTTTGTTCTTAATGTTAAAGTTCTATCAATTAAGTACACTTTAATCTGGTTTTAAAACAAACTGGGTTCATTAAGACTATTCCAGTCTTGTTACTTATCATTTTTTCAGACGCTTCAGGATTTGTTACTTTGAAAGTGGAAATGCTGTGAATAAAAATGACTGTGTTTAAAAGTGTTCAAATTTAATGTATTTAAATACATTTCTATCAAACAGGTCTGAAGTATTTAGGTTGAAAAGTTTCAAATATGAATAATTCCTATGGCATGTAGGAGTACAAATCGCAGGGAAAAAAACAATGTAATTGGGATGAGGATACATAGGGGGTGCTTGTAAAATTTTCTCTCCTGTAAGGGGTCCCTGGTCCCAAAAAGTTTGAGAATCCCTTGATTTATATCGTTTGCGCAGGAGGGAAGTGGGGCTGCTATCAAGGTGAAGCCTCGTGAGGTGGAGCGGCTCAGGCCGAGCGTAGGCCCCCGTCCCGCCTCAGACACTGACGATACAATGTGGGAGGAGCTTCTTCAAGGACCTGACTCCGCCTCCACGGGGAGCAGTGACAGTGAGGGAAACGGGAGGTACAGCGCTAACCTGGGCCTTCAGCAAGCAAGCAATTTGAGCAGCGATGATGAGAGTCTGAGGCACGGAATCACTGGAGTAAGAAAAAAAATTCTATACTGGGGTTTTATATGTGGATGATAAATGACCCAGTGAAAGACAACTTTATATTGACTCAGATACTGAATCAAGGATGTCAAACACCCACTACTAAGAAACCACTTAGCATTTTTATAGCTAATACAGTAGTGGAAAAAAAAAGTTTTCAGACACCCTTAAAATATTATGATGATGAAATATTTGCATAATACCGTAATCTGATTTGTGTTTTAAAAGGTGTGGCTGCATCAGGCAAACACACACACAAATGCAAATAATTTTTTTGCTTATTGTTAACAAGAAAATCTTAAAATACAAAAAATACATCTTGACAGTTTCATCATGTCACTCCCTGGGTGTTGGTCATTATCTGCTGAAACATCCACTTTTGATGTCGACAGAACAGAGCATGTGCAGAAGGAAGCATATGGGTTATGAGAATAGAACAAGAGTTCAGTGACTTAACACTGATTTTTAAAGCACTAATGCATGGGGTGTCCAAAAACGTTTGTCCAAAACTATTAGGGATGGGAGTTGATAGGAATTTAACAATTCTGATTCCATTATCGATTTTGCTTATTGATTCGATTCCTTACCGATTCTCATTGGGAGAGGGAATAAAAGAGTACAGGTTTGTTTGCCTTAACTGTCTTTTATGTTTCATGCATTTCTACACAGAACAGTACTGTTGGTGCTCCTATTTCCTATAAATTACATTGGAGCCACCGCTGCACCGGTCGGGCAGAGGCGTGGTGGTACTGGTGCCAATACCAGAAGTTGTGGACTAGGGTCGCCAAGTAGTGTATCAAATGCATTCATGTAAAAGAATGTCATCCTTTGGACAAATGTTTGGCTTTATTAGAGGTATTCCCCCCCTTTAAAAAAATGTTTGCTTTGACAGTGTTACCAGTGGACCTGGTGTCATCTTTACACCTGAAATATAGACAGACTTTGGACTGCTTGTGCCTTGACGCCATGTTGGTTACATTCTAAACCAAAACAATACAGCATGTGTGTGACGTCATCACACATGCGCAGCAAAGGTGGAATCAGTAAGCAGAATTGTTTATCAGGCAGGCAAACGATTCCAAGGAATTGAGCTACTAGGAACCAGTTCTTTTTGAGAACCGTTCTCGATTCCCATCCTTAAAAACTATATGTAGTAATAGTAAACTTCATGAGTGGTCAGACTTAGTAGGAAATAGCACATGTTGACCTCAGTGTCCTGCAGAACAAGCTGCATTTTTATTTAACAGAAACCTCAGACTCAGCAGGTGTTATTTATTGTTTTTGTTGCAGAGCCAGCTGTCTTGGCTGCAGGCATGTCACCCATCTAACGACCGTGTCAGCGCCATCATATGGGAGCAGGGCGAGTGTAAGAAAGCGGACATGTCAGTACTGGAGATAAGTGGGATCATCCTCACACGGGTACGTAGTTGGTCCTTTATGTTGTTAAAAACTGCCTCAGTAAAGACAGACAAGAGCAGATAAAACACAAATACTTCAGTCCAAACACAGGGCTGAGCCGGTAACAGTTGAATGTATCCAGTCTTCAGTTATGACTGCAGAGCTGTAGGAAATGTTGTAATCATAGGAAGTGCAATCCCAACTGACAAAGTTGAAGGAGTCAGCTCGTTGGCTTTTAGCTCACCAGCCGATAGACTACGAGCTATTGTGTAGGCGCTGTGTGTATCTTTTTGAGACGTATTAGATATAGATGCAGTTTTTTTTTTTCCTCTCCCTTCCACTGGCGCCCCCTAGGCAGCTGCCTAATCGGCCTATGCCACGGGCCACCCCGTGTATATATACATATATATACATATGTATAAACTATGGAACATGGGAGATAGAATAAATAAATATGCATATAAAAAAAACTATAGAATATTGGAAAAATAGAACCTGACAATGTCAGTAATTCAACCTATTATTGATTCTTGATAAAACATGCTGATGAGACACAGGGTCCTGTTTTGCTTTGGTAGCCTGGCCTTTTTTAATGAGAAATCTGTCTGGAATGGTGGGGCTTGAAACCAAATATGAGGGAGAGACTAACAGGCGCCGAGAAAACCAATCACAGATAAGGTGGACGTGACACTTTTTTCAGAGAAACTTCAGAATATTTAAGAATAGTGTCATCTGTAATTCAGTCCTTATTTTTGAATCAGGTAAACAACCGATAACGGTTGTAAAGAGGCTTGTGGACTTGGAACTGACTGACTCGCGACAAAAAGAAGTCGGTGCGTATGACACATTGCGAAACACCCGCTTCCCTAGACTTATGATTGGTCCGGTATAAAATCAGGCATAATTCACAGTGAATGGAGCAGTTCCAGACTGTTTTCTCAGTACTGAATACACTGAGAAAACCAAATGGCTGGCCAGGCTGCTACTTTGTTTTTGTTTTTTTTTTACAAGCCCCATTTGCATTTATTCTATGTTGTGATTTTTACATTCAGTCTATGTTCTTCGCTGTGTTCTTCCCTTTGCTTTTTCATGCCCTTACTCGTCTGTATGTTAATGTTTTTATGGATGTAACATTAATTGAGGCACAATCCAGGTCATGTTCTTGCTCTCCAGAATATTTAAGTGTTACATATTCATAGCCACTTGTAGGTAAGTGGTTTGTGTTGATGTAGCCTTTGACATATCTGTGCAGTAGAGTGTCTATTTTATCATCAGTGTAACAACATGTGCACTGTTTGTCTTTTCCGACAGGTGAAGCTAGTGGAGCAGGGTGTGGGTTACCTCATGTTCGGTGGGTTTGTGACCACCGCCTTGGCAGTGCTTCCCTTCGCCTTTCGTCTGGCACAGCATCTGCACATGTCAAGCCTCAGCTCCCTGTCCATGTCAGAGATCGTAGAAATAGCAGTGGGTCCGCCTGATCCCAAAGTCTATGCGTTTTTCTTCATCACAACCGTGCAAAGAATCTGCCTCACAGGACTGTTCTTCTTCATGATGTGTGTGGCTGAGAGGACGTATAAACAGGCGAGTGCTGCTGGACTCGTACATTTACTTACATTTCTCCTCATCTTCCTCAACTGCGCTCTCCTTGGGTTCTTACACAGTTTGTTAAAGCATGAAATTTGATTTTAGTGTTTTACAAATCTAGGAAAGTATGGAAAAAAGCAATAAGAGTATGCTCGTGCCTCTTTTTTTGTTTGCTAAAATGTAAAATCCAGAATATTAAAAACAAATACAAGTGTTTTTCAAGGTGGAATGTCCAGACAGTATGTTTACTCCTGCGTTAGAGAGAGTGAACATAATTTTATCAAAAGCAAAGCAATAGTGGCACATGTGACTGAACATTTTCTGCACAGAGCTACCTCTACATCTGTAATATTCAGGGTTTAGTGTTCATTGGGTTTTATGTGCTCCAGTAAATACTATTCATGGTCAGAATCATACTGTATGTGTTAACAGATGGGCTTTAAAACCCTGTATTTGCATAATAAACATTTTCTATTTATGTTCAGGTGTCAAACAGGTGTCAGGTGAATGAAAAATGAACCAAGAGGTCAGTATATAGTTTTAAATATCAAATGTGAAGGGACCTTTGTTCTCCTACAGTAATAAATCATTGATTACTTTTATCATAAACTATATGAGAGATTATTTCCTGTGCACAATGGAGCTCTCAGCTGAATACACTCCTTTCTTACTATCTTTCTCAATTCAATTATTCAGGCATTGTTAGTTGGTCTGCCCCCTAGTGGTAGTCAGGTGATGTTGTATTCAGGGGCTACCAACCATGGTCCTCGAGGGTTACTATCCTGCATGTTTTAGATTTATCCCTCTTCCAACACACCTGATTCAAATGATAAGCCTATCATCAATAACGACCATCAGGTGTGTTGGAAGAGGAATAAATCTAAAATATGCAGGATAGTAG
>JAPTGZ010000022.1:5108698-5123492 GCA_029814645.1 Fowleria isostigma
TTTGTCCAAACAAATGTACTTTTAGTTGTACCAAGCATTAAAATGAACAAGAAATTGAAGAAAACATAGGGTGGTCTGATCATTTTTTTCCCACAACTGTAGGTTAGAAGTTGTGAAAATTTTGTGGAAGCTCCAGCATACAACAGAGTTGCAGAAATAAGGAGTCGGACATTGTTAAGTTTGACTTTCAGTTTACACCATTTATGGCACTTACAGAATCCACCCCAATGTATATACACCCCGCAATTCATGAAGATCGATTATATTTCTGGTAACATGTCCAATTTCATAACGCATTTAAGATCCACACAGTCATATAAAAACTTTAGCTGAAGTGTGACACTTAATTTGTTCCAAATATGTTGCATTTGTACTTAAATTTAAAAAAAATTATGAAATTGGTTTCCTTCACTGTAACAAAAATGTATCAAACTGAAGACCCCTGTACCGAAAACGTACCGAACTGAAATTTTTCTGTACCGTTACACCCCTAGTAAACACACAATATCACACAAATGGATGATAATGTACTTAATTGTGTTTTCATTCCTCCTGTAGAAGATCTACCGTACATGAAATGTCCGCTCCACACAGTGCTCAAGCTTACTCCTGTTGCATATGGTAGGACCGCACACACAAGTTAAGATTCCACCAGAGGTCATAGATAATATGCATGTATTATGTAAACATGTCCTACTTATTTGTCTTCCAGGTTGCAAAGTGGAAATGTTTTATCTTAATGTGGAGGCAGTGAACACTCATCGTGACCGGCCTCTTGTAAGTCTCTCTGAATCACCCAGAGAAGCACATTTGAATCACAGCCTTAGATGTGATTAGATATACAAAATGATTCTTTTATGTTAGCTCAATTATGTTGTAATAATTCAGAGCTAATCACTGTCTAATCCAGAGTCCTGTGGGCTCCTATTTGTTGTGTCTGCTGGTTCAGTGCAAATGCAATGTGATCACTCTTCATTTCTTGTATGTGATGCTTTGCTTCATGAATCCTTTCCTAATATCCCCATTTTGTTACGTCCCTTTTACCTTTAACCCTGATTATTAACCTTGGCCTGAGCTGTAACCAACTTAGTATTAAGTAAATGGTTATGTGATGTTTTTTGCCTTAATTGCAGGGCATGGCTAATCACACTATCTTGCTTGGCTGAGCTAATCATTTGCAGCACTTATGTTATAAATGGGGAATAATGGTGTCATACAATGAGAGCTACAAAGTAAATCCATTACAGTTATAGTTGGAAATGCAGTGTAAAACGGTGGTGATTACAAAGAGATTATATCTGAATATACTCCAGCTATTGTGTAGACCATAAGATTGCTTCTGTTGCTTTGGATTCGCTTCACCATCAATGTTATCTTTTAGCAGATTTCAGGACAGCAAGCATTAGCAAACCCCTTAGGACAAGGTTGGGAAGCTAGGAAAGTTCTTCAAGGTATATTGAAGAATTTTGAGTACTGCTGTAAAGTTTAGCGTGCTGTATTTTTAGGATTTTTTTCATAATTTCTAAATCATTTGCTCAGTAATCAAATGGGTGAACTTATAATACTTTGAGGTAATTAACCCATAAAGACTCAGTGTGACATTTGTGTCACTTCCCAAATAAATTTTTCTCTATATTTTACTGTCCATAAGTGGTTTGTCGACATTTATTTTAATATTATCTTCAGTATTTTATGTTTTGTTTTTGTAAAAATCAGGTATTTTCCAACATTTAATTTACGGATCGTGTAGATGTTCGTGAAAGTTTAGAGTAAAGTTGAGGATTATTATATCAAAGATAGAGAAAATCGAAAAAAACCTGAATTTTTCAGCAAAATCTCTTATTAACTGAACATAAACCCAATTTGTCCATCTACTGTAATTGATCCACCTCCATGGGGTTTACTGGTGAATCAAGTTATGGAAGATGACAGTGTTTCCATGGTAACTACGAAGCCTCTAAACATCCAAATGGGTCATATCTGATGACCATGAAAAGCAAAAAAACTGCAATTTACACCAATTATTTACACGGATTAATGGATCAACAGGTATTAAACAGTTGATTTCAGTATATGATTTTGGTAGGGGGTGGATGTTTGGGTCTTTTGGGGTTAAAAGAGGTTAAATATTGAGAAAATTTCATTTGGGAACTGACACCAAAGTAGTGCTGGGTCTTAATGGGTTACATTAGTGACATTCTTTATGGCATTTTTAATAAGATGTTAAAGCTACCTTCCCAACACTGTGTATATATCTCCTTTCAAAATGTAGCCCAGTGCAAATATAGTGTATAAGGTTTTCTCTGTCTTGATGGAAGCTGGTGCTCGTCTGTCTGTCTGTCATGGGGGTTGTACTGTTGCTGGACTTTAATGCTATGTGGTGTGCTGTGAAATAACGTGGTTTTGACTTAAAAAGGCTTCAGGTCTTGTTCTTGTACTTGTTGCTGTGGATCAATGTGGAGAGGAGAGTTCTAGTTTTCCTGGCTGTGTCTGGTTTGGTGTCCCGGGTGGTGCTGTTTGTTGGGGGATCTTTTTTTCCTTAACACTTGCGGTATTTCATTTCCTACCAGGGTAAAATCCCGAAGGACTCTGCTCTCATACTGCGGCGGAATAGTTACACTCCCTTGTCCAGTCACGACCAGGTCAAGCGTCCCAGGCTCTACAGCGCTGGCAACCAGCCCTGGCTGCCGCTCGCCCCCACCCCGTCGGCTCTGATGCCAGAGGGACGGCAAAGCCAAGTTAGTGCCAGAGTGTCAGGCTCCCCCTCTGAATCAGTCATAATCAACTGTAATCCGTCACCTCCCACCCCAGTTGTTCCCCTGTGTTTGGCATTCACTCGCCTCAGTTGTGGATCCTCTCGATGACTGTAGTGTCTGTGTTGACTATTACCTACATGGAATCCATCTCTCTTTCTCTCTTTCTCTCTCAGGGCATGTTTTGGTTTTTGGCAGGATTGCTTCTACCTTTTTGATGTTGCGGCTGTCTGTTTTCACACGTACATGTTTGTTTGGCATGTCCTCTGCTTCACCTCGAGGCTGTGTCCAGCTTGAATATGCAGCATGCCTTCTCACTGCTGAGGAAAGCTCCACATGAGTTTTTGGCACTGTAGAGACACCCAAACATCAGAGATATCAAAATATTCATTTCATCCAATAAAACTGGTGTATGTGTATCCCTGAGGATGCTTTGCTGTTGCTAGGGGATACTTGTGAAGGTGGTATGATTTTGAAAAAAAAAAAGATATGCAAGTTTACACACATTTGCAAAAAAAAAAGCAATTATGATTTGGGGCTGGGAAATATTGCAAATAATCTCAATATCTGGTAACGACTTTATTGTGAAAACTGGGTATAAATTATTACATATTTTACAACTGTGAGGTTTGAGGTTCACTTTGTCTCCTTATCAGTGACACATTCATTTTAAATAGGTCCAACTCCCATGTAAATATATTGCACTGACATCATTTCATCACATATTATTTGTATCATTTGTTTGTCACTAGAGTATTTATGTCCCTTTAGAGCAGAGGTTTTTATCAGGGAGTCCGTGACCCCCAGGGAGGTCTGTGGAGGGTTGTGAAATGTTTGGTTGATTAGATAGTTTTTAATATTTTTTTTAAATATTATATCCTATTTTTTCCCCCCACAAATTTAAATGTCTTTAAATATACATGAACATGAACCCAACATTTGTAGCAAATTAATACATTTCTAAAACAAAATTAAACACAATATTTATAGCAGGGGTCTTTGTTCCATCTTTCCATCAGTTTGGGGATCGTTGGCCTGAAAAACGTTGAAGACCCCTGATTAGAGTGATTCCATGGAGCACAGGTGTCAAACATATGGCCTGCAGGCCAAAACCGGCCCACTAAAGGGTCAAGTCTGGTCCGTTGGATGAATTTGTGAAATACAAAAATTACACTGCAGAAATGTAAAATCAAGGATGTTAAATTCATTTTAGTTCAGGTTCCACATACAGACCAATATAATCCAAAGTGGGTCAAACCAGTAAAATACTCTCATAATAACCAATAAATAAAGACAAAATTTCATGAAAATGTTAATAACTTGAACAAATATAAACAACCTACAATGTCTTAAGAGAAGTAAGTGCAATTTTAACAACATTCTGCCTGTACATTGTAATGTAAATGATAATAATGAAGCATAATATTGTTACAATTGTACTTATTTTTTTTCTTACATTTCAGGTTGTTCATGTCATTCAGATTTTTAAGGTGACTTTGTAGATGTACACATTTTTCATAATGGAATTTTACTTGTTTCATTGTCATTATTATATTTCTCCGTCCCCTTTGAGATCATATTGGGTTGTATGTGGCCCCTGAACCAAAATGAGTTTGACGCCCCACCTTAGAGTCTAGTAGTACTAAAAGAATTTAGTTAGTTCATTTTAAAGGTTGAGTGTGTGATATTTAGTAACATCTGATTAAACTGGAATATTTCATCCCACTCACCTCTCCTACGGCAGCTGCAAAAAATCAAAATATTCCATTCTGGGGGGTTTTACATGAGGAGATATTAACTAAAGTCCACCCTCAATGACAATTAGGTGGCAGTAAAATACTTTAGTGTTGGATGTCACCCGCTATAAATCAGAGGGAGAGGAGGCAGTTCAGTCTGAGCCATTGTAGAAACATGGTGGCAGATTCTGAGAGGTGATATACTCCCTTTGTAGACATAAACAGCTCACTCCAAGGTAACGAAAACATGATTATTTATTATTTTACGACTATATATTAGACAATAGTGAAGCTTTATTTTTCATTCAGATTTGCAGTGTACATCAAAACGAGATTAGATGCACTACTTCAGAGGGCAGTCGGAATAAATCAAACAAGTATACAAAAATAAAATATATGTGGATAGGTGTCAAGTAAAAAAAGGCTTGAGGTTTTAGTGCACGGAAATAAAGGTTAAGCACCTGAACATAAAGCAGACTTTTGTATCTTACACACTGGCCTTTTAGACTTCAGAAGTCCATGTTACTTTACTTTGCAGCCACTTTTAAGGGTTCAGTGACTTTGTGAATGTCCTCAATTTATAACTGAAAATTTAAGCTTCTATAGGAAAAATATATCTTGTATATATAGTAAGCCCTGCAATGAATTGCCAAAATGTCCAGGGTGCATCCCACCTTCGCCCTTAAGTAGCTGGGATAGGCTCCATGTTAACCTAGTGAGGATAAAGGGGGTTCGGAAAATGATTGAATGAATATCATATATTGCAATGTAGGAAAATATATGCTAATTTTCGATCTTTGTCCATATTGTCTAACCCAAAAAAACTGATGTCATGATCTTTAGCAGTTAAATACATGATACAGTTTAACATGCGCTTTCATACATCAGGCTAAACAGATAACTGCTAAAACATTGTAAAATAATAAAATGTCCTCCAGAATAAAAGTAATAAAACTTTTCTAAATTTTGATCATTAATGAAGAAGCATTAAATCAACAGTGGTAGATGGTCATATATAGATATAATACTGGGACAAAATGGGAAATACTGTGAATTAATTAGACTACGAGTATAATTGGTTTTACAAGAATGTTTATTATATAAATTTCTTCATCAATGATCCAGTCCACCAGCACTTCTGTTATTTGTTTTCCAATTTATCTTATCAAAGTATGTGAGATTTACCACATTTATATTGTAAACCAGTGAACCTCAAAGGGTGGGCAGCTCATGACATTTGATTTGTATGAAAACATTATATTGACACTTTTTGCCAGTTATTGGTGTTAAACATTTGGTTCATAGTCCACATAAGCAGAATAAAGCAGATCTGTAAAGGGGTACACAGTCAAAATAAGTCGGGAACTACTCATTAAATACATTATATAACTGTTATTAGCACACAAACATTCAATTATTATGATATATTATTACATATTTGAAAATGCATATTCATATTTGTATGTGTTGTGTATTTGTTGGCCTTGCTTCAGCTCCATGTTTCTATCTATCTATTTCTCTCTTTGTCCACTTTTCTCCAAACCTGTCTTACAGCCTCGGATTGGAAGCGGTTGTCTGTGAGTATTTTGTGGCCAACCCTTCATTTTCTTTCCCATAATTCAGCTCATGTCATCATAACCCATGTCAATATGTTATCACAGTTTGTGTATGTTTATGGGTTTTCTGTCTGTGGGTTTTTCCAAGCGTTCAATACCTTTGCACTTTGAAATTAGAGTGAAAACCACCATCGGCCTTGATTCATGTGAGCAGCCTTATCGCATTCTTTGGTAGCCTAATAAAAGGGTGAAACAATAAAATAAACATCGGTACAACACTTAAATTAATGGTGTTCATAGCATTTAATACATACATCATAAAACAAAAAATAAAATGAAAAACATAAATAACTGATTACTGTACACAGATTAATTTATGAAACTCCAATGATGTCATAAACATATATGTCGCTCTATAAAACAAACTGTACTAACTATTTGGAACCGGTCATACATATTATCAGATTGTGATTAATAATTAAACACTTTTTGAGGTTATGGTTAAAAAAAAAACAAAAAAAAAACAGTCTTGCATTATCTGGTTGTATTATCACAGTTCACATGATGACCTGGATTTTCAACTAAAGACATAAGACTCCTGGGCCTCCTGTAAACATATTAATATCCTCAGATAGGATTTGCATCTGTTAGGTATTAATTTGTGAATGTCAGTAACATTTTCTTTTTCTTCAAGGAGTCCCTGTGCGAAGGAATCGACTATGACAGCCCAGAAGAAACTAGTGGCTGTGTCCGCTTCTGAGTGAAGATGAAAGCCTGTTTCTTCATACTACTATAGGAGCAAAACCTCTTATAGAAGTCTATAACTCCGCTCATCAATCAAAGAATAAATGTCTTGTTCTTACGCACATTTTTTAAACAGCGTTCATGTAAAACAGTGTTCAGATAAATGCCGGAATAAGATGAAGAAATGCATCTTTTGAAAATGAGTCGGTGTGGTCACAAGGTCAACTATTTCATTCTGTTTTGCTTTCTGTTTGTCTTTGGACTGCATGCTGAGGCTTGGACTGGAAGCCTTATCATTAGTTTCACAAACACTTCTTGCATGTGTGTCTTGCATTTCAGAACTGAAAACTAGTCCTCGTTATAAATCCTACAATGCCTTACTGAACTTCAACTATCCTGATAGAAGTAGGTCCTTCTGTTCAATGGAATGTAATATGCACAAGTTATGCATTTTCACAATAGAAATCAACATTTCTGAATGACATACCTAAGACTGAGAAAATATTTTTGTATTACAAATCC
The DNA here is from genome assembly GCA_029814645.1 of Fowleria isostigma. Lineage (NCBI taxonomy): Eukaryota > Metazoa > Chordata > Actinopteri > Kurtiformes > Apogonidae > Fowleria > Fowleria isostigma. The sequence continues at coordinate 5,116,010 of JAPTGZ010000022.1, forward strand.
ATGCATCTACTTTTACCTACACACATTCAGTTTATAGTTGTGAGGCTTTGTCATTTATCCTCTTAAGCCTTTGTTTTTATGTTCTGGTACTGAAACGGTTAACGGTGAAGTGTTGTAAAAGAGTTGAAGGAATTAAAAAGCTTAAATTACTTCCAGCTACTATGCAGTTCAGGAGCACACACATGTATTTTTACCAGTTTTACTACATAAACAAAAGATGACCCACTTTTCCTCTCAAACTGATTTTCAGACTCATTTTTTTTTTTGTAAATTTGCACTGTTTAAATCATATCAGTGTTCATCTTTTGATCTACATTGAGCATAAAAATCATGAAAAAGTAATGTTACATGGTGAAGCTCTGTTAGCTATTTTTTAACATGTTCATATTGTGATACTGGCCAAACATTTGTATTAATCATTTCATGCAAATGTGTCTTTTCTTTGGACAGCCAACTTAAATCTATAATTTCAGACTCAAGTTTAAATAATAGATAGAGGTTTCCTGTATGATGAAGTAATGTCTGAAGAAGATGAAGTCCTGTTAAAGCACCCCATGGTGCCTTTTAGCAGACAATTAAAATGAATTTTCTTCTTTCACATGAATGATTGCTATGTGTGTGAATAGTTGAGATGAAGAAAGATCTTTGTTTTTAAATTTTGCATTGTTACTTTCATTGTCTATTATTTAATGTAAGAATGTTACAACTATTATTAAAGACCTGAATGAACAGAAATGTTTTTTTTTTCTGTTTTGTTGATGCATCACTTTACAGAAAAATTAGAAGAATCAAAATCATGTTTATTGCCAATATGTTAAGTAAACAGGGTTCGCATTACTAGGAATTTGCTTCAGTGGTTTGGTATAAATCTACAACATAGAGGAAGTAGGAAGCGGGCAGTAAAAAAAAGAATAAAATAAATTTTAAAAATAATAGAATAAACAAATAAGGCAAGTTCAATACAAAAAATAAACGGGGGTCAAAACCAATGGGTTACAATAGTTCAAATGAATTCTTGTTAAAATGAATTTTGAAGAAAAATGCAAAGCGGGTCTAGAAAATGAATGAATGAATGCAACATACCTTCTAATGCCACAGTAATATGAAACTGATAATATAGTAACAGAAAAACAGATCATTTTACTGCACAATGACTACCTTTTTAATGCTCAGTTTTCTTATAGAAAAGAAAATAAGTATTTTCTCGTGCAGAACTTTCAGAGTATTTTTATTATTTAGACTATTTCTATCATCACTGTGTAGAGTAGGTTCTACACAGGTTTTCGTCTTCGATTTACGGCAGAGGGCTCAGACGTTACGTCATGACGTAAGTCAAACGTACAGTGACGTTCTACACACAAGTCTCTAACTGGATGTTTATTGTTTGAGGCAGGGCTGCAGTCAACGGCAGGTAGGAAAACAAAAATAACAGCTTCTTGCCATTTAACGTAAGCTGTTGTGTGTACATTTGGAAATGGACAGAAATGTGAGAATGATCACCTGCGGCAGGGTTCAGTCGTTCAATTTTTGCCAAGTTAATTGTTTTGTTAGCTTGCTACCGTTAGCAAATGATACATACACTTTAGCGTTAGCCAACCAAGGATAATTTGCCAGTTAGCCCCTGCGAATAGGTTTGATTCATACATTTGTCAGATACGTGTCAACCTCTAATACTTGTCTAAATAAGTGAAACAGATAACGCAAATACTGTAATGCTTCTTTACTTAGGAAAGACTTCCAAGCTAAGGCTGCCGTCCGAAAGGCATTTGTTTGCTAATGTTAACCCCCTCAACGGTAAATCTCAGAACAAAGGAGATAAAACAAAGAATTGTCGCCGTCAGGTGTTTGTACTGCTGTGCATCAGCAGTCTAATTGTTATTCTGTCTCAGCTGTCAGTGGTATCGGTGCCATGGTGACAGGAATATTCGGAGATTTCAGTAATTGATCAGAACTGTACCGTGTGTACTTGGGTCATCAGCACTAAACTTCAGGCTGTCTTAAGTTAGGTAACAGTGAGCAACCAGTAAAATAAATGTCAGCTAGAACTGGATGAGGTATCTTTAGTACAACAGCGGCTAGGCTATTAAAGAAAACAACTGAAAGGATCCTTTTAGTCTTTTCATACTACAGACAAGATCATTTTATCTATAGTTTACAACGTTATCTGTTTGGAACATAGTTTGAGTTTCTTGCTTGGGATTAGAGATATTTGCCTCAGACGTTTTTATTTTTTTCTCAATATATTTACATCGGAGATTTAGGTTTTCTTTATAGTTTGTGAAGTAGAATTAACAATGTTTTGTTTTTAAAATATTTCCAACTTCTTTTTGCTTTTAATCAACTCCACTGTCATGCACAGTGGTATCGCGTTTGTAACTTTGCTTCTTGTATCACTCAAATATCCCACACTGAAGGTGAATTCAGACTCTGTGCTGCCATTGATTTATTATTACCTCCGCCAAGGAGGTTATGTTTTTGCCGGCGTTTGTCTGTTTATTAGCAACTTTACGCAAAAACTATTGGACGAATTTGGCTGAAACATTCAGGACATGATGGAAATGACACAAGGAACAATCGTTTAGATTTTAGGAGTGATCCGAAATTTTACTCCCGTCTAAATGCGCTAATTCGGTTCGAATGGCGCTCCTTCCCGTCTCTGCTCTCCATCATGCGGGTGTGGGCGGGGCTACCTGCGCTTCACTGAGTGTATGAGGAAGGGGGAGGGGCCAGGTACCGGGACAGTCTGTCTGTCTGTCAACTTTATGCAAAAACTACTGGACGGATTTTGAGGAAATTCCAGGATTTTTTTTTCAAGAATTCTTTAACATTGGGAGATAGGACCATTTTTGGCATTTGTGCGTATAACTCAACAAAAAAAAAAAACAGTCAGGGCACTGATACAAATAAATGTAGGATTATTACTTTGCTGTGAGTCACAAATAAATACACAATTGACTCCCACGCTACTATATATTAAATAACTAAGAAAGAGGAGAGAGAACATCTGTTGGAGTCTGTCCAACGTTTTCCTCTGGAGGAAATGACATCAAATGGAGCTTTATGGATAGCCCCACTACTTCCTGACCTTAACACAGATCCTTCATTTCCTGTCTTTTATTAGTGGACACACTGATTAATCCAGATGTTTCTGCTATGTCTTGTTGTGACTGACTACTGATTAATTAGACACAGCTAGATTAATCAGTGTGTCCAATAATGGAAAAAAAAAAAAGGAAATAAAGGAGTTGTCTGAAGTTCAGGAAGTAGTGGGGCTGTGCATAAAGCCCATTAACACACTTCCTTCAGAGGTGTTTTAGTAATGCATAACTTAGTTGAAAGTGATTTCTCAGACACAGACGCAATTTGTTATTTAGAACTGAGCAGCAAAAGAGTCCTGTCTATTGTTCTGTCATTCTATTGTTCTGTCTATCGTTCTGTCTATTCTATCATTTTATCATTCTATCATTCTACCATTCTATTGTTCTATCATTCTATTTTTCTATCTATCATTCTATCGTTCTATCTATTGCTCTATCATTCTATGGTCTAACATTCTATCGTTCTATCATTCTATCGTTCTATCCTTCTATTGTTCTATCATTCTACTTATTGCTCTATCATTCTATTTATGTTCTATCATTCTATTGTTCCATCTATCTTTCTTGTTATGTAATGACTTGTTTTAAATTTACTTTCACTTACAAAAACTTCATATTAAGTTCAGATTTGGCATCATTTTCCAGGCAGGATGTTGCGGCTACGCTGTAAGACCAAAAATGGGAGCCACATAATGCAAGGCTTGACTCATCAGTCCTGTGTGCAAGAGTTGAAGAGCAAAGTGGAGGAACTGACTGGTATCCCCTGTGATGTGCAGAAAATTATGGTTGGATACCCTCCGTCAAGCCTTGATCTTCGAAATGGAGATGCTCACCTCAAGGACTACCCCATTAAATCAGGTATGTCAACAACAAATATCTAACTCAGAACTAAATTTACAGATGATGAATCAATTTAATTTAATTTTGCTGTAGATTACAACATTTTTTGTTTCTGTTTATTTGAAAACTAGTTCACATGAAAACAGTCCATGAGACAATGCTTCTGGAAGGAGAAGTTACTATTTAATTTCTAAGAACATCTCAGTGCTCTGTCGTCATCCCTAATGAAATCAAGAGCTTAATGATGGGAAATGAGACATTTAGAAGAAACATCTTGACTTACAATATCAATATAGTTTTTCCCTATGATGTCAGACAAAGCTGTAATAAGGCTCTCACTCTTAAATGAACTGTATGCAATTTTATACACCAAAGAAAAAACAACAAAGAAATCTGTGAACACTGTCTCTCATAGCCCACCCTTTATGGCTTATGAGTATGGCGGCAGACATTATGCATGTCTTATTTATGTTATTTTCTTACTTGGATTAAGCTAAATCTAAAGAATCAAATAGTAACAGGCAAATGCCACCCAGTATGTTTTTTTTCTTCATTGTCTTTATTGAAGTCTGGTTAGACTCAACTTGTTGCTGTGGCTGTGGTGTGTCATCCTCTATAGGAGACACACTCATTGTGGAGGAAGAAAAGAACAAGCCAAAACCTCAGGATCATTCCACTGTGAATAAAGTGCCGCGCCTTGAAGTCTCACCTGTACTGGCACGTCGAGTGGTTCCAGCTGATAACTCCTGCCTCTTCACCAGTGTGTATTATGTGGTTGAAGGAGGTGTATATGACCCTGGTTGTGCCTCTGAGATGCGAGGCCTCATTGCCCAAATTGTGTCAAGTGACCCTGCTGCATACTCTGAAGCAGTGCTGGGAAAGACCAACGACGAGTACTGCTCTTGGATAAGACGCGATGACACATGGGGAGGAGCCATCGAGGTGTCAATCCTGTCCAAGTTTTATCAGTGTGAGATCTGTGTGGTGGACACTCAGACGGTGCGAGTGGATCGATTTGGGGAGGATGCCGGGTACCACAAACGCGTGCTGCTCATCTACGACGGCATCCACTACGACCCGCTGCAGAAAGAAATGCCTGGCTCTGACGCCCCGCCCCAAACTATCTTCTCTACCACAGAAGACGTAATCCTCGCTCAAGCCCTCGAGTTGGCAGACGAGGCTCGACGCAAGCGGCAGTTCACAGACGTTAACCGCTTTGCATTGCGCTGCATGGTGTGTCAGACAGGCCTGGTGGGACAAAAGGAAGCTCGCGAGCATGCCAAGGAGACAGGCCACACCAATTTTGGTGAAGTGTGAAACTTACGTAGTCTTTTCTCCTAAACCACCACTAACCCTGTGTCCCACATGTGACAACTCTGTCTGTGTGTCTGCTTGTGTGATCCTCTACCTCACATTGTCCAGTGACATCTATGGAGAATCTGCAGGCATGGTGTTAAGCCTCTAACTCGTTCAGTATTACTTTAAAACTAATCTCAGTTTCAGAAACACTTCTGCAGTACTCTGATGTCATAAGACCATCATTTTAGTCTGTTCGATGGTTTCAACACAACTTAATTGGATCATGTAAATCAAAGCACTTCTTAAGATTTGTTCTAATCGGTTAAGATTGTCACTAGCCCCTTTAGACTGCACTTCTGTCATGAGAAAGTTTGCCGTTTTTCCACACCGTCTGTGTAAACACAATGGTGGGAGTATTTAGTCTCTCCTTTATCGTGGCTTTTTTACCCCTCGGGACGTAGTAACAGAGCCGTGATGAAGGTGGGATCATGATCGCGGAACATTGTGTAAAGGGAACAGCTCTCAGTCCGCAACCAAGGTGACGTTCTGATGACAGCTACCCCTGGTGTGGGAGAGACAGCGCCGGGCAGGGAAACCCGCAGCTGCATTGAGCGGCGGGCATGGCGGGCCAGCGCCTCCATATGCCCACTGTCTCTCCCATGGCAGAGGGATTTTAAAATGAGTGCTGGTCACCACCACTTTGATTCCAGAATGCAAATCCACCATGTAAACGTCCTGCCTGTCTGGCATCTGTAATGCCTTTGGTTTGGCTGTGTAAATCAGTCAATGGAGGAGAAGAGGTGGGATCACCATCTCACCTTTTTTCCCACGATCTCTGTGTATAAGTGGCAAGTGGGTTGTACTTCACTCAGACAAAACAAATAGTGACAAATATCAGTGTGGGTAAAAAGCGCCAATTTGAGTTGCACTTGCAAAATTTTTTCAATTTATTTAAAAATTGGGCACTTGATCAAAAAAGAATTGTTTGAGCTATGATATGATCCTCTTCACTGTTGTCTTAATGTCAGCACAAGTTTGACTGTTATTCATGATGTTGGTTATGTAGCATGTTTTTTATGTAGCATGTATTTTTATTTTACTTTTTGACAGTATTTTAGAAAATTTGATCAACTGGTTAACTTTAGACATCATGATTCACCCTTCGCTAAGTGCCGCCCCCATGGTTACAGGTGCTAGGTTTGGCAACCTTTCTCTTGTGGTTCATTCCTGCTGGCATGTAAACATGGATTTCTCAGCATCTTGATGATTCATGTACAGAACAGATGTATAAAGGAACAACAATGTTCTACAGTACAGGATAATCAATATATTGTTTTATTTTCAGCTAACTTTCAGTTATGACTCCCTATAGTTCTCATATCTTATATGTTTTATGCTGCGTTCCAGGCAGGTTTTTGAGCTCGTAAGTCACGATTTCAAGCCACAACACACGACTTTGTACCATTCCAGGAAAGTCATACCAAACTGCCTTAGGGCAAGAAATTGTCATAGCTAGATGTAAACAAACCAGCATAGTGGACCATACGAGCCTTGATCATTTACAGTCATTTCTATGGCCAGAGGTGCTGGATCCTTCCTTATTTAAGGGGAAGACAGCGCATAAGGCAAGAGAAGCTGTTCTTTCTACCTGTTATGGTAAATTACTTGTATATTTGGACACCACATCCACGGGGGCCACCATTATTGTTTCTAGGGCTGTGACAGAAGTCAGAACTGGGAGTACATTGATCTAGTACAAGTTTGTGAGTGGGAAGTTACGGGTTTGACTACCGTTCCAGTGCATTTTCACTGGTAGAAAGTTGAAAAAGCATGGGTTATGAGTTGCCTGGAATGCAGCATTAAGTCGTTGCTAAATGCTTTATTTTCCATCTGTTCATAGCGCATCGTGATATTGTTCTCACATCGTGCGTTTAGTCTTTAGCGCTGCACAACTACCTAACTCGATGTTGAAGCATTAGTAACTTTTAATTAATATTCTAGTACGGCAGGGATGACCAACCGTGGTCCTGGAGTGGTACTATCCTGCATGTTTTAGATATATCCCTATTCCAACACACCTGATTCAGATGATAAGCCTATCATCCAGTTCTGCAGAAGCTTGATAATGACTGTCAGGCGTGTGGAAGAGGGAAACTTCTAAAACAGGTCACCAACCCTGGTCCTCGAGATCTACTATCCTGCATGTTTTAGATGTTTCCCTCTTCCAGCACACCTGATGGTTGTTA
>JAPTGZ010000022.1:5256246-5277545 GCA_029814645.1 Fowleria isostigma
AGGACAAAAATACACTTGATGAGAGCAAAACAATAAACGAGACCACGCTGAGTGTGCAGCATGGTGTTTGATGAGGTTAACTTCATTGTGGGTACAAGTATAAATAAATACCTTGAGACAGGTCTGGACCACTTAACTTAATTTTGTAAGTAAAAAGCCATAAAAAAAAATAGTGCAATCATTTTGTCTCATCTTGAAATGGCTAATCACGAAAAACTGAAATTCAGTCAAAGTGATCAGCAGATTTAGTATTCGTCTCAGGGTTTTTTGTCTGGTGTATCCCCATAATATAATGACAAAAATTCATAAATAAACTAAGAGTTGAACACTATTCAAATAACAGTGTTTACTGTTGGAATGTTTTTTTACAACCCGACTGTTATTGGTCTGCTATTTCAGCTGTTGTTTCACATACCTATATCACTGTTTAATTGTTAATATTAGCTTACACATTAAAACAATCTATTAGTTTAGCCATTTTAGCATTTATCTGTCACTTTAAGCTCATGTGTATATTTTGTCTCTAACTTACGTGCTTAACACAAGTTCCTCTGTACTCTCAACTGCAGCATGTAGTGTTAAAAAGATCTGAACTCACACATCAATAGATTTATTGTACATTTAGTGAAGATCAGCATGATATCAATTTACAATCTGAACTGGTTTTCCCTCTTAACCAATGTATGTGGACTGTGGATTGCTTTAAATCATTTTGTTAAATCTGCTTTACAAGTGTACTCTGGTTACTGCAGAATAAAATGTATCCCAGCTGGGAATCATTGGATTAAAACATATTTTTAGTCAAACAATTATCCAGGTTGCTCTGAGGGTGTTTTCACACCAGCAGCCTTCAGTTCTTTGAATTACTGAACCCTAGTTTGTTTTTTTTCTCCCTTGGCGCGGTTAGTTTGGTCAGGTGTAAACATAGTAATCATAGTCAGGTGCAAACCAAAACAAAACCACAGAAGAACTGGTCTCCATACAGTTAAAAATGAACTCTGAAGAGGTCTGCGGTAGGACTGTGATCTGACCTTGACCACGACCAGGCAAACTCAACCAGTTTGAGCTAACTGGTTTCTATAGTCATTAGTTCTTTATATTGTGGGATGGAACTGATCACATAAAATGTACCACTGAAGTTCTTGTTCCTCCTTTAAACATATCTCACCAATAAAAGAAGTCATGAACTTCAGTAAATAAACAAAGCTGGAAAAACACTATGGAAAGTATTTACACATGCTCACATGTTTACATGATAAAAATGCTAAGAGTATGTTTAGTGGTGGAATCTGGGCATTTTGTCAACATTAGCCAACTCCAAGAAAAATCTAACAATGGTCTCAGCTGCCTATGTATATCCAAGACTGCATCCACAATAGGCTACACCAATTTCTATGTTGAGGATTCAGGATGAATTTTCTACAAAAATCCTCACACGCACTCCTTTTCTTCAGTGTCCTTCTTCTGCCCCTCTCCTGTTCAACACTAGAGTCTGTTCGCTTGGAGATACAGAAAAAAAAAACAACCTCTACACACAAAACCTTTAATTCCACAGATGGAATTAATTCCACAGACCATCACAAGTCATCAAAAACAATGGTTATGCAATCAAGTACAAACTCCTGTGTCTATCATGTGGCTAAAGTTTAACACAAGTTAACATAAATAAGCCTGAAAATGGCATTGTTGTTTATTCATTGTTTGAAGTTTTAGTTTTTGAGATGTTTTGGTCTCACTTCTGTATCCATCTACAGTCTATGGTTGACAGAATTTATATCAAAACCTTAACTAGAGGATTGCAACTTAGAGTTGCAGAAAAAATTATTAAATCATCAAACGCCATCAAAAACAATGGTTTTGCAATCAAGTATTTTTTTTATTTATTTTAGTTAACCTTTATTTAACCAGGAAATGTCCCATTGAGATTAAGAACCTCTTTAACAAGGGTGTCCTGGCACAGTACAAACTCCTATGTGTATCAAGTGACTAAAACAGACAGAAAAAAAAAACATAGAATACCTAAAAGCACTGTTTTGTCAGTAAAATGCCATAGATATTGATGTAAGAACTTATGTGACTTTGATTATTATAAAAAAAACATGGAAAATAGATAGATATCAGCTCTTAAATTAAGCCCCTATGAGCTATTTTTGTTATTATTATTATTATCATATTTGTTCAAACAAATGTACCTTTAGCTGTACCAGGCATTAAAATGAACAAAAAAAAATTAAAAACAAATTAAAAAAAAAATAAATTAATTAAAAAAAAAAATAGGGTGGTTTAATCATTTTTTCCAGGACTGTATTTGTTTCTGTATTTTGCTGTAAACCACTTTGTGAATTCCCTCTGTGAAAAGTGCTTCATAAATAAACATTACTTACCGATAGTGGGACTCTTCCTGGTGAGTGTTTGTTGCTGGGACTCTGTTTTGCTATCAGAAATGCCACTATGTGCCTCGGTCCCCACTCTGGAGACGAGGTCTTTAGTGTCTGTGGCCTTGCTTGGCTCATCTGCCTCTGTTGTGGCCTGCACTAGAGGCGGAAGGCCAGGTGGGAGCATAACTGGTAAAGCTGGGGCAGGGCTTGAGGTCAGGGTGACTGGCACCACAGCAACAGGTGCCATAGAGGTGAGCGCAGCAGCAATGGGCACCTCTGGCCTCACGTCAGAGGGCAACGGTTCAGAGGAGGCGGGCTCCCTGTGAGCGGGAGCAGAGGCCTGGGGCTGGAGTGCAGCTGAGGACAGAGGAGCAGGCTCATGAGCTGGCACGTCGAGCTCAGCCGCTGGGTCTGCAAGGCCATTCAAAGTCTTGGGAACTGGCGCTGGAGAGACAGCCAGAGTTCGTGGGGCATCTGAGAGAGGCTTGTCTGTGTTGGGAGTTGGAGGCGGTGCCAAAGATGGTTTGTGCTCCCCGACTGAGGGGGAGGGAGACGAGGCCGTAGCTGCGGACTCCCTAGATGAGGACCGCTCACTGGCGTTGGCCACTGTGAGTGGGAGAGTGACAGGGGTGGTCAGCGGTGCAGGGAGGGGAAGCTCTGGTTGAACAGCAGGCGGGTGCTCAGTTACAGGAGCGTTGGCCTCTAGTTTCTCCACAGGGGCTTCAGGCTGTACGAGCCCGGGTGAGGAAGACTTCTGGACAACTGGCTCCAATTTTGGCGTGTCATCTGGTAGTAGAAAGAGCAGAAAAAACATGGGGTGCAATTTAGTCACCCACAGAAAAGCAAACCCCGTTACATCAAAATAAAATGCTTGGGTCCTTTGAATATTCTGTTTTTTTAAACATATCTTTACTGAGTTTTATTTTTTTTGTTTTTTTTACATATTACACATATCTTTTCTGACATGAATTTGTGACATTGTGTGGGTCTCCCTTGAACATAAGCTCTCCCCAAGCCCCCCTCCCACTCCAGACCACCTCTGAATTCTGAAACAGCAGTGGAGGTAGCATAATAATAATTGACACACAGTATAACTGATAGTGACTTGAGAGCTTGTCAACATCCCTTTTTGTATGTCTGATACAAAATCAAGCATTAAAAAAAACAAAAAAACAATAGAAAACAAATAAATAAATAAATAAATAAATAAAGGGGTGGCTGTGGCGCAGTTGGTAGAGTGGGTCTCCCAATAATCAGAGGGTCGGCGGTTCGAATCCTGCCTCAAACTGTCTCAAAAATCCCTTGTCAAAGTGTCCTTGGGAAAGACACTAAACCCTATTGGTGTAGGAGTGTGTGCGTGAATGGCTTGTAATTTGCACTGTAAAGCACTTTGCAACACCTGTCTGTGAAATAAATATCTCTATATATCTACTCTATAAAACTTACTAAATAAATAATAAGGTCTCACTTCATAAGTTACATTCTAAGATGATAAGATATCAGACCTTGATTCTAAAAATTTAAGATATGAATTCTATATCTTGTGGAAGATATGAGTTTTACATTTAATTGTGTATGTAAGCCTTTCAACAGCTATGCAGGATGAGAGTTTCTGGATAACTGGCTCCAATTTTGGTGTATCATCTGGTAGTAGGAAGAGCAGAAAAAAACAAAAAAAAAAACAAAAAAAAAAAACACTGGGTGCAATTTAGTCACCCACAGAAAAGCAAACCGTGTTATGTCAAAATAAAATGCTTGGGTCCTTTTTTAATATTCTGTATTAGCAGTTTTTATTAATAGACGATGTGCTAACAGTTATCAGGAAAAGGAACATGGCGCACCACTTCTCAGTAGCACATTATGTAATAAGTGTTTTCTCTTTGGTAACATGGCATTAAAAATAATAAGGAAAAAGAATCACTTGTCCTTGCTGATGAATAAGCATCTATACAAAAGGAAGGACTTTTTTCAACTTGTGCAGAAATTGCTGCTAATGACAGGAAAAGCCCTGGAGCCCTGGGGAGAAACCACATTCTGATAAGCATGTGAAAGAAAAACGAAAGTGACGAGGAGTGTGTTCTTGTGAAAAGAAAACAGATAAAACGTGTTAGGAAATCAGAGTTGTTTCGTTGGTGAGGACCACATGTGGCTGCTTTGTGAGGCCACAGAATCAAAGACGCAGTGAACGACTAATGTAGAACTGTAGTCAAAGTATTAAAAACAAATAAACAATGGCTCACTGAACATCAGAGTGAGAAAATCAGTAAATCTGGAACGGACTTTCAAATTATTGATAAAAATAATGATCTGAAATTGAAAAATGTGAGTTGATTATGATGTCCAGGTTTAATGTTTGGGAAATCACCACACCTTCAGATTTGATTATATCAGCAGGTTATTTTAGCCTCCATACCTCTACTAGAGAGGAAAAAGTATACTCAACATTATTAAAATATATATTCTGTGTATTTGTTCTGCCGCAGAGATATGACTTATCGCTCAAATGCACACAGGGTGAAATAAAGGAAACGATAGAATGAAGTATCCTATAGTGAATCTTTTCCTGCATTTGTAGGTAAACCACACCAAGGAGAAAAACACTCCAATTATGTATGACAAAAATAGATATTGATGGTATATAGATATAGGCGGAGGCTGAAATACAGTGACCATCAGAAAACTATTATTAGCTATGAGTTACAAAGCCACTGTAGTTGGGTAAGGCAGATGTAACATTAATGTTTAGCATCCTGATTTCACATTACACTAAACACCAAAAACCAAACTGAGTAGTGTCAAAATAAGTGAGGTTAACTTAAAGGAATACAGTCATCTGACATCTAAATAATAGATGCTATATAACATATGATGGAGCAAGACTGTTAAGAATAATTTGCTTTTTGTGGATGATGTGGTATCTCGGGATCTTGTTCACAAGTGAGGGTGGGATGGAACAAGGGGACGTCAGGGAGATTGGAGTGACGTCTGCAGTGAGGGAGCTGAGCCAAAAGGCAAAGCTGATTTACCAGTTGATGTATGCTCCGACCCTCATCTATGGTCATGAGGTCATGACCCAAAGAATGAGGTTGCGAGTATAAGTGGTTGAAATGAGTTTCCTTCTCAGGGTGGCCAGGCTCAGCCTCAAAGATAGGTAGAAGAGCTTAAACATCTGGGAGGGACTCAGAGTAGATCTGCTGCTCCTCCATATCTAGAGGAGCCAGTTGAGGTGGTTCTGGTGTCTAGTGAGGATGCCTCTTAGGGGAGGTGTTTTGGGTGTGTCCATCCAGGAGGAGACCTTGGGGCTGACCCAGGACACATTGGAGGGATTATATCTCCTGAGTGGCCTGGGAATGCCATGGGATTTCCCCGGAAGAACTGGTGGAAGTGGCTGGAGAGAGGACTGTCTAGGCCCCTCAGCTGAGGCCGCTGCCTCTGTGACTCGAATAAGCGGAAGCAAACAGTAGGTGTAGTACAGATTTTTAAGTAAAAGAATCCAGTTGTTCCTGCTGCACACCTCTATTTGTTTCCATAAATGTTCAGTTCTTAATCTCAAACTCTTATAAAAACTTTGTTTTTTTTTTTAGTTTGCAACAAATTCTATTCCACTTGGTCATGAGTGGGATTTAAAGACACATTTTCTACAGGAGAAAGTGTTAGAAGAATGGACTACTAATGAGTAGAATTGAGGCAGACCTGGGCCTGGTTTGGTGTCTGAAGCCCCAGTTGTCAGGGGTTGCTGTGGCTGCTGTGACTGCTGCGGCGGCTGTGGGGGCGTTGATAGCTGAGTGGACTCCAATGAGTAACCTCCAGGATGGGCCTGCTGCTGCTGAGGAGGCTGAGGCTGCGACTGCTGCTGCTCTGGAGACTGGCTGCTGCTCAGCTGCTGCTGTGATTTGAGGTAGAAAATGTGAGGATAATGAGGGTGCGGCCATAAAAACTAGCAACACAGAAAACCCCGACAGGCACACACGTACACGCAAACAAGCCCAAATGTAGGATAAAGCAGAAATAAAGGAGTCCGATGGGGTGTGGTTAAGATTAGGAGGGCAGCAATGAAGGACAAGACAGGAGAAACGAGGCGGAGGATGAGGATCAGTGAAGGTGGAGAAGCAGGAGGAAGGGGGAAAGCTCAGAAAAGATGCAACAGAGACAGAGAAAATTAAATCAAAAGGGGCACAGAAAGACAAGGAAAGAGAGGAAAGACACTGTTAACATCCACAGAGGACACAGGGAGGAAGAAGTCTCTAGTCCCTCTGCAGAATCCAACAAAGCTGTCTTATGGAGGCTTTCAATTGTAGCAAATTTGGAGAGGTTTTTTTGTACAGAGATGTATGATCCACAGAAATACTAGTTTACTTTCTATCAAACTGAGTGAGAAGGATTTTTTTATCCAAATTCCAAGAGAATTAAATTAAATGGCAGGGATGAGGATCACTTCATTTTTCAAGGCTCTAAAAATGCAAATCTTTTTTCTATTGAATACAATTTGATATTTGCATGGATTCTGTAGGAGAAGGAGACTACAGACAATACAAACAGACTACTGTAGGAGGAGTGACAGGAAAGAGGCAGGAGTCAGATAAAATCAGCAATAATATCAAAGTGCATTCATTGTGTATAAAGTGATGAGAATGTGTTTGATTCATTAGTCTCTAAGGTTTGTTTGACCTAAATCTCCCCAGAAACCATCTTCTGCATCAGTGCCCCAATCTGACTGCCATCTACCCTATATAATACACTGATAAGTACTCATACAACCCTGCTGCAAATAAACTAAATTAACGTTTTCAAATGAGGCACTTTTAATCCTGAGAAATGAGTGACAGGCAGGTGACAACCTGATTTGCAAGCTATCATAAATTTCTTATGAGAGGCCAAGATGGCAGAATAAATTACCGAAGCTACAGAGGCCTCGTCCTGTCTTTCACACAGAGTGGAGAGCAGAAAAGGATTAAAGCAGAGAGATCACACTGCTCCTGAGCAACATGAGACGTCCCTCCTCTTCTAAGCTTAAGATCCAGTGTAATCAGCTGCTCTTACGGTGAGTGTAGGTGAGTGATGTGTGTCTAAGAGGAAAGAAACATTCATCCTGCAGAGCCATACCTGTGGGGGTGTCGGGGTAGACGAGGGGGGGCCGACCGGAGGCGTTGAATTCCTGCTCCCTGAGCCCCCTGCCATGATCTCTTCGGTGATATCCCTGCCACCCTGATTGGGGTCACGGATACGGATCTGGGAGGACAATGGCACAAAAAACAACCTGACTAAAGCGCCCAAGTCTTGCACAGGCCATATTTTATGTATGTTTGTAAACATATAGCTGACGATATTTTCCAAGTCCAACCTGCTAAAGTCACTTCAAATTAAATTCACGGGTAAAACGAGAGCACCGTGGCAGCCTGGGTTCATTGCTCTGTGTTGTCATGTGACTGGCTTTATCACATCCACTCTGACTCACCTTTGACAACTGTCAGTGTGTGACTCTTGCTTTGAGGAATGTTTGATCATAGAGTACTATCTGCTCTTATGGATGCCATGCTGGTGCCTGCCTCTGTTCACAGACAGGCTGATAATATGCCAAACAAATTATATTTGTTTGGGAAACAAAAAAGGTCAATAACGACTGACATATGACCAGAGAAACATGATACAGCATAGAGCAGGACAGGCAAATACATGTATTTGTGTCAATACAATGAACCCACTGGTGTTAAAACATATGAAATTATGTATTAGCAGTAGAAGCCCAATAGGTCACTGATGAAAATATATTATAAACTAGGGAGTATCCATTCCAAAAGTCTGGGTCATCTCTCCTGTGGTTTGGTGATTTTTGGGTCACCAAAACATTTGCATTTCAAAGGGTAGTTCTAAAATCTAGTATTTACACACCGCCATACATTCTGTTTGTTTTATTGATGAGAGGGGAAAAACAAGAGTCTGAAACACTGCTTAAATACATTTCAGTTGCCTAATTTTGATATGATTTCAATACATAAATCCTAAATGGGAACATTAATCTGTGCACAAATTCACTTGTGTGACAATTTATAGATCTATATAGATGCATAGATATAGTGAGCTGTCATCTTTAAAAGAAGGTGTCTGGCCAAAACGTTTGGGAGACACTACTCTAAAGGTATAGACATGACGTTACAGTGAACAGCAGTCACTGTAGTTGCAGCCACCGGGTCAGAAAGACTAACATATTGAGTGGCAGTGCTCAGCCTCAAGGCTGGGAAAACACAAAAAACATCAAACACAAAAGAGTCAATGTGCAATTGCATGGAAACTAGAGGTGTGAATCTTGACTGCTGTTGTGATATGAAAAATTACAACTGACCTGTCAACAATTCAAATGGACAGTGACCGTCAATGCACATATTTTCTACATGACACACAACTATTTTTAAATAAATATACCATAATTTTCTTTCAAAAATCAAAACTACAGTCTGTATGTTAAACTGTAAATAATCCGTCTATGTATGAATCTCCTTTATAGACCAATATAACAACCTAAAGCTCTTGTCAATGATTCACTGATTCTTTGAAATGCTGAAACGTCCAAAGTTGAAAGTACTCTTAACTGAAGCAGATTTTTTTTTTTTTCCATTTTGCAGCATTCATTCACAGAGACCCAACTGAGGGGAAGAATTCTCCGGGACAAATAATGATGGTACATACACTCTACACCTTTAAAAGTTAAATAGTTAGGCGTTTCTACAATTTTGGGAAAACATTAAAATCATCTTTGACCTAAAAAAAATCTATTCTGTAATGTGTTCTTTTATCATTGTGAAAGTCTTCATTCCAGCAAAAAATTCACTATTTTTAATGTGTTCTTTTATCATTGTGAAAGTCTTCATTCCAGCAAAAAATTCACTATTTTTAATGTGTTTTTTTATTATTGTAAAAGTCTTCATTCCAACAAAAAATTCTCTATTCTTAAGCATCACGTCCTGAGGTATATTATAGTATCCTATATATATACCCTAGAGCCTCGAGAAATATTCATAAGGACTTTTAAGATACTCACTGTTTTCTTCTCACGCTTGGCTGGTGGAGGTTGCTGTGGTGTAGGCACTATGATGGGGGGTGAGGGGGGGTACACAGTCTGTCCTGGGTAGTAGGGTGGACCAGCTGTGGGAACGGGAGCAGGGACAGAGGGTGAGACAGGTGGGTGGTACCTGAGGGGATCTGAATGAATTTTCAAAGGAAAGAAAAACAAAGCAGAAGAAAAAAAGCATTTTAGTACACATGTTACACTCTGGGGCACAAAAGGCTGATTGATATTTGTCTGTATTTGAGTAACAATGTGGTGCATTTGTATATTACATGGATGCGGAAATAGCAGATGATGTGTCTGTGTTTAATGACTCACGATATGGGGCAGGGTATTCCCCCGGCCCTGGACCGGGATAGAACGTGCCGGACCCCGGGGGCTGTACAGAATACTGCTGAGGAGGTCCCACGTAAGGCGTGCTGTGGCGATACTGTGAGGAAAAGAACATCATACATCAGTGAGGTTGATGCACACAAATTTATGTTCATTATTATATATTTTATATTTAAATTTATTTATTCCTTGGAAGAGGCGAATACTTCTAATTAGTTTAGTCAGGTTTTTTTTTTCCTAAACCCACTAGAGAAATCACATCCACTGTAGAGTAGCTTAGGGTGTTTTGTACATAACAGACAGTATTGAACAGTACAGTAGACGCTTCAATGATAATGTCCAACACCTGACTGAACAGTGACAAATAAGTTTGTACTGTAGTCTGGATGATGACCTGAAAAAAAAAAAAAAAAAGTACAGAACCTCCAAGACAAAAGAAAGCTTAAAACCAACAAAACTGTAACATCATTTAGAATAAAAACAGATTCCTCACATCTGTTAAGATGAAACATGGCAGGCAAAAATATACATTTTTCATGCAGTGGTCAATTTTGAGATTTTGGGCTAGTTTACTCCTTCAGTGTGTATTCATTTAAGCTGTTATTAAAAAAAAAAGCATTGATAATATACATTAAAATGTTTATTTTATTACAGATTGTTTACTTGTTTTGGTAAGTTTTTTCCGAATTTACCAAGAATTCCAAGCATTCCAATGTGACCAGTATCACCTATGTACACCAAACTTTACAAGTATACACTTTGCACTATTCTGGAGATAGTTACAGAGGGATTTGTTAATAAATCATTCCTGGCCTGATTTATGTGACATTGTAATGAAGAAAAAAAAACACATGGCAAAATAATTTTTTTTGAAGGCTTTGGACAGTACATTTTGATATCTTAGGTAATGAAAGCAGATATCCTGAAATCCGTTTTTTTTTTCCATCTAGTGTAAACAAAATAAAAAAAAAAAGAATTTTGCACCTGGATTTACCATATATTCAGATCTATCTACCAAAAATATACGCAAAAGCATGCATATTTAATAAGATAATGGCTAATTTGCATAATTAAACATACAAATTTCAAAAACCTGTAGTACATTTTTTTTTCATACTTGAGTAGGAAGTTTCATGGTGATATCTGTTATTTTAAAATTTTACTCTATTCACCTGGAGTATTCGCCTTAAGTGAAAACAGCCCGTTGTGTTGACTTCACTTATTTTCAGCGTATAAGGACATTATGTTGAGAACCACTTGTCTAAACAGATAAGAGTGGCTTTCTTCAAGTTATGAACACCCATTTTTACCAAGACTTTTGTGAACGTCTAATGAGGAGCTCATTTCAACTTTAGGCATTTTTACCATTAAAGACACATTCCTGGAGGCTTTAAGTGTTGTGCCTCTAATTCATTAGTCAGTTTCTACAAATTCTAACTACTAAAAATGTAATGCGCAAATCCATCCATCTCCTTTTCAAGAGTGGTTCAGTGCGAGCGTCTCACCTGTGGGATATAGTATTGTGCAGCCTGTGGGGAGGGGAAAGGCATGGGCGCCATGGTCATCATGATTGGTTGATTGGTGGGGTAGACAGCCGCTGTGGGGGTCTGCGAGCCAGGCCGTATGGAGGGCGTGTTCGTAGGTATGGTGGGCCTTGCAGTCTGCATCTGAGTCCTCTGGAAAAACTGAAGTCAATGCAAGAGACACAGAAAGACAACAAAAGATATTAAATACCATCCCAGAGGCAGCGGCTTCATTTTAGCATGCAGCCATGCTCTATGTAAAACTCAGACAATCCACTGTCTGCATCTGGCCTACACATTTACTTATATTGAGCAGCCCTGTTTTTTTATCAGCACATGAAGAAGAAAAAAAAAAAAAAAAAAAATAAAAAATGATGAAAAGATGCAGAATAAGAACTTTCTCTGAACTCACATTACTCTGCGGACCATTCGAACCAGTACGTTTCAGCTGGCTGTGCACACCTCGATGCTATCATTTGTGCTTCTTCAGTCAGATCAAAATCTTTGAAAGGCATGAATTTTGTAAATACCATTGCCTAAGTTTTCATTTTATACTCTAAATGTTTCCAAATACTGCAAATATGATGCGTCATAGGTAAAAGTAAGGGAATAACTTTCTGTTAGGATATTGTTCAGATCTTTCACATTTTTAGCCCTCCGAAAAGGCACGCAATGTTATGACTAGTGTTTATCCTTTTCTCTAATTATTTTACCACAAATTACAAAGGTCAAAAACCCACAAAACAGAAAAATAAATACATAAATACAAAATATTCATTCACACATATGAAAAACATATAATATAGCAGACTCAAAACACAATAGACAACTGATAACACACAGGCATCTATGAATGATTCAACAGTTAGCAGGCTATACTAGATAGCAGTTGCTATATACCAATGAACTGTGTGCTACTGTCTGAACAAAAAGGCTAAAATGTTGCTATGTTGCCATGGTTTTGCTGCAGATATAGCTACAGTCGGCAACGCCCACAAATGTCACATCTGGTTAGAGCTGAGGGGGGGAAAACATACATTCTCTCTGTCATTTGCTATAATAGCGTTGCTGAGTGCCCCTTTTGCACCGCAACCCCCCCCCCCAAAAAAAATACATTAAAAAAAAAAAAAATCACTAGTTAAAGTTTTACATTTTAGCAAATAATAAAACAGAACCACAAAAGAGGACAAAATGGCTTCAAGCTATTAGAAGAGAAGACATGTTTGGCAGGTTATGGGACCTAACAACAAAACCTGTGTATGTCTGCAGTCCGCAATTCATTTCAGGTCAGTTTGATGTATTATTAAGCATTTCAAACAATCGTAGACTATGTCAGGAGTGTCAGGAGTATTAGACTAATTGTTTAAATGCTAGTGAACTTTCTACTACATTTGTGATTTGTGTAGATTTCCTCACAACACGTACAAAAGAAACATTCAGTACCTAAGCAGAAGTACTGATACTTGTGTACAAAAGTCTGGTAACAGGAGAAGTACTGATTTAAGTTCTTTACCGAGTATGTTGCCACGGCAACCAGGCTGGCTCATAAATATAATTTACTTGGCTTATTTATTCACTGCATAAACATTACTGTTGCTCAGCGGATTAGATAGAAGATATGTGACCATTTAACACTTAATTTGTCAGGTACATTTAAAGAAGCTTAGAGAAATCAAAAAGTTAATTTAGTCTTAACAGTTGTGTCATGTGACCGAGAATGATTAACAGATACGTTGAGTCTAAATATTTAAACCTAGAAGTGCAAAGTCAGCACAAAAAAGCATGAATAATTTATATGGATTAAATCTCTAGGAAATGAAGCCATAATGTTTTCATCATATGTTCAGTCTTTATTATCAGTTTGATCTCAGCCACATGTACAAGATATTTCAAGGGAACATAAAAAATGTGGACAGTGAGTAATCTTAGCACTCAATAATATAATAATTTACTAAAAATGCAATAAATTAGCTAATAATCTTCACTTAACTTTATCAAAAAAATGTTATAAAACAAACCAAATGTAATACGTTAACCAATAATCTCCTAAAACATTCTGGCAGACAATGCTACAATATTTTTTTGATAATGTTTGTGTTTAATGTGACTTTTACGTGGGCAAATCTGTCTTCAACTAGACATAATAAACATTTTGATGCATTATTTTACTGCATTTTCAGTTGTCTAAAGTGCAACTTTTTTTTTTTTTTAATTTTATGGCATGATTAGATTATTAGATACTGCAGGAACATTCAGAGTTAAGTTTAACAAAATTTCACTGACTGAACAGAGTTTCTCATAGAAGTTAGGTGCTGTAGCTGAAGGTCTTTTGGGTAACCTCAACCTAAATTTTCAGACCACCAGCCTAAATATCGGGGAATGCCTGTGTACAAGTTCACATGCACGATCTTCCATTCATCTTGAACTCTGAATTTATTTATTTATTTTTTTAAATTCGAGACCAGGGTGTGTCCTCTTTTGGGGTAAATCTTACATCTCAATGGTGATCTCTGATGACTCTTAAACAACAAATCTGACAATATTCTTTTTTTTCTCCTTTATACACGCTCCCATTTTCGGGCCTTTATATACTTGGCCAGTCAGCCTGAAGTGTAAACTCTGAGAATAAAAAAAACAAAAAAAAACCACTGACTTATAACACTGACAATAGCTTTAAATACATTCTTTTGTGCCCAAGTTCCTCACAGCTGTTCTGAATACGTGCAAGTGTGTCACAAATTACCACTGGAAAGGCAGAAATATGGCCTTTTCTTGTGCATCAGAGCAGACAAACGAGGGAGTAAAGTTGTGAGGAAGGTGCCTACAATCATCTATACAGCAAGCGGTCACAATTAATTAAAAGTTTAATACCACACAGGCTTTGTCTATGGACAGTACATCAAATTTAATGTAAGAGTTGTCGTGTGGCGAGCCTTAAGAGAGACCACTACCAACAGCTGTGACCGACTTCCAAACAACCGGGGCTCAAGCTGGGAATATCCAACACAGTCACAGTAGGCTCCACAGAGGGAGAGCAGAATAAACAATGCAGTAACACCGCCTAAAAATACTCAGGGGGGAAATCACCTTTACCATAATAAATCAGACTGAGCTGCTTTATTGTAAATACCCTTGTGGAAATGTGGGAAATGGCCAAGAAGCTGTTCATTACCAACTATTCAAAGAAAGTCTGAGCAAAAATGCCAGCATAGCAAGAAATATGAGTCAACAGACAAAACAAGTTTGTGACACTGTCAACAAAAAAAAAGTGTTTTATAACTCAAGCTTCAAACAGTCAGTGAAACAATAAGTGTACTCTCCGACAACACTGAAACCGTACGTCAACCAAATGGGCATCTACAAAAATAACAGAAAACCGACAAGTAACAGACTCTTTGTAATTACATAAACATTAAAAAACAAAAACAAAAAAAAAACAAAAAACAACAAAACAAAGTCACTAATCTTAGGAAAGAATACTTTCATTCAACATGCTGTGTCATTAAATAGCAAGCTCATTAAGGATGAGTAATGAATGGTGCAAAACTGACAAAAGTGAACAGAAAAGTAAATCCAGTGATGATCCCCGACACAGTAAAAAAAAAAAGGACATGGGGATAAAATTAGGGCTGGGCGGAATATTGAAAATATTAACTAATTCTCATTTAACTGCTGCCTCGATAACCGATGAGTAAGTCGAAAATGGAGGAAAAAACAAAACAAGCTAATGGTGAACATTTAAATAATCTAATAAAAAAAGCATATGGGTCAGAGATGTGAAAACTGCTTATTGAGGTTTAACAGAGAATACCTGTGGGAAATTTATATATCTAATATGTGATATAATATATTATATATAGCAACATGACAGAAACCCCTCATCTTGCTTTAATTCTTCACATCAGTATAATGTGTCTGTATTAACTATCTTATGTTTATTCATTTTTTAAAACATTACAGAGTTGAACAGTTAGATATACTTATACACAGCCTGGACACAAAAGTCCCACCCTCTACTGTTTTGCTGAACTGACTTTATCTTTGAGATATTATGCATTCGTCATGGAATGGTTTCAATAAGCTTATGCGATGTCACATTTATTTCTCACTTTTGGACACTTAATAGACCCTTTTCCACTGCAGGAACTTTGAGCATTACCTTGGACTTTGAAAAACCCCGGTGCATTTCCTTCTAAATTATCCAGGTAGAAATCTTTCCCTCTGGCCCCAAACTTTCCCCAAAGAAGTTCCTGGTAGGGAGGTAGTACTTTTCAAATTACCCAGAATTCTTGAGGGGGTGGGGCTGTGTGCTGAAGACCGCTGACTGGTGGACTTGTAATGCAGCTTTCCGCATTCCAAATAAGTTCCTAGTAAATAAGTTACTGGTATTTGGGTGGAAAAGGGCCTAATAGCGTTGCTGAACCCTGACCAACTGAATCAACCCCAGTTCATAACACTGTCCCCACAGGCTTATACTGACGGCACTATGCATGATGGGTAATCACTTTATCTACCTCTCTGTTCACCCTGATACACCCATCACTCTGGAACAGAGTTGTATCTGGACTCAGGTCACATGACCTTTTTCCACTGAAAAAGAAAAAGGCCAGTCTTTGTGCTCTCTATCAAACTGATGGTTGTAGAAATAAGAATCTACTCAGTGCATCCGCTAAGAGTTTAAGAACCTGTTGCACCTGAATCACTACAGTAATTATCCAATGGAAGGATCTGAACTATTTGTTCAGTTAAATCCAGGTGATGACTTTTTAGGTCAGGCTGTGTACTATCCATAATATGTGGAGGGAGAGGGCTGAAAAGTTCATAGGCTGACTAAGATGGAGTCATTCACGTAAGACATAATTGACTTATGTATGACATAAGTCAATGAAACTTGGCATTAGGGCAGCACAATGTTAAAAAAAAACTTTTTTTTAACCCTGCGATATATAATGTGATATGAAAAATACTCAGGGGGATATAATAGCTGTGCGGTGCCAACATAAATGGTCAAACAAGTTAGCTGTGTTATCTCTCATTGTAGCAAAAATTACAAGGCACTATAGACACAGAACATGCGTTTCAATAGTATCCTTCTTGTCACTGAAATAATTCCAGATAACTGATGCTGCTTTTCTTTTTGGCACCAAGTCTTTTTATTTTCAGGGATTTTTTTTCCTTGTTCATTGCTCACTTTTCAATGTTGTTACCAGCGACTCACTCCAAACTGAAAACGATTGTGATTGGTGGATCGCTTCACACAGTGCATGTCAGGTACCCTTGAAATTACATGAGAACACACTGAGTTTATTTGCTTCCTACATTGCAGGAGCTGTGATGTGACTACTGTGCACACATACATTGTGATGATGGTGCTCAAATGATACACTGTGCAACTCTACTTGTCATACATTAAATTCAACCTTTCCTGATACTAACTGCATGGTTTCCTTCATGACTAACCCACATTGGATAAATAATATAAGACTTTGAATACTCGTACTAGAGACATCTCATAAAAATGCTTGCTTTTCAGCCCATCCTTGTTCTCCCTACCCTTCTTGAATTCAGCTGCCCACTTTTGCACAGATGATAAAAGCTGGAGCATCATCCCTTATAGCAACCATGTCAGATACCACCACGGTGCCACGGACGGTTCACAAAATGTCTCTAGTGCCACTTTTCAAAGTCCTAAATTATTTATCCAATGTGGGCTTATCGAGAAGGAAACCATGCAGTTAGTATCAAGAAAGGTTGGATTTAATGCATGCCAACTTTCATTACTGTGGAATAACTCCGTCTTAGTCAGCCTATGAACTTGTTCGACCCCCTTCGTAGATATTCAGATGAGAGTCTTCTAATCTGTCAATAGGAACTTTACTATGAGCATCCATACATTTATGTTTAGTTTTATATTCAGTGCCAGATGCACAAATTAATTTCCTTAATCTTGATGATCAGCAAGAGATGTTATTCAAGGATTTCTGATTACTTTATCATTTTCATTTGCTGTACTGGCTTTTCTATTCCAGGTTGACCTGTGATAATCAGTATACCCCAAGTCAAGTGTTAAATATACTGTCGCATAAAACATTATTAGACAACCCTATGGTTTTCTTCAATTTCTTATTCATTTTAATGCCTGGTACAACTAAAGGTACATTTGTTTGGACAAATATAATGATAACAACAAAAATAGTTCATAAGAGTTTAATTTAAGAGCTGATATCTATCCATTTTCCATGGTTTTCTTGATAATAACCAAAATCACATAAGTTCTAACATCAATATTTATAGCATTGCACTGACAAAATCAGTGTTTTTAGACATTCCATGTTTCCTTTTATGTCTGTTTTAGTCACATGATACACACAGGAGTTAGTACTTGATTACATAACCATGGTTTCTGATGACTTCTGATTGTCTAATAATTTTTTCCACACCTGTATAACTGATGTGAACCATAGCTGTTTTTTGAATCCTACTGTATTTCACTAAGTTTATAAACCATAATCGCCCAGCCCTACATAAAATAACAAAGGGCCTGTCTGTTGAACATAGTGAAGATGAGGGGAGGGGCAGGATCAAAAGTCAGGGGGAGGGGGGAGATAGGATCATTTAAGGACGATCCCCATCATGCCATGCAGGTCTGCAGAGACTCGACAAAGAGGTAAGGGGTTACCTGGATAGGCCTGAATCCTCCCTTGAGTGTTGAAAGCAGGAAAGAGAAAAGAACCAATGGGAGCCTCAATACAAAACAAGCAGGCGATCACTCACCCACACACACACACACACACACACACACAAACAAACGAGGGCAGGAGCTACCCACTTCTTTCCACTGACCTGGCACAGTGACTGTTCTGGTACCACTTTGACTCTTTGATTAGCAAATATAGAAGTTGTACAAAAGGAAAGAGCCTAGGTCTGACAGTTAGTTTATCACTGAGTAGGTGCTAAAAAGGAAACGTTTCAGACCGGTCACAGGGGAAAACGTGTCATCATTTGATTTGTAACCATTCACCATCCTGATATTCAGAGAGAGAAAAAAAAAAACACAACTTCCTCTCAAACCGCTGCTGTAGTCCACATCTTTCTCAAGTGGTGCAACCTGAGTGTGTGAGCCAAATCTCCCAGCCCCAGTGGACCCGGCTGTCACCTGCAACGATGACTTAGCAGCAGAGGAAAGCTGCGGAGGGTGGGGGACCAAGGGGGAGCTGAGAAATTTAAAACACCGATACTTTTCACAAGCCTGGCAGCCACAAACTCTAGTTAACGCAAGTCTGGGAGGAGAGATTCTACTAGTAAGAAACTAGTTCTGGTTTCGCTGGGCAGAAGAAAACTAAATTTAAACTAACACATAAAGTTTTAGCTGATGGTCAACAGTCGTACAATTAAGGGTTTAGGGTCAGGTTTACTAAGGAAGTAAATACACAATGTGAGTGGTCAGTTTTGCAGTTAATCTACAGACAATTCACTCAAATTTAGGAACATGTAATAATCAATAAAATCTACCGACAGTGGAACAAATTAGGGCAAACCTCATAAAGGTGTGTGTGTTCTGCTGACAACACAAACATGACTTGGTGCACAATCATAACATGAGCATAAATACAGAGAAAATAGCCTGAAATCTCCTTTCAGGTCCAGATGTAAATGTAGGTTTTGACAGCCCCAGGCAAGCGTCAAAGAGTGATGATCAAATATGACATTTGTTAGCTTCATCTAACGTTTTTGCCTGAGTGAATTCTAACACCACATTTAAAATTTTACCTCGTTAGAATTATTTTCTGAATGTGTCTATTAAAATGTTTCTACCATTTAATTTCAAAAGTGCACCGTTTTGTAACCTTGTAATTGCTCTCACTTAAAACCAATTTTTATCATCATGGTCTGTAAAGTTCAGGATATTTAACATTTTTAAAATCCAATGGCATCAAAAATTACCAAAACCAAGGTAGAGCTTGCAGATTAATAAAGCAATAGAGTAATTTACACCCTCTAATTCAGCTATTTGTCTCTGTGGAGGACGTAACAACAAACAAAAGTTGTTTGTTTAGGCGGAAACTCATTTTCACCAGCTTTGACCTTTTGGTTCAAACACACACGGGGCAGTATATAAAATGTGAACACATCAGCCACACTAAGAAGTGGATGAATAAATCAAAATAATGATGTCACTTGTTTGGAAATGGACCTAAGCTTTAGCCAAAGAATTAATTTTCTGATCTCTATGTTCCCTTTACTGTGCATTGAGTGCATTTCAACAAGACAATGGGTGTTTTCTCCACTGGTATAAAAGGCTACTGTTCAGCTTCATCTGCTTTCCGACTCCACTTCCGTGGTGGCACAAGAAAGTCCAGCACCAGTTTGTGACAGCCAGAACATGCACTTTTGTGTGTTTGCACAAAGGTTTGTGGAAGTTTGTGGTTATGTACGTATACAAAATGCCAAATCCACCACACTTTGACACAGAGCTATTTATAGTCTGCTAAAATGTGTCTACCAAAACCCATCCAAAAGGTGGTAATGTTAGACAATAAGTCATACAGGACTCATCTAGAAGTACGGGGGTGTGAATGACAGATCTCTCTCAGAAGTCTGCAGCTGCATGAATCATTACAGCATCAATCAACAGACAAATACAACAGGAAGTTACACGGACTGAAAGTCAGCACCCAGACACGTCTAATGTTCACGGTATTCACAGAGTAATCCACAAACAACATCATAATTACTGCCAGACATACACACACATTAACATGATCTTCATAGTCTAATGACACTGACTCATAGAGTATCAGCTATCCAACAGGAACCGAATGTAATGTACACAGGGTCAGTCCTGAACATTAAAGTGGTCAAACAGGAATGTACTTGGTTATTTTATAGACGACAGCAAACCTGAATGCTGGTTAACCACAAGCCAACCATTTACCCTGAACATTAGTAATCACCTCTTGGTTAAATACAGTGAGCTGACGATGAGCAATTTGAACTTGTCAAGAAAACTATCAATGTGAAATATGGGGAAAAATACATCTTAAGAGAAATTCAGCTTCAGTTGGTACTGCTTGTACTGAAGGCTAAACCATAACACAGTGGAAAATTCATAAATCTACTCAGAAAGTTAGATTTTTTTTTACCTTTGCTTTGACAAAAAATAGAATGCTGTAGACTCACAAGGCCAACACTTAGTTTCAGCACAAAAAGCAAAGACAAGCAGCAACAACATGATGTTGAAGTCAGTTAAGGACAAGACTTCATGTCACAAATTCACTCAATTCAGTCAGAGGAAGGAGTGGGCAATTTCTCCTGTAGTGAACAATCTTAATTTGGCATATGATCTGCTTTTTCCCCAGAGGAAAACGTAAACGTTCAAAGCTGCTCTTCTACTGCTGAGGAAAAAAACACTGCATTTCTATTTCATCCATTTTAGTTTACACTTTGTCACTCAATACGTTTATGGTATTTTTCTCCCAAAATTCATATGAAGGAACAGGTGAGACAGGAGCCATATTTGAATCCTACTTCAATGTTATTAGTGGCTCGTGTTTCCCGGAGAAGGAAATGAGAAGCAATGAAATCACAAGGTATCTCCTTTTAAGGCTCCAGTTAATATCTGCTAGAGGAGAAGTGGTAGGAAGGCTGGAAGAATCACAATCACACATCCTGTGCAAAACTTCTTCACTTGCCCCTGACAAATTCACATCCGATAAAGACTATGAAATGCCAAATTCATTTTTGGAATGAATATCAGTCAAATTATAAAAATAAACATCGTTAAAAAAAAAAACCCACAGACCCATCAGGTAACAGTTCTGTGTATCTGGCTGAGCGTCTTGAATAAGCAGCGTCATACTCAGAAAATATCCCATGACATCTAACCGCTCTGTAGGTGTACCCAAAATATTTGGAGGCTGTTAAAATGTGACACTTTTTAAGGAACAGCTGATACACACAAACAGCCCCGTGACAGCAGGTACCAGCAAACTGCTTTGATGA
>JAPTGZ010000022.1:5277598-5288357 GCA_029814645.1 Fowleria isostigma
TTACCTGATGGTGGGTTGGTCGAGGGCCCGTAGCAAACTGGTGGGGGAGGGTGGAGAGGTCCAGCAAGGAGATTGAAGCAGTGATGGTTAAGCGGGGAGAAGAAAGAGCATAAGAGAGACACAGATAAGATGAGCAATGAAGGCAGATGACTGAAAATACAGTACAAAACTACAGGGCACAAAGCTTTAAGGACACACGGCACAGGATGCAGCAAACAGACTCTGGTCAGAGTGTGGATTTGAAAAAGTTAAACACAACAAGAACCTTGTAATTAAAACATCCACAAGATTGGTTTAACTGAATCACTGAGATCTGTGATATAATACGACCAATCAAACACAGTCTGTACAAACATTAGCATTGTAACCACACAGTTTACATGACCAAAGTCTGGTTAGCCTTACTGTCCTAATGGGGGCTGGGCAGGAGCAGGCACGATTAATAATTGATAGTGTGCAAGTTTGTATTTGTGCGCACAGAAAGGCTAGGAAAGTATATGTAATGTTCAGATGATTTGAATTTTTCTACCAGCTTGGTTTCATTACATTCACACCAAGTTTATTAAAAGGTTAAATAATCTTGCCTGTAAGAATCATCTTTATTTATAATACATAACTATTTTAAATTAGGTATAACGTGTATTTTTTTTAATTCTGAGAATATAAAACACAACGAAAAGACAAATACATAACAAAAACTGTGTGGTACAAACCAGCCCTCACAGGTCTAAAATGGTCGTCCTTTAACTCCAAAGAAAGGCGTTCTCTATACACAGAGAGAGGCTACTCACCAAAGATGTCACAATGATACAGTTTCCCATCTTTTATGCAGACACTGAGCAAATGTAACCAGCTGCTCACCCTAAAGGTCACAGCTCCTCATTTATACTCAACCTCTGACATTAGGCAACTGCACCACTGTTTGGAATATAATGAATAAATTCTCCTACTTGAAGACTCACAAACTATTTGTTTCCTCTAAAATCTATTCATCTCTGTGGATATTGGGTACTTTATCATAAAATTTAATTGGTGGAACACCCTCACTGTTCAGTGTCTCCCATGAGGTTTTCCTCAGAGCCCACGGGTGATTCGATTGGACAACTGCACAGCACAGGTGTGAATGAATCCAATCACCCAGGTATAGGGTACATCTGATTGTATACAGTACTCAGCATGAATGAGTACACCCCCTTTAAAAAGTAAGATTTTAATCAATATCTCAATGAACATAACAACGGTTTCAAAAAATTTGGACAAAACTGAGTTTTATAAAACACTTCCTTAACTAAGAAAATTATATGTTGTATAGTGTCCCAGAGAAAATGTTGATTCTCAAAGAAAACTAAAGGTTCTGTGACAAATTTGTTGGGGTGGACTCACTTATGCTGAGCACTGCATCTTTTGTTGTGTAAATATTAATGTGGGCTCTGTTTAGACAATGTAATGAGAAAATCAAAGTATCAAAAGCAATGATGAACTAACAAATAACGCTCAACATCTTGGAGAAGATGACGAGACACCGGAATGACTAACGTGTCTCGACTGTCCACATAGACTCAGATCAATGAGATACATTTTAAAACCAGATCTACAGAAAGTTTTAATATCCTCAGGATTTCAGAAGGCAGCCCATGGGCCAAAATTGATCTGCTAATGGTTCCAATCTGATCCAAGAGATGAATTTACAAAGTGCAAAAATTACACCGAAGATATTAACAGTCAAGGATGTTGAACTCATTTATCTTCAGGCTTCACGATCTGAAGTAAAATAATAAATAACATGATAACCTAGAAATAATGACACTCCAAAGTTTTCTCAAATGTAGTGCAAAAAAATAGGATAGAATAGAATAGCCACTTTATTGTCACACAGAACATACATTAAACAGTGTATTTTGTAGGCTTAAATTCGATGCAAATGCTCACTAATGGACTGGTAAAAAGAATAAAAACGGAATTATTTGATGAAAGCAAATAACAAATATATAACACACACACATATATATGCACATATATATGAAATAACATTAAATTACGAAAATATTTACTCTAATAAACTGTCCTTTAACAATAAAATGTGAATAACCTTAACAAATATGAACAATCTGCAATGTCCAAAGAAAATTAAGTGCAATTTTAACCATATAATGCCTATTACTAAATATTTTGAGACTTTGTAGATCCGACTTGTTGAGGCATAATATTGATAAAATTACACTTTTGAAAACTGCAAATTTCAGTTTCTTCAGCTTATTCTCACATCTGTTTTGTTTGGATAGTTTTTAAATGTTTTCATAATTTATTGTTGTTTTTTTTTGCATTCAAACACAGAGAAAAATTTGGAGTCGTCATTATTTATAGGTTAATATGTTGTTATTTTACTGGTCTGGCACACACTGTGCTGACTGCGGCCCCTGAAAGAAAATGAGTTTGACATTCCTGGTTTGGTCTAATCTGGGCGTTTTAGGGATGTTAACTCTGATCAACATTCAGACATATCAGATGCACCTTGAGGATGACACCTGCTCACACATGGAGACAAAAGAACAGGAAGACCAGCCTGAATTATTAAAGAAACATTGAGGCAACTAAGTGGAATCCATAAAGGCGAACCACTCACTCTGCAGACATGAACAGCTCATTCTAAGGTCACTGAACCACTATGACATTTTCAGGTGATTATATGCTAATTAGAACATAACTATTACATTTCTGTGATTAGGGCGCTCTAAATCCCTGTAAATGCTGCACATGTTATTGCAAGTCAAAGTCCATGAGTCAGCTAAACTACGACTGGACATAGTTTGGGGCTCTCCAAGTCACATTAGACACCAGGAAGACAGTAATGGAAAATACTGTTCACTCACCGGGCGACTCTGTGGCTGTGCATTCATTGGCTGAGTCTGTGGAGAATACACAAGAGGGGCGGAGCCAGCATTTTGTCCAGGGTTGTATGGAGACTGTTAAAAGAAGGAGAAAGATGGACAGAGAAAGAGAGCGTTGTTTTCTTTTTTTTACATGAAATCAACCACCAGTCATTCCATAAAGACAGTGGTTCTCAAACTTTTTACAGTCAAGTACTCTGTGAAATGTATATATTTAGTCAAGTACCCCCAACTCTAAAAAAAAAAAAAAAAAAAAGGAAAAATTTGTTCTTGTACCAAAGTTGTATTTTCAAATCTCTGTAAACAAACATGTATCTAACTTTAATTTATAGAAAATAACCGATCCGTATAAGCAAATGTTGTGCGCACAATATAAACTAAAAAGTGTTCTCTTTTATTAATTAGAAAAATAAATTAGATGGTCATTAATGAACAAATGAACCTTTCAACAAAAAATAAAATGACTCAATTACTTAAACTCATCTTGAATAATATAAAATAGAAATGTTCTTAAAATGTTACCAAACCTCAAGATGACTGACAATAATAATCTTCTTCTCCTTCTTTATATATACTCTCTATGTATATTCTACATGCATCTCTATGTATTTCTATGTGCATACTCTCCTTGTATAATTCACTGTATAATTCATTCAATAATTCATTTTCCTAACCCGCTTTATCCTCATTAGGGTCACGGCGGTCGCATGGAGCCTATCCCAGCCACTGAAGGGCGAAGGCGGGGTACACCCTGGACATTTCGCCAGTTCATCGCAGGGCTTCACTGTGTAATTGTATATGCATATTCTCCATGTCTATTTTTATACATATTGTTCCATATGCATATTTTTCATGTATACTTCTCTTAAGCACAATTCTACATGCAGATTCACCATGTAAAATTCTTGATGCATAATTCTTTATGTATTTTTTCTGTGTATATTCGCCGTGTTTAACTCAGTATGTGTATTCCCTGTGTATACTTCTTCTATGCAGACTTGCTCATGTATATTTTGTGCATATGGTGTTTTTTTTCTTTTTAACAATCTTT
The DNA here is from genome assembly GCA_029814645.1 of Fowleria isostigma. Classification (NCBI taxonomy): domain Eukaryota; kingdom Metazoa; phylum Chordata; class Actinopteri; order Kurtiformes; family Apogonidae; genus Fowleria; species Fowleria isostigma. The sequence continues at coordinate 5,281,538 of JAPTGZ010000022.1, forward strand.
CCATGTATATCTGTGTACACATAATTGAGATGTTTATGAACAATATTAATGTATTTGTAACTACCAGTGTATATGGCGTGCATAACCTTAAAATACACTAATAAACTAAACATAAAAATGTTAAAATGAAATAAGATCAGGAGCGTCAATTTTATTACATAAATGTATTTATTGTGTTCTATATTTCAGCATTAATTATCATTATTTATTTTGGATTCAGAACATGATGAGTTATTTAATGTAGTTTTCCCCATACCCCCTGAGCTTCCTCCAAGTACCCCCCCCATTTGAGAAAGACTGCATTAAGATAATCTACTGACCAGTAGGAACAACACATGAAACCTCACTACACCAAGTGGAAGTTTACTTGGGATGTTTCTGGGTGAAATTGCTTTTGAATGTGGTTTATGTACAGTATAAAAGATAATTGGTACCCTCAAAGACTGCAAATCCTGTGTTCCTTGACTTCTCATCTGTGTGCAGTGGAGCCAGGCTGCGGTGGATTTAAGTAGATCTGCTTACTCTTCCTAAAGCTGTGGCTGGTATGGTTGTGATAATTTAACTTTGTGCTGGCTGACACCACTATTTATAGAAGGTTGGTGAGAGACTGGAGCTGTTTCAGGGTGAGGCAGTGGGCCATCGTGCTATAACGGTAAAGAGGAGCAACTAGATTCCTCGGAAGCACAGTCACATACTTCCAGAGGGGCTGAGTCACGGCATCCACATGTAAATAAGTGAGGACTGCAACGCACACAAATATGCAGCCATGTCAGTGACTCAGCAACTTTGGGAATGACGGTTAAACTCAGATTTACCCGTGTTACAGGTTTATGTAATGTTCACAAATTACAAAAAAAATACAAACATAACCAGTAGGGCTGCGATACATGCTTAAAAAAATATCAATATCCTGATAGCAGAGTGTGCAATATTCATATCGCAAAGATGTGCACTCATTTATTTTAAAATTTTTTTTTCATTAACTTTCTGTTTTACAAACCGTGAGGTACCAGAGTGGTTTTCTCTACCACTAACATGATAATTTTTCTGGAATAAAAACTGAAGTAATGCTACTGCTGCTGGTTGAATGCAAGTTTACATATTATTAATGTTGAAAAGATATAACATTATATTTCTCTGTGCATATTACTCTATATATATATATACTTCTTGATGTATATTTCTCTATGCATATTGTTTGTGTAAAATTCTCAATGTACAGTATATAGTGTTTACAGCAAATTCTTTATGCGTATCTGTGTACACATAAACGTATATCTATGTACATATAATGAAAAGTATATAATATTTATGGTCCATCAGTGCACAAGCTCAAAATAAAACAATAAATGGAATAAAAATGAATGAAATTTGAATATTTTCAGAGCACAACTGTGGACAAGGTCTGAACACTTAAATTTAAATATTTTATTTTTTATAGGCAATAATTATCAAACCAAGCATCAATGCAATATACTTTAGTTAAAGTTGTAACATAGTGTTACTCTGACACTTTAATCATTCTGAAATACATCCATGTCATTTACACATTGTTATATGTGAATAAAATGACCAAATATTTGACTGTGTTTGTGTGTGAAGATCTATGGTAACAGCATCACCAGGTTCTACCACAGAACTGTGTCACTGATTGTAGTAGTATACAGTATTTTGTCTAAATTATAAATAATTGAGTCAGCATACAAAACTCATTTTAACATTAAGGAACATTTTTATACTGCTAAAAAATAAAGGGAACACTTAAACAACACATCTTCAATCTCAACCAATGAAATATTGCAGGTGAAAATTGTTATTCAATATATAGTAGAGTGCATTGAGAACAAAATAACATAAAAATGATCAATATATCAGTATGTATTGAATTACAATTTTAGTAGATGAAATTGGTATTTCTTTAGGTGAACGAGAAATATTGCAATATTATTATCACAATACTATAAATCTATATCGCAAGTTTTGTCAATATTGTGCAGCCCTAGTAACCAGTGCATGTAATTATAGTGGCCCTGAGAGTAAAAACTCAACAAGATTAGTGCAAAATGTAATTTTACAAAATACACAACAACACTTCATAAAACACAAAACTGAGATAACACTTGTAAAATTCCTGGTAGTCACTGAATATGATTTCCTGTTTCTATCCACTGTATAGATTTTGAATTGACCCAAATTGTTGTCCCACACCAAACCATCTACAAATGCATTGTGATGTCTGAAATGGTGCCAATTTTTCTGAAATGTGTTTTGTGAAACTGCAATGCTTCAGACCTTTCAAATGAATCCAATCGTTGTTTACACTACTAATCCTGATTGATACCTTTTTAATTGTTACTTGAGACCTTGTGTGTAATGAAGACAAATAACACTAGGAAATTTCAAACAGTGTGGCAAGACTTCGCACCAAACCTCGTACATCCAGATACTTACAGACGGGGCTCCAGTTTGTAAACACTAGACCTATGTAAACTGAGTTTTAAGTGGAGCTGACAGTCAAACATTATGAACTCATGTTGAAGTATGTGTCATAGCAGACCACTATCAGGAGATGTCCATGAAGGTTTTGCCAAACAGATCTATTAAATAATCAGGAATGCAGGATTACACCCTATACTCGTGCAAACATGGCTTACTGGTGTATTAGAAAAGAAGCAAAACAGACATGAAAAAACACAAGAAGTTGATGTCAGAAAAGAAAAACACAGTTAGACAATATAAGCAGAAGGGAAAATCAAAACAAAGTCCAATTTGAATTAAATAAATGTTTTGGTTTTTTTTCCAGACGGGTCTGAGTGAGTGTTGAATGTTTAGAAACCCATTCCTTTATCTGGGCTTTTAGATTCTACACCACCATATTTATGTCAAATTTAGTGGTGGCGAGTTAAAGCCGAACTCTCACCCAGCCCTAACACAGGTCAGAAAAAGAAAAGCTGACAAATGGACAGATCAAGGATATGCAGAGAACACGCAGAGAGGATGACGGCGCACACAGTGACAAACTCACCCCTCCGCCTGCCTCCCAGCCCTTAGGGTAGCGATATGGGGAAGCTGTGGGTACTGATACCTGAGAGAGCGCCGGGGAGTGGGCATGACCGGGCGGAGTGCCCGCCAAGTTAGGGTGTCCCTTTGTGATGTCGTGAGCAGTGTAAGGAGGGCCAGCATGCCTGGGTACCTGCAGCACAAAATAATGAGGTTAGACAAGTTCCAGATACATTCAAAGTACATCTGTACAATATGAAATCATCATTCATTATCTACCTAGGATCAGTATGAAATCTATTCTTTAATATAATGCGCCGTACAAATCATATTCCTGTGTCTATTTTTGACACCATATAGTCAAGAACTTTACAAGATGGGAACACAAACATACATGGAGGGTGAGCAAAGCATTTATCAACCATATATTGTTACCTATTTTAGTAACTGATTAATTAGCAGCAGAAACTGATAGTTCATTGTTTTAAGAACATAAGTCAAATTTAACTCCATCTCCTTAAATTTGAATGTACAGTGCTCAGCATAAAAGAGTTGTATTTGTCACAAAACCTTTAGTTTTCTTTGAGAATCAACATTTTCTATGCCACACTATATAACATATCATATTCTCAGTTAACAAAATGGTCTATAAAACTCAGTTAGTCCAAATGTTTAGAAAATGTGCTTATTTTCATTGAAATAGGTGTACTTGTTTATGCTGAGCACTGTCTCCTCTTTTCTTCTTTCTGATAGTAAACAATAAAAACTTTCTCTTGGGGACATTATCATGGCCTGGGGGAAAACACTGATCAACATTTTCAGCATTTTCTACAGCAAATAATAACTAATAAGTTCCCTGAGAAAATGACAGACAGATTGATCAACACTGAGCCGGGCAGCCCTGTACAGAATGGGGTCGTTCTGAAACATTAGACGAACTACGACTAGAAGATGAAAACAAGAAGCCTGCAGCTACTTATGAAGAGGGGCTGTGACTGTGGTTTGGGAATGACATGGACCAGAAAACAAACATTTACTGCTATTTCACTGGCTTTTACATGGGGTTATAAGTTTCTTTTTTTTTTCTTTTTAAACCAAGGTAGGTCCATATTTATTTTACTTATAATTATTGCTAACAACAGTTTTTCTTTTTAGGAGATGGAAATGGACAGAGACAGAGAGAGGGACGAGAGTCCATGTTGTCTCTAAAACATGCACATACATGCTTATGGTATGTGCTGGAACAGGTGAACTCCTCAGGTGCACCGTACATTTTTACATTTTATACATTAGTTTATATTTTCTTAAAGGTTACTCAAATATTTGCAAAAAGTAAACGACAGAAGAAAATGATCATATGAGTAGGTCCCTTAACATATAATTCAACACGTAATAAAAAACTAGAGCTGCATAATATATCGTTTGAGCATCATCATCAAAATGTACATGTGCACAATAGTCACATCGCAGGTCCTGCAATGTAGAAGGTAAATGAACTCAACGTGTTCTCATCTAATTTCAAGGGTACCTGACACGCAATATGCACAGCCATCCACCAATCACAATTGTTCTTAATTGGTTTGGAGTGAGTCGCTCATAATAACATTGAAAAATGCGCAACAAACAAGAGAAAATCACCAAAAATGAAAACTTGGTAAATGGTCTGATCTTATATAACACTTCTCCACAATTTCACAGTGCCCAAAGCGCTTTACAAAGCCTCACATTCACCCATTCATACACACACACTCATACACCAGAGGGCAGCGGTGCCAAAAAGAAAAGTAACGTCAGTTATCTGGAATTATTCTGGCTACAACGATCATGATACTGAAACACATGTTCTGTGTTGACAGTGCCTTACACCTGTTCCCATGAGAGGTTAAAAATTAATTTGTTTGACCATTTATGTCAGCACCACACAACTATTTTATTGTCCTGAGTATTTTTTCATATTGCAATATATATTGCAGGGTTAAAAAAAAAATTTAAAAAAATCAGTTTTTTTCCAATATTATGCAGTCCTTTCAGAAACACACAATACCACGTAGACATTTTATAATAACTACTCACTTAATTTACAGAAAAAGTGATACACATTGCACATAAACTACTCAGTAGTGTGATAAATATTGCTACCTGAATAGACCATACCAGAATATGGCAGTATAGTCATAGTCAGCACTGAAATTTCGTGTCAAATACCAATGTACAGCAACAGCAGTGGCATAACTCCACATGCCTAGGTCTCTCCAGGAAGGTAAATGAAGAGATCCAGCTCTAGGATGAACCTCTGTATGTTTGCAGAGGTGAAGACTAGTGCTGTGCATGGGTACTGTGGCCTGCTGGGGTTGGCTAATACGGGGCTCTGGCCTAGACCACATCCTGCTGTGCCAAACTATGCTGTGAAATGATGTCTGGTGCTACTAAGGCCTCAAATGGCAAAACTAGGTCAAGTAATCATGTTACAATCCTACTCATCTGTGATAGAAAGAGTGCACCTGGTACAATAGATACAACAGAGTCATGCTGAACAAGCTTCATCGATACGGGCCAACAAAAGGTTCAGGGTAGACATCAGCCAAGTGAGCCGTGTCAACATCATTTGCGAGGATGAGATTCGACTCAGCTCTTCGCCTGTGTTGAGGCAGGATGGGCCTTCGCTGCTGCAGCTGTGAGCTGGCACTATTGCAGGTGCTGCTTGTTGCTGCAGCAGGCCCAACACACCAGGGAATGAGACAGAATACCGCAGGAAGAAAGCAGTAGTAGGCAGACAATGAGACAGCCCACAGAACTGGGCAACACACCTCCTGTTCTTCTCCAAGCCCTGGTTTTTCTGCCTGGATGACCATGCTGTCACACTGAAGAGACTGAAAAATACAAACCAATATCTCCAAACAGACGCCTCTACTAGGTATTAAAGACAACATTCAGTGGAGTTTGTAAGACTATCAATCTAGCCTGCATTGCTCCATCTTCTCTGTGTGGCCCACTTCCCTCAGATGACCTGGGATAAAGCAACTAATCTGGCTGCTGTTGCCAGGGGAGGAGCCTGTGCTGCTTCAGGCGAGTGACTGATTCTGAGGACATACACAGTGTGATGGGATGGGGGAGGGGAGGTGAGCGGCTGTATAGGGGCTGTACATGAGAGGAGAAGAGAGTGTGCAAAGCTCAGATACATCCACAGAACAAATGTTTCCCATCAGCCCACAGGCCACTTCCACTTGTGTCATTATTGCCGAGACTTAAGCGCCGAGAATTTAATTTAATTTATCATTTCGGTGATAATAAAGATCTCACTAAAGAGCTCATACTACTGCATTTTTTCACTGCTGCTGCTTTACAAGAGCTCGAAAAGATAGCAGTAGAAAAGTCTTTTCCTAAGCTGTACACTGGGCAGTTACTTTCAGCATCTCCCACATTCACTATGCATTAGCATCACTGAAAATATCGTAGCCATACACAAACACAAATACAGAATTTTAGCAAATACCAACTCTGAAATCTAGCTATAGGTGACTTCCAAATACGGGCAGGTATTGGCAAAAATCTGTCGGTACGATACAAATCACAATACCAGGATCACCATACAGTTTACTAGAGGTGTGAACAAATATCGATACAGCAATATATGGCAATACTTCGACCTCCAATATAATAAAAATTTCAACCCTTAATATCGATTTTTTGGAAAAATAAAAATAATTTCTTTGCAACAGTAGTTTAATTCACAGTAGTGTAAGGACAAACTTGATGCATTTTATGTTTAATGCACTTTAAGAGATGCTCTTTATGTTAAGTGTATGTATTGTATGTAACA
>JAPTGZ010000022.1:5293133-5303780 GCA_029814645.1 Fowleria isostigma
TCCAGTGGAGCCTGACCCCCCCCCCCCACCCCACCCAAAAAAAAAAAAAACCCATCTTGTAACAACACCTGTAACACTTCAAAGCTTTATTAAAGCTAAGGCAACATCTTTAACACAAACTTAAGTTAACATAGTTTAAAGGCATCTCAAACAGGCAAGAATGAGGCGCACTTGGGAAAGACATCATTCATATGTCAGGACACAAAAGAGGGAAGATCGAGGAACATAAAAGAGGGACAACCTGCGGTTAGGAACCTGCCAAGCAGTTTGTCTGTGACAGACGGGCTCGCACACTGCTGGTCACATGGTTTCAGGGAAACCGAACGTCTGGCTTTCTTCCTTTCACACAAATCACGCCTCCCTTTTCCCCAAACCCTCTTCATTACCCTGCTCCTGCCTGTAGGGGCCGTCTTCTCGCTTGGCCCCCTGCCACCGCCGCTACTCAAAACCGACATCACAAGAGCCAGAGAGAGGGAGATAAAGAGAGAAAAGAATCATTTTAAAGACGACTGCAATTTAAAAAAGCAGAACCACAGCAGGAAGTGTTATCTGTTTCACTGTCGGGGAATTTGGAAAAACAACACGCCCAGCCAGTACGCACAGTAAATGTACACACAGAAATTAGGACTAATTAGAGGCTCAGTATCTTCACACTGACATGGCAGTCTAGGTGAGAACAGGCACAATAAATCTGTACTGTGTGAAAAAGTCATCATTTACAGCTTTTATCTTGTTTTTCAGTGATTTAAAAAGGCGCAGGCAGCAGGAATCATTTGAGAATGTGGAGAGTTGAAGACAGAAAGAGCACAACAAAGCATCTAGAAGGAGCAAGGTTAGAAGAGTCTTCATTTTCATGCTTGTTTAAGATTCTGCCCATAATTTCAGTTTGCTTCGAAGTAGGTATTAAGGTTTAGTTTGTTTTTTATTATTATTATTGCTTAGAATTGTTTTTTGGACTGTTGAGTAAATGTTAATTTCTCTTGATTGGGTACATTTGTGTTCTGTATGTTTTGTTAAAGTTACTTTTGGCATACTAATGCATGTTTATAGCTAACTCCGTTGACTAAATTGCAACCATATATGTTTAAGTAGTGAAACTGGGGGTGGGAGTATATTTCTGCTTCAAATTTTTCAAATTTGAATTTGATTTCAAAGCTTCTTTTCCTTTCGATCTACTAGGGTTGAATTTTGATAGTGAATTGCCGCACATATTCATGTATCATGTTGATTGTGTACACATGTTTACAACCAACATCTCTATGTACATTTATTGATGTATGTTTCTCTATGCATTTGTTTATGTAAAATTCTCGGTGTATAAAGTGTTTACAACAAATTATCTATGTATATCTGTGTACATATATTGCAATGTTTATAATAGGTATTATACAAGCACAAGCTTGAAATAAAAAATTAAATTAACTGATATATGAAAAAATGTATTTGCTTTGTAGATGAACCACCATGAACAACGAAATTTCTCAGATGAAGATAAATCCTTAAGACATTACATTTATAATTTTAGTAAACATTATAGTGTTAGTTAACTACCCTTCACAAAGTTTCATCTTTGCATTTTATTAAACCAAAAGCGATCTTTCATGCAACATATTTTCATTATTTCATCAAAAATAATAACTTGTCGGTCGCGTTTCTTCATTTAAGATTAACAGGTAACTCTCCGTCATAAAGCAGGACCCGGGCCAAGTACAACTTCAAGTCAGTGCCAAAAGGTAAGCTAATAATTACTTTCAAACCTCCTCAACCAGGTCAGGTGGGTGAGAGAGAGTGAGGGTCAGACTGAGAGGAGGGAACCTGATCCGTCTGCGGTACGTGGCTGTTCGACAGTGGTGACCATGTTGGGGACTGTCAAAAGAGAGGACGACTGGGTCACCAGAAAACAAATCCACCTGGAGGACATTGGTTTTCTTCAACGGCGGCACGAGCACATCATTTTTGTCTGTTTCCTGTGCAGAGCTGAAATAGAACAAGGGTTTTGGTAGATTTTCTGAACTGCAGCCAGTGTGTTAAACAAAAAAAAAAAAAAAAAAAAAAAAGAGAGAGAGAGAGAGAGAGATAATGTAACAGGTTGGAAGCCAGCAGAAAGCTACATGTTTCTGTTATCTTGAAAAGCAAACACTTGTAGCCGACTGCCAACTAGGTGGTCTGTTTAAAGGAAAAACTACTTTCGTGTTGCCTTTCATGCAATATTTGTGGCTTTTTTTTGGGGGGGGGGGGGCACTGCTAAACAACACATATTGGTTTCATGCTCAGTGATATGGACATACACAATAACACACCGCACAACAGAGGATGAGATATTACAAGAAAAATGACTTTGTTTGAACATTTGACCAACCAGATGAAGCCCCATTGTCTCTGCCAGTTCCCCTCAGTTTAAGCTGTGTCAATTTAACTATGACTGTGATGCTAATGTGCCAAGGACGGAAAATGAGGAAAAAAAAAAGAAAAAATCATTAGACCACCCTATGTTTTCTTCAGTTTTTTTTCTTCATTTTAATGCCTCTGCCTAACTCTACTAAATTAATCTGATCCAGGTTGTTTTTTCCTGCTACTGTTAATCTACTATACGACCAGGGCAAAGTCATGGTAAGACACAGCTTGCATCGTCCGCTGTACTTCTTCCACAACCTTTAGTGGCCAGCTGAGAAGTTTATTATTTTTTTGGATTTTCCCTTTGGTTTTGCCACAATTACCTGGGTTCCCACACAGCAGAGGAGAGCAGAGAAACACATGTAAGTTTTATTGTACTATACCACTTTGAGCAATTACGTTGATATTCACATGATTTTTTTTGTTGTTGTTGTCGAAGTACAGTTTTGTTTGGAGGTCTTTGATACCATTGGTGGGTGAAGCACTTGCAACCTTGGTAGACAGAGCAAGATGTGTGGCAGTCAAGTATAGTGGCATTTTGTTCTTTTGTTTGTTGAAACTTCTGTGTTCATTAAGTTGCAATTTTAATTGATCAATAAGTCTTATGTTTAACTGTGTGCTTTTAAAAGAAATGTAAATCAATAAAAAAAAATTTTGAAAAATATATTGCATATAAATGTTTATGTTTTAGTTTTATGGTGCCTTGAAGAAGAGTGAATTTTTGCACCAGTCGAACTCAACGCCTTTTTTTATTGATGCCAAGCGCTGCTTCAGTGAAACTTGCCCCGCCTACCAAGGGTGCAAGTTCGTTATCCAGCAATGGCATCAAAGACCCAAACTAAAACCGCAATGTAATTCTCTGCTCTCCTCTGCTGTGTGGCAACCCAGGTAATTGTGGCAAAAACAAACAAAAAAAAAAAAAAATTCAAAGAAAAGAAAGCCCCCAGCAGAAAACCAAACAAAGGAAAAATCCAAAAAAATAATAAACTTCTCAGCTGGCCACTAACACGACCAATTTCAGTAATGTTACAACTGTGGTCTTCACGGAGTACATTACACAGGTTAGTAGTTTTTTTAAGATTCAAAGGAGAAAAAACAAAAAACACTGTAAAATAATTTTACCTGGACGTCTTCTCACTGAGTATATGGTGGTTTGCTTTCATGTCATGTTTACTTCATGGATTCAGACACATGAGGAATGGCAACTTCCTCAAGTCGAACACTCACGCTACACGAGCTTTGATTGGATTTCATTCCGGTACCGACTGGTTAGTGAAATTATATCACACATTTTTGATGCTTTCCTCCTGTATTTCTTATCTTCAAAGATTATGTGCCTTTGGGCATACTCTAAAATTTGACTATGAGAGAAACTTTTGTACAAACTTTATTAAGACTTTCACACAAAATTCCAGACAAGTGTGAATTTTGAGATGTAAAATTCCAGACTTTTGAAGGCCAAGACCTGTGCAGGCATCCTGTCGAGGGTGTGGTGGATCAGCTTGAAATAATGGGGACTGTTTTCACCAACGCTGCCTAGGAAAATCTGGAAGCCAGCAAGATTCAATTCTAATGTGTGCAAATGCCATTAACATCTGACGTCTGACTAGAAAAATTTCAAATATGTAAATATATAATTCAATAAAACTTGTCCCATAGCCTGTTTTTAGATTTTTCATTGCTGGAATGTTACACATTATAACAAACACTGCTCTTCTGTCTTGCTAAAATGCATACTTTAATATTTTTAAATATTATAATTTCTTAAAGAGAGAAAAAAAAAAAACATAAGTGACTGCAGATTTTCCTTTTTTTGGTGCAGGGTTATTTTGAAAACTAAACTAAAAAGAATTCCCCTGTAAGTGTGTCCTTTGATAAGACAGATACATATATAGATTTAGATGTTATAATACAAAGTCATTTAATTTCTAAGGGGAAAAAAATTGCTGGTTTCTATTAAACACTGCATGGGCTGCTAGGACATCAAGTTGGTTTTATACACAGTTGCAAAAAAAATATGATGCGTTTCAAATACATGTCGTGCATGAGAAATCGCTCTTTAAATGTTCATGCACCGTCATATCCAGATGACAACACAGGAAGTAGAAGACATACTGAGCTAAAATAAAAAATGTCAGGTCCTCCATGCGGGTGGCCAGGTAACCAGATGGATGCACACTTTTCCGTCAGGCTTCAGTGCCTGTGGAAGGCACAAGCATGTAAGTGGCTGAGTGCACTAATTAGACATTAGACGTTAGTTTGATCTCCATTAATTTTCTGCTTGAGGAGAGAGGGCAAGCACAATGTCAACCTAAAGACTTACAACAGGCAGAGTGCCTCAGGAAATGAGTATGTCAGTGCTCTGGAAAAATCACCTTTCACAGGCAGCAGACTGAAACTGAACGAAATAACACCGAGAGAAACGGATTCATCGATGACCCCGGCCCAGACTGGCAATCAATGGGGCATTAAATCGAATCAAGTCTGCAGATACGATGCTCAGATGATCCTAAATGGAAAACGAAATCTGGGATTACAGCTAATAAAAGGTAACACTACATCTTAATAACAAGCACTGAAGTCAAATACTTTCACCAGCAAAAATAAATAAATAAAAATAAATATATAAATATATATATATATACATACATATACTATACATTTGATACCAAAATTTGATATTCAAATTTCAAATATTACAGGTGTAAGTACATGTAACAATGATTTTTTTTTAAGGTGTAAAATTCATTTTATGGTAAATGCTGAAACATAAACTTAAAAAAGACAACATATACTAAAGCACATGGTAGTAAATAATTTTTATGATATGAAACTGATTTGACTTTAGAAAAAAGCAGATAATCTAAAAAAATTTAAAATAAAACTACTGACTCATACTGTGATCTGTCAGGATGTAAGGATGAAGCTGGATAACATGGACAAAAAAATGTTACTAATTTTTTTTTTTTTTAAGGCTACAATGGATTCACAATTTTGGGAGTCTTTTTTCTGGAAATGTGGATCACTACATGCGAGGAGGAACTGTTAATAAACATATTCACAGTACATTGATTAAAACAAAGTAAAAACTTAGGAATCACAAACCTAGATTTTGTGATCTTTCTTGTGATTTTTGGTGAAAACTCAATTCATATACAGACACAGAAAAAATTATTAGACTATCAAAAGTCATCAAAAACAATAGTTATGTAATCAAGCACTAACTTGTATGTATCATGCGACTAAAACAGACAGAAAAGAAAACATTAAATATCTAAAAGTACTGTTTTTGTCAGTACAATGTCATAGATATTGATGTAAGAACTTATGTGATTTTGGTGACTATCAAGAAAACCATGGAAAATGGATAGATATCAGAAATTAAAGATATCTGAAATTAAACTACGATGAGCTATTTTTGTTGTTATCATTATATTTGTCCAAACAAATGCACCTTCAGTTGTACCAGGCATTAAAATGAACAAGAAATTGAAGAAAAAATAAGGTCATCTAATGATTTTTTCCGTGACTGTATTGCTGGGTCCTAGAATGTAGTTTTATCTTTACCAATACAGTTGCACAATATTAGCAAAACTTGCAATATGTGATTTGAGTACAGCATTGCAATAATAATATTGCAGTATTTCTCGTTCACCTAAAGAAACACCAATTTCATCTACTAAGAAAAATGTTCCTTAACAATGTTAAAATGGGCCAATTGTTTGTATGCAGACTCAGTTATTTATAATTTAAGACAAAATACTGTACACCTACAATTAATGACACAATTCTGTCCAAGGACCTGGTGATGCTGCTAGCATAGACCTTCAGACACAGAGAGTCAAATATTTGGTCATCTCATTATGGTCGTGATATAACGATGTGTAAATGACATGGATGTATTTCATAATAACTAAAGTGCCAGAGTACCACCATACAAGACCTTTAACTTAACTATAGTCCATTGTTTGCCTGGTTTGGTAAATACTGCATACAAAAATAAAATCTTTAAATATAAGTGTTCAGGCTTTGACCAAGCTCTGAAAATATTCACAATTGCATTCAACCAGCAGCAGTACCATTACTTCAGTTTTTAATACCAGAAAAACTATCCTATTAGAGAAAACCACTCTGGTACCCCACAGTGTGCAAAACAGCAAGTTAAGAAAAAAAAATAAAAATTCCATGTCTTTGCGATATGAATATTGGACACTGCATATTTTTGCAGTATAGTGCGCATCTCTAAAACTGGTATAGAAAAAGTACTCTTTAGGAACTAGAATTACAATAGAACATTTCTGAATAATATCCAGACCAACAAGGAAGAGCCCAACAGCCTAGCCTACAGGTAGGCCGACTCTTTTCCTCAAGGATCATAAAGTAGGTTGGGCCACTCCTCCCTGTCCCTTGACCACACAGTGACCTGTAAGCCTCATCCAAGAGAGAAAAGCTGTCGTGGCTCTGGCTTCATCATTAGCTTACAGTAAAGCCACTTAAGTGCTGAGTGCCAGAGAGTGAGAAAGAAGAGAAAGGGGAAAGACGGGGGGGGGGATACAGCTTTACCAATAGCAGGGGTGTGTTTAAGAGGATGATACAGCTCAATAAACCATAATCTGTTATTACTGAATAAATTAATGAATCAGGGACGCATCACCGAAATAAATCAAGAGAACGCGTCTAAGAAAGATGAAAGACGGCGGGGTCAGGGCGAGCTCCGCGATTAGCTGACTTGGCTGTTCAATTGTCAGATGATGTTATACCAAACAGCGACATAATCACCCCCACGGGCAACACTTCTGTCTCGACAAAAAAGACCTGTGTGACAGAAATTTGTTTGCCTTTCAAAATCTGCTTTTAATGGCGCGGGCTACCTGGAAAACTCTAAGCAGCGGGTTCAGAGCGGAGGCACAGGAAGTGAGTGGAGACGGCCCAGATGGTGCAGACACAAACCCTCCTTTTCCCCGCTCCACTAGTGGACACACTCACACACACATACACATATATACACACACACACACACACACACACACACACACACACACACACACAGTTGGATAAAAGCGGAGCTAACAAAGCTGTCACTGCCTGCCTGCTGTTGCTGAGACTGCTTTTTCACTACAGTATGAACAATAGGCTGTAGGGTGGTGGATTCAACTCTTACAAACCAAATCTTAAGCAACAATGCGTTTGGAGATCTGCTTTTTTTTTTTTTAACTGCCTTGGATTTGTTAAGTTTCAAATCAAGGCTACAGGGAGAAACCACTAGCACGCTCCAATTTCAAGCCTGTCCCTTACGTTGAAATTCATCGACTTGACTGGATGAAGAGATGGTGAAAACAAGGAGGAAATGACACATGGAACTGCTCAAAAGAGGCTTCATAAATAAATGCATTAAAAGGTTTGGGTTTTCTAGTCAGGTGACAACGTATTCCAAGTCGGATTTAACTGACCGCGATGAGACGAATGTGACCGCAAAAAAACATGCGCAGGTTACACAGAGTAGTCGAGAAAACAGTCACAAAATACATTTTCACCATGTTACTGGTTTGTTTGGTTTGTCACCAGCATGAAAAATGAGCTCTGACCCAGCTGGAAAGAAAACACTCGCAAGAATGATGAAATAGAGAAAGAGAGGCCCACTGTCCTGAGTCGCACACTCAAACTGGAAGGACTGCCGCCATTCGGGGAATTTTATTTGATGTCCTGCAAGGGTGATTAACAGGTTTTTCTGTTGATTATATGCCTTTTAACAGTTATTAACCCTTTAACTACCCCACCAAGAAAAACTGGACGGAAAAAAAATGTTTGTGTCCATTTTTTATTACCTCGGGTGAGTTATTTCTAGATTTTTTTTTTTTTTTAACCATACATAATAATATCAACTCAGAAAGTGTCAAAAATTACTAATTTAATTTTTTTCAATATATTCATGATGCACTATCACTAAATGTTTAATATTTGCAGCAATAGATGAACAAAGGTTTTGATTTTATGACAAATAATTCATTATTTCATATTGGCTTAATTTTTCTACTCTTACCATGAAGTTACAAATCAACACATATCTAAGTTTTTTGTGGTATCAAATAATATAATTACATTCAGGAAGGCTTTTTATACTATGATATGGCAAAAAAGTATTCATATCTTTCATATTTTTATGAAAAGCAGTCCAAATGTCTTTCGTGATTTTCATCTTTCTTGGCTCAATTAGGTTCAGATAAGTTCGGTAGTCCACTTATTAAAATATAGTGACTCAAAATTTGATAAACCATATGAACGAGCAAGTAGTTAAAGGGTTAAACACAACCTATGAAGAAGTAGATCTATTTATTAGCAAGGACTATCTCAGTTTATAAAAAGTGCATTGCTCTTTGTCAATTGCTGTTGGAATATTAGAAGTCAGTCAATTTATATCAAGTCTATTTGTGTATGGTTTTTCAGACCCTTATTGTGACTTTGGAGAATGTAGATCCTAGAATAAGTAGCTATATAACACTAGATAACTGAAAAACAACTTATTAAAGATAGCAACTTATTAAAGATACAGTTCACTGGGGTCAAACTACAATAATAAGATGTGGAAAAACTCATTAATACTTGGTTCTAGGACACTTCAAAACAATTTTTTATTAATACAATTGCAGAAAGCGGTATGGATGCTATACTTTAGTCTTATTATAGTGGGGAAATCCCTTGTCGATATAGCTACAAAAAGTATATATCCTCCAGAAAGAAAATTAGAATCTGTTCCTGATAAATGCTGGCTACACACACACACACACACACATCCCCCTGCTTTACTGGTGTGCAGGCTAATGACTGCTAAGCCAACAATGACTTGCAAAAGTACAGTTGTATATTTGTAAAGCGAAACATGAACTGCTGTGACATAAATATTAACTTAGCGTTGACAAAAGTTAAGTGAATGTGTGAACATTCCCTCTAATCTACCGTCTGTCTGCTTATGTTAGTGGGACTGATCCACAGAACCAGGTTTTATTATAATTACAGAGTAACAATAGTTCAAAGCACATTCACAATAATCACATTTTTTTCAGGTTCTTGTCAATCATAGAGTGTACTTGAAAACAATCTGCCACATGATTAAATCCAGGTTTTTAAAGAATTGTGTGTGGAAGTCCACCACAGATAAAATGTACAGAAAAAAGAAGAAAAAAAAAAAAAGCAGGATGTGTTCTTCAGCAGGCCACTCCCTCCCTGGAAAGAACAGTCCTGCATGCTGGCTCATAACAACTCAGCAGTTTATTTATAACATCTCAGAGTGAGTGTGCTCATGAGAGTGTCTTCACATGCAGGCTAAACACACCTGTCTCGAAATACAGGACTGCTGCGTAACCAGCTGGGAACATACATTACGCAGATGCACCTCATAAGTTTACAAATAAAGACTGGAACTACTTCAAACTAGAGCTGCGCTATATACGTTTGAGCATCATCATCGCAATGTACGTGTACGTGTGCGCAATAGTCACATCACAGGTCCTGCAACATCGGAGGTAAATAAACTCAATGTGTTTTCATCTGATTTCAAGGGTACCTGACCGATACTGCGCACAGCCATCCACCAATTATAATCGTTCTTAAGCAGTTTGCTGAAGCAGACCACGCCCCTGCATACGGAGTGAGTCGCTGGTAACAATATTGATGAATGAGCAATTAATATGAGGAAAATCAGCAAAAATAAGGAAGAAAATCAAAAAAACGAAGACGAAACTCACCGAAAATGAAGAGGAAAATCACCAACCACAAAGAAAATCATTAAAAACAAAGAAGAAACCGTCAAAAAATAAAGAAAAAAACCCCACCAAAAATAATTAAGAAAATCACTAAAAACAAAGAAGAAAAATCCCTGAAAACAAAGACTTGGGTGCCAAAAAGAAAAGCAACATCAGTTATGTGGAATTATTTGAGCTACATGACGAATGAAACTGAAACACTGTCGACAGTTTCTTACACCTGTTGACACAAGTAACAACTAAGTTGTTTGACATTTACATCAGCACCACACAGCCACATTATATCATGTTTTTTTCATATCACAATATATATCACAGGATTAAAATAAATAAATAAATAAAAAATCGCAATGTCATTTTTTTCCAATATCGTGCAGCGTCACTGCTCTGAAGTGGCTGAGGATGCCTTCCTTTTGCCCCCACGAGGACACAAAAAGATGAAGAACCTAAACACCATTAAAGTTGTGAGACACAGCGAGGGGCGTGAATCTCA
>JAPTGZ010000022.1:5318943-5331574 GCA_029814645.1 Fowleria isostigma
CGGAACACATTAACAGTTATTCACATTCACTATAGCATAAAGAACAGAACAGGGAGGATGAAGAGGACGAAGAAAAAGAACTAATTTCAGAGTCCAAAAATCACAATACCGGTAGTTGTCACAAGCCTAGAGCGCCCTCTGGTGGCTGTAGGTAATGTTTACTCCTCGGTCATGTCGGTCAGTGTGAAATAACATTTAAGAACATGTGAAATTATATATTTGAATATTTACAAGTTGTACCCGAGTATAAGTCGCAGGACCAGCCAGACTATGAAAAAAAGTGTGACATAATCAGGAACAGATGGTATATATAGTTTTGTTGTACTGCAGGGTAACCTATACATACAGTAAACTTCCTGATTGTTATGACCACCCTGTCTGTCTTTTTTTTTTCTATTGTAATCACATAAAAATGAAGTATATTAAAAAAAAAAAAAAAAAAGAAGATGAGTAATGATGGAAAAGTAATCCCTGTTTTTCTTCACTTAATAATACATAGTTTTCTCAGTTGTACTTTGGTGCAACTAGGATGTTTGTGCGCGGTGCTTCCAGTTTCCTGTGTTACGTGGGAGTGAAAAGAACCCATAATAACTCCAGTAGATAATATATTTGTTTTCCTGGAAATAAGTGTTTTGTTTTGTTTTTTTATATAAGTGGAGTATGCATCATTTGTTAAATTGGAGTTGCGTAACAGCTGCCTCAGTGTGATTTTTTGCATTTCTTTGAGCTGTTTTCACCATATTAGGATAATATAATTCCAAAACTTAAAAAGTAAAACAACAACAAAAGGACGGCGTCCACAGTCGGAGGAAGCTCCTTGTGAAACAACAGTGGTTCCATTAACTTTATGGACTTGTTTGCTGAAGTTTCAATATGTCTGTGTTCGTCTGTATTTCACGTCTGAACCATAAAGGGCTGATATTCGTCCAAACCCTCTGTTCTTCTTTTTTGGTTCATTTATTTGTGTATTTTTGACTCTACTAGTTCATAGAGTTTGAGTTCGGACCCTCCAGGTGTTGCAGATCTATCTTTATTTTCATTTTGACATAAATCCTGTTATAATTTCTTCTTAGTTGGTTTTATTTTATCAGTATTTACGTCGCTACATTTGCACAAACGAGGTCAATACTACTTCGGTGAGTATGACATCATCAGCGGTGGTTGAAGTCCACACGGATAATTCCCTGTTCAGTTTTAAACACATCTGGAGAACATTTACACCTAATATTTCTACACGCCAATCTACGAAGAGACATGTTTAGACTTAACACCTTCACTGGTCGGTCTGATTATGATTTTGGTGATTTTGAAGTAATTTTCTTGGTATTTTTTACTGCTGGAGGGAGATGCTATGCTAGCTCGTTCACTAATTCCCGGTTCAGTTTTAAACACATTTAACCTCCTAAGACCCAGGAAATCACAGGGTTTTGAAATGTGTGTTTTTTTTAATTAAATAATTGCCTATAGTGGAAACGTCATGATGCAACAGTATTTTAAGGTGCATTTTTTAAAAATATTTTTATGACATGTCCTTTTAATTTAATTTAATTTAATTTAATTTAATTTAATTTTTATTTTATCTCATTTTATTTATTATTCATTTTTTGGGGGGAGGATGTCCACATATGAGGTCGCAGGGTCCTAGGAGGTTAAAGTAAATTCCTTATGTATTCTGTGTACATATAATGAAATGTATTTAAGTACTGTACATGGAGTGCACAAGCTTGAAATAAACAATAAAATCTAAATGTCATGTAATGTAATAATTAGTTCCTCCTGTGTAGCTGTCTCCCAGTGTCCACATCTAAAGTGTTACTGACTTTGTTGTGCATTAATTGTGAGTTCCTGACGGTTTCGGGCTGTCCCACTGTCAAATTATGACTGGGGAGGGGGTGTCTGCTCCCACACATTTGGAGCTCTTTATGACGACTTTCTGTAAGTCAGCAGACGTGACCTGAGGGGATGTCTCACAGTTCATGGTGTTATAACATTAACCATGGGTTCAGCAGGGGAAGGCCCCAGACAGTTAAAAAAAAAAAAAAAGATAAACAGGGGTTGCACTAGTCCGCCGAAATTTACAAGAAATCCCAGCAAGCATTTAACACAATGTGGATTTTTGTTGTGGCATGTAAAATAAATTAATTACTTGGAGGATGTGGTGAAAAAGACTTCCTGAAAACGATACGCATGTATAAATACGAACCTCTTTGTACAAACAGTTGGTTCTCACTATCTGAAGAGATGTTTTTGTTGTCATTTGAGACTTTCTTTAAACATAGCGATGAGAGCAGAGGTGTGAAAAACGCATAAAGAATAAAACTGATGCAGCAAAATACTTCAAGTCAAATGAATAATAATGCAGAGCTCCTTCTAAGACATTACGTAGCATATTTGTAAAACTCAGATGGCCTTGTTGGGTGGTTCGGTGATGTCTTTATGCTGTGGTTTAGAGGGAAAGCTGGGTTGTTATCTCTCTCTGAGCTAAAAGACACACTGTTCCCTCTAAAGGACCGAGCTGTTTTTTTCTATTTAAGATAGCAAAACAGGACACCCACATTCCACCTCTGGGCCATTTACACTCAAAACAGAAGCACTGAGAGTGGAAATAAATGAACAGGAAACAAGTTCCGAATAACAAAGCAATGTTACATTAGAACCGTATCAGCGCTGGTTTGTGTGTCTCTAATTGGTAGACGTTTGGTTGTATGTTTTGTTATTTTCTATTCTTTATCCATGTCTACAAAAAATGTATTCAGTTCACTTTGAAACTTTCATTTAATTAAAAAAGTTAACAAGTTATAAAGACAAGGTCATAAAATATCCATTTTTTACCAACTCATCCATTTTACAAAACAGTGAATCACAATGAAAAATGAAAACTTGCCGTCAGGTCCTCTTTACACGACAAAGTTATCAGGTAAGAGGAAGGGCAAGGATAACTGGATCCGCATACACTCAGAGATTAAGAGGAACAAGGTCAGGACAGGGAAATGAGCAATGCTCAGAGCAGGAAAAGTTGTAAAACCATGTACCTAAGCACAAATGGACAAAGACAAACAGCTGCACTCTAACATCCAACAGATAAAGACACAGAAGGTTTAGGTTTGTTATGACAGCTTGACCTCAGTGGAAAACAAGGGTCTGGGAGAACAGGATCTAACAGAGATAAGAACATGGGGTCATTGGAGCCTTCGCAGTCCAACAGTCCAACACCGAGACAAAACCAAAAGTCACCACATCAGTGACAGAACCACTGCAGAGTCATGTTGTCTAAACCTCACTTAGAAAAACCAGACCTTCTCATATAATATAGGAGTACGCAGCAGAGGAGATCATGATGGTTTGATATTATCACTATATTTAAATAAAACTAAAGTGATAGTATTTGGTAATCATGCAGACAACTTAGAATTGCCAATAAAGGTAGATGGCATTGTAATAGAGAAAGTGACAGATTATATATTTTTGGGAATAATCATAGTAAATTAACACTTAATACTCTCTACATATTGTATTGCTGTCGTGTGTTGCCGTATTTGACTTATGGGATTGTAATATGGGGTAACACTGCTTCCCCTCTTGAAACTCTAAAAATGAGCTGTTTGAATTATAAATAAGGCTGGTTATTTAGATCACACTAATGTGTTTTTCATAAATTCTAAACTATTAAAGCTGCCTGATTTGGTTAGTTACTATAATGCACAAATTTTATACCATGCAAGTCAGCAAACATTACCAGTTCACGTTCATAAATGTTTCACAGAACGTGAAGGAAGTTTCAGCTTGATAAGAGTGAGGGCAACTTTATGGTCAGGGCGGTGAGAACCACCAGGAAAAGCGTTAGCGTGTCAGTGTGTGGGGTCCAGCTGTGGAATAGTTTGGGGGGTCAATTAAAGCAACAACCCAACAGCATACAGCAGTTTAAATTAGGATACAAAGAAATGGTTTTAAAACAGTATGGGGAAGAAGGGCCTTGAAGGTCATGTGGTGTGTTTTTTTTCCTCTTAGTTTTCCTTCTTATTTTTTCTTTTCTTCCTCTGATGTGTGTTTTGTTCTTTGATTTGCATTTTTTTTTTACTTTATTTATTGACACTATCTATTGTGTATATATATATATATATATATATATACATATATTTTACTCATTTCGGTACCTATAATCTGTTGTGTTTAATTAGTATTAAGTTCTCTTGATTTGATACATTTGTGTTCTGTATCTTGTGTTAAAGTTAGTTTTGTTGTACTAATGCATGTTTACAGCTAATTTCTTAGACATAATTGCAACCATACAAGTTTTAGTAGTGAAAATGGGGGCGGGAGTAAATAAGTTTTACTTCTCACTTCCTTTCAGGCTACTAGAGTTGTATTTTAATAGTGAATTGCCGTATATATTCATGTATTATGTATATTGTGTACACAATGTTTAGAACCAGTGTCTCTATGTATATTTATCTATGCATATTGTTTACGTAACATTCTCTATGTACATAGTTACAACTAATTACAACTAATTATCTATTTACATCTGTGTAATAAAATGTTTATAATAAGTATTTTAATGTGTGCACAAGCTTGAAATAAACAATAAAATGAAATGAAATGAAAATGTATATTGAAGGTTTTACTACTGTGAGATTTCTGCTTCCACTCAAATACAATACAGTTAAATTGAATTTGCTCTGTGGTGCTTATAGAGCAGAAGCAGAAATGTCTCTGTAAACAGAAACAAGTCCTTCATTAGATTATCCACAGTCTACTGTCAACAGTTTTCAGAAAGACCATTTCTTCAAATTAGAGAAAACGGTTTCTCTGAGCTCTGCAGATCATCTCACTTTAAAAGAACAGTTCCTCTGAACACTGCTGATGTGTTGAAAAAGTACACTTGATATAAGTGTCACAAATAAAATAACTTTTACCTACCTATGATGTGACACAATCATTGCAATCTGGGTGAAATGACCAATATCAAATCTTATGGTAGCTGAACGATATTAAAATGTACATGCCCTCAGTGATCATATTATCTCACCTTTCAACATTTCAGAATTAGTACAATCAATCGGTTAGTGATAAACCAATGGATAATGACACCTCCGTCTTGACCTTGCAAGTTCTGCAGATGAATGTCTTTTTAATTTCTCCTTCCTCTTCAGTTGTGAAAACCAACTTGTTTCTTTTGGTTTCAGTTGTACTTGAACTCTTTTTCAGACACAAGAGTAAACTGCTAGAACCCTTTCCTTTATCAGACCACGTTATTTTTACTGTTGTGATTTATCATAAACAGGACCACACATACAAACCTTAAAAACAGGTCACACATACAACAAAACCGTTCCTCGGTTGAACAGTAGATCTCTTCTTTAAAACCTCGTACACCAGTTTGTACAATCAGATCTATGTGACTGAGAAATCTTGTTCCTTATTTTCTATAGAATGCCGACATAATTCACTGACTGACAAGTCTTTCCATTACAAACAATTCAGCTTCTTAGTTGGGTGGTAGTATATATTCAGCTGCCAATTTTCTTTTTTTTTTTTTTGCATTCAGGAGAAACAATTCCTCCTCAGAGCGACACACGCACTCACACAAGAGCAAGAAGTCAAGTGAAAAGCACTCCAGATCCATCTGTTTGGCTTTGGACCAGGTCCTCTGCCATTGTACATGCAGACTGATGGGACACCTCTTTTTTTTCTTCTATTAGTCTCTCTTTTGCTAGATAAAAAACTCCAGACAATTTGTAAGAGTTTATATAAGTCAAGAGCAGTAAGGCAGCAGCACAGTGTGTGTTTTCAGCCCATACACGTGCTCAGATAAAGCATATGGATGAGAACATGCAAGTTCTTCTGACACATTCCTTGTTTTATCTGTTTAATCTCACCCTTGTTTAAATATCTGGGGTGTTACGTGAGTCTCTCACCTTCTTGGTTCCGTACATGATTTCAAGGAAGCGTTGCTCTGCGTCCTGGAACCTGTGGTCCAAAATGGACACCATCTTCCTCACCACCTTCATTATCATGTAGTTATTCAGCAGGCTGCAAAAAAAACAGATCTTAAACAATGTATTCTTTTATACTGCTCTATTTTTATTTTCTATTTTACTGCATCATTTTGCACACATATACTGTAGTATACAATCTGTATCTGACTAATAAGTGATAAAGCATTGGTATAACTGACCTCTTATTTGTTTTAGTTATGAGGTCAGACACTTTCTGGAGGTATTCCTTGGCGTAAACAACCACTGGCTCTGACTCATTTAGCGGTACAGGGGCAAACACTTCTGTAAGGTATGGCATCCAGTCCACTGCTGGAGCCAAAGTCTGCAACATCACAGAAAAACACATAAACAAGCACAGACACGTGTCATTGACAACATTAAATACAACCTGAACAGTGAGCTACATAGCATTTCATACTTGTGTTGAAAGTTGCTCCACCTCTCTGCTCCCCAGAGGTGCACAAGCAACAATGGAGAGGCTTTAGAGAGAAACAACTGAAGCAGACAAATGGAAGGAGTGTTTCATTGTGATTATGTTCTAAAACAATACACACACTCAATAAACACACCTATACCATTGCAAAGCTCTATGGTACTGTGCTGAAACACACGCTTCCTCCTCCTGTCTGCGTCCAAAAGACACGTCTGGTAGACAGGAGACAGGCAGTGAGGCGTCTGCTTTGTCTGGAGATTTGTCTCAGGCAGACTTGCATCACATTAATAGTAGTGCAGTAAATGCACAAAGCAGAATGAACTAGAGTCCTTCAATTTTATACTGGTCCACCCTATTATTGGCCGCAGACACAAACACACTGTTCTGAGGTCAATGCCAAGAATCATCCAAACCCAACAAAGCAACAAATAGAAACTGCACGAGTAGAGGGTGTTTGCTGGAAAATACATCCCCACACACTGACACAAGGTCAGAGGTGACGACCGACAGGAGTCTATATGTTTTGTTTTTAAGAAAAACATTGCATATCTTGTCTTTATGTGCTGTGTACTATTGTTGCTTTGCTCAGCTGATGAAACAAAAGCAGGTGACACTCACTGTCAGGTCTTTGGCCTCCATCTTGTTATAGATCAGTTCCTCATCCCTTCTCTCCTCCTGAGGGATGGTGATGTTGGCCAGGGTTGTTTCAAAGTCCACGATCTCCTCCATTAATGTCTGAGATGTCTCCTTTGAACCACCGAGAAGAACTCCCAACTCCACCAGGAAGTCGAGGTATGCGTTCAGATACTGCAAAAAAGTCAACAGAGTGAAGTTGGTGGTTGGTAGGGAGACCAGCCAACTCTGTGTGTGTGTGTGTGTGTGTGTGTGTGTGTGTGTGTGTGTGTGTGTGTGTGTGTGTAGTAAAATCCAATTAGCAAAGTAATCCTAAACTATGCAAATACAAGCTACTATGCAGAATTTCCCCCTGAAGCTGAAATATTTCCCTTTTAATATCATAGCTTTCCTTCCTTGTCTGCATTAAGTCTGGGATATTTAACATTTAATTGTTTTCTTCTTGCAATTAATTTACTAACCTGGCTGGGGGCAATAATGATGAATTTTACAAACTTTATGAACACATTTTCACTTCAGTCACTACTGTGTGTTATAAACAATTCAAGGAGGAACCTTTGCGTTTGCTGTTTTGTTGAGGTAGTAATCCCGTGAAGGTAGTCCCAGGTTGGACTGATCCACCTGGAATGAAAAGAAACATCCCATGAGTTCCAGTTCTCTCTAGACTTCACTCTCACAAAAAATCTTTTGTTTTCTTTTTGCCATTTCCAGCATGTGGGCTAAAAGCACTTGCCAAAGATCATATCTTTCTGTGACTACGTATTTGTTAAGGTCTCATGACTCCTAACAAAAGAATAGTCTCATGTCAAACTGGCAGTGTGAACACAAAACCATAGTGAGTTTATAAGGAACGTTAAAAGAGTTGACACCTAAGGGATAGACATTTTAAATGTAGACAGTGAAGATAGAGCTATAATGTTGAAGTAATCTTTACATTTTATTTTTATTTTTATTTCTTAAGGCTTTTATTAACTTTATTTATTGTGCTTTCAATCTTTTGTACAGCACTTTGATCCACTGTAGTTGTTATAAATAAAGTTGGATTGGATTTCAACTGTCAGTTAGGTGTTTCTGTTTAATTTTACATAATTTTAGTTTAATTAGGGTGAAGTTTTAGTTGAGTTTTTATGTAGTTTTAGATCACTTTCACATCAACCCTGTTTGGTCCAGACTTTCCAGTTTGATCCAAACTAAATCTGTAGGTGTGAAACCTCCTCCAGACCTTAGTGTGGACCAAACAGCTGGTTTTTGGTCTGACCAAAGAGAGGGTCTCTGTGCAGATCAAACTGAATCATGTTTTGGTTCATGTACAATGTGAAAATAGTTTTTGGATAGTCTGGGGTTTTGGACAATCACAGGAAGTTATGCAGGGCAATGGATGCGAAAAACAAGTGAAGAAAAACAAACCGAAGACTAAAAAAGTTGAGCTGAATAAACCTTGTTAAAAACATGCTGATGTCAGATGCATGCCGTTTATAAATGGGGATGTAGGACACAGATAATGATGGCAGGATCCTAAAATAGTAATGTGAGGGACACCTAACCAGATAACATGTAACAATGCAAAAAAAAATAAAAAATAAAAATCATGGATCTTGGTTCTGACTTTCAAGGGTAAAAAATATCTGTGTTTCAGGTAAGATGAGGAAAGCATTAATTTCTAAAAAAATATGAGCTGAAAAAAATTCTGGTGTCAAATCTGATTTACAAAACCATTGTTTTCATATTGCAGAAACCCAATTTATAAAAAAAAAAATTAGAATAGATTACACTTGATCAGACTACATTTAAACTGGTAGCACAACCACAGTGCAATTCAAAAGGGAGATGAATATTAGGCTGATTTTCCTTTATTAATTTATTCCTTAATTATTTTACCAGTTCAGCTTTGTTTTATTTTGTGTTGCTTCGTTCATTGGAAGTCCATTGAATTTTGGTTTGTGTCATTTTCATTTTAACTTCAGTTGTCAACATTTTCTTTCACCCTTCATTTTGTTTTAGTTTCTTTTTCTACTTTAAGAACGCTGAATGCAGACATATACGTTTTACATACAGGATAAATCTCTAGCCATCAAACCTGGATGATGTTGCTGTTGGAATTTTTGGAGTCTGTGCTGACAAAAACTGTAAAGAAGGGCGAGGTGCGGTAGTTCGCTGACACCATTCGCAACACTTCCTGGAAGTTGTCCTTGTTCCAGGGTTTGGTCAGGGCCCATCCTCCTAACTGGAACAGACAGCGTTTAGGGTTAATGCTCACAGATGGCCAGATGCAATGAAAGATTATTTTAATATAACTGAAGTAGCAGTTAAAGAAAATGTGTTTGATGTCTAATTACTTAATAGGCAAACCTGGCTGATCAGTTCCTGTAGCGGCTTAGCCCCTAAGTCCTCGATTTTGGCCTCATTCATACAGGCCTGATAATATCGCTGGGCTTTTTCCTCTGCCTTACTCAGACCTTTCATTGTGGTATTCTCTGCACAAATAAAGATACAGATAAGTTACACAAATGAAAAACAAGCCGGTTTGCATAACTCTCGGAAATGAGCTAAGGTTCAAGACACCTTTGCCTGAGGTGAAGGCAAATAAGGACACTGAACGCCACACAAACAAAAGATCCTGACCTAATAAGTGCTTCATTACAAGCATATTGTGGTCCCACAGGTTGCTGAAAGGTCCCCAACGAGATTTGCCCTCAGGAAGGGGGTTACTCTTCACCCAACCCCCACAAGCAAAGTTGTAGAAGTCATGACATGGGTCTACGGACCGGTCCAGGGCTCCCATGACGGAACTGGCCACAGTAATGCATGGCTCCGTCAGGCATAATCCTGGGTGAGCTGCAAGAGATAAAATGTGAGAAAGAACATTTTTAATTCATTTTCAGATCTCAGCTTCACCCAGGCTTTTATATGGGAAATACTATCAACCACTAAAAATATTTTTGAAGACCACAGTAGACAATGTGAGATATTTCATACTGAGACATTCAAATATGCATGTGGGTTTTCAAACCATCTGGAAGGTATTAAAAGAGTTATCAGCCTAGATACACAACCTGGAAGGATTTGTCCAGCAGATATGTAATAAATCCAAAAACAATGAGTTGTCGTCATAGGTGGTCATGTCATGCAGTAATTATTAGTCTTATTATCGAATGTCTTAAAGAAGCAATATTTTGCTTTTTTAAATGGAATTATGCATTTTAAAACATTTCCCTGTGGTCTACATAAACTGTAAATGCTATGTTCGGGTCTGAATTCTTCATTAATTCAACTCCACAGGTCCATCTTCAACCTCATTTCTGAGTAATGACACCAGAAATATCATTTTGAGCATCGGCCCTTTAAATGCAAATGAGCCACTTCCTCCCCAGGTTGTTGACCGTGCTGCTCTGTCCAGGTCAGCTACTTGTGTTCGTTAATTCAACCAACAACTGAAAATTTTAGGTAATGGGTTCAAAGTCTGGACATATTTTTAGTATGAACTGATGACAACAAACAATCATATCGTACTCGGAGAAATTTTGTCAGAAGTCTTGACCTTATATGTGCAAACGTCGTGAAAAAACTTGTTATAGACATAACAGATTAAGAAGGAATTAAAACTAGATTTTTGCCAAAATGAAGATACATAAAGATAGCTCTGCAGCACCTGGAGGGTTCACATTCAAACTTTAAAAACTATTAAAGTCCAAATACACAAATAAATAAACCAAAGACTAATAAAAATGGGTTTAGCAAAATATGACCCCTTTAAAGCTAGATTTTTGTGTCCAGTACATTGTGTCAGTTAGTTTTGGTGTACAAATCCATGTTTACAACTAATTCCCTTGACTTAATTGATTAAAAGTAATGAATCTGGGGGGTGGGAGTAAATAAGCTTTACTTGTTCTAACTCCCTTTCAGGCTACTAGGGTTGTATACTAGTAGTGAATTGCTGAATATATTTATGTACTATGTATATTTTGTACACATACTATTTACAACCAATGTCTCTATGTATATTTCTCTCTGTATATTGTGTTTACAGCAAACTATCTATGTATATCTGTGTACATATAATGAGATGTATATGATCAGTATTGAACATTGTACATAGAGTGCATAAGCTTGAAATAAACTAATAAACTAAACTAAACTTTTCCTGTCCCTCTACATGTGTCATCCAAACATACTTTTCATTCAGTTTTGTGTTTTGTAGAAAACTGTAGTCAGGAGACAGAGAGACACTTACTGTTAATTTTTAAACTACACACGCTAAACTTATCTTAAAAGAAACATGTCAGGGGAAGGTGTTGAGGGATGTTTCAGTGCTAACCATCATGGGGGATTTTTCAGTTCTGCACTTTTATATTTGCACTTTCACCGTCAGTCCATATAAGGTATGAAACACAGATGGAGATAAAGTTACCAGAAGTAAAAAGGTTAGTAGCCCAAGGAGAATTCATCCTTGTTCCTTTTATTATTGCAAAGTGAGATGTGACATGCGGCTCTGAATAGGAGGAAGTGGCATTAAGTTTCCCATGGTAAATTTGAGGAAACCGACACAGATGAGACACCGCCTGGATGTGATGGTAAATCCACAAGCCTTTTTCCAAAATGAATAAGCTCAAGGGAGTGCTTCAGATTTGTTTTCATGCAGCTTGGCTCAAGGTGTGGCTTTGTTTTTTTTGAGAATAAAAACACATACAATGTTTTCAAAAGCCAAGGCTTGCAGGCATATGAGTCCTTTTACTTGTCTTACGGGTAAAAGTTCACCAGTTTGATCAAATTCACATTAATAACTCATAAAAAAATTATAAAGTCTTCATGGACTATTTATTTTGGGCGTCCTCACTTCCAGGGTATTAAGTTCATTTTGTGTCTAATGTACATAAAAGGATTAAGCATTCGCTCAGAGTTGATTATTTCCGGACACTCAGGAAACATTTTATTACCTTCCTCTCATGTACAAATAGGTTTTATGAATGGGAACGGTGCATGCCAAAAATAAAATAATCATCCAAGGCTTAAGGACATTCCATCTCATTTCCGAAGATGATTGCAAGATGTTTCAATTTAAACATGTTTATAATACCTTGGAAAATACATTGCCTGGCCAAAAAAAACAGTTGCACATACAAAATTTGACTGCGCCACCTTTGGTTTTAATTCCACGAGACATTCACTGTGACATCTTTTTTGCCACATAATGCTTATGTAGTGTCACAATAAGGTTCATAATATTGTTTTCATCCATAGCTGCATTATTTTTTTATTTTGATGATAAAGAATCGGACTGCTGCACCAAGTTTTCATCACATTGCAAATTAAAGTCTGGATTTTATGGAGGTTAATTCATGTGTGAAAATGATGTCTCATTCTCCGTGAATCATTCTGTCACAAACCTGATGACCAACCCTGGCACTGACCAATGTTTTTGGCATTAGAGACATGAGAGGACACTTACTGCATTAGTTAAGAGTTAAATAAACAACCCGGATAAAAAAAAATAACTACCTGGATTTAACTCAGACAATAGTTTAGATCCTTCCATGGGTAAGTACTGCAGTGGTTAATAATGTTTCAG
>JAPTGZ010000022.1:5600288-5620932 GCA_029814645.1 Fowleria isostigma
CACAGGTGTCAAACATGCGGCCCGGGGGCCAAATCTGGCCCGCCAAAGGGTCCAGTCTGGCCCTTGAGATGAATTTGCGAAATACTAAAATTACACTACCACATTCAGACCAGTTCAACCTCAAGTGGGTCAGATCAGTGAGCTACTATCATGATAACCTATAAATACTCACAACTCCAGATTTTTCTTTTTGGAAATGCAAATATTTCAATGTATTTAGACTAAAACAATGCATAATTTCACAAAAAATGTGAATAACCTTAACAAGTATGAACAAACTGAAATGTCTTAAGAGAACTAAGGGTAATTTTAACAGTGTTCTGCCTGTTACTAAATGTTTAGTGTATTTGTAGATCAACTGTAAGTTATAATGTACATGTCTAAGTGTTCAACTGAAACATAATATTGTTAAAATTACGCTTTTTTTTTTTTTAGTTTGTTCATGTTTTTTACATTGTTTGAAAGGATATTTTACAGATGTAAACATTTCCATAATGTAATTAAATTTTTTTCACTCTAAAACACAGACAAAAGTTTGGAGTTGACATTATTTATATATTATTATGTTATTATTTTACTGGTCCGGCCCACTTCAGATCTGATTTAGCTGAATGAGGCCCCTGAACTAAAATGTGTTTGACACCCCTGGTCTAATCATTTTTTTTTCTCCGAATGTATCACCTATAAAAATAGTGCATCAGATATCGTGACAACAATCGTAGACTTTCATGTGAACCTTTCTCCCGTAATCCCTAATTTTCTTATTCGGTTTACATAAACAGCAGTGTTACTACTGCTCAGTTTCGTCCCATGCATGGCTTTACAGCCCCCTCAGCTACTGCCAACAGGATTTTACACGGCTGACTAGGAGTCGTGTGCGATTTTCAACGAAGACCATCTGCACAGAGGATCTCTCGCTCGTGCAAAGAGCATATGCTTGAGTATGTAGGTAACAGGACTGGTAAACAGTTCCCCGAGTGAATTAACCTGACTTGACACACTCCCCGTCGTCCTCCATCTTGGTGGGGACTATCTGACAGTGAGAGGTTAAATCTTAATGCCCCCACTGTCATCCTGGAAACACACACCCTTAAGTACACACAGCGCAGATCCATCAGTGGAGCATGAGTCATTAGTTCCTTTTAGCTCCCTGCCCAGTCGACTCAAGCAGATTGCATATTCAAGTCTCAGGTCTGGAATAGCTGCGGGACTTACTGCAAACAATAATCAAATATTTTCGTTGGACAGCAAGATCCTGATTTAAGTACAACCAATTGCCTTTTCCCTGTCAGCAGCAGTATTTAATGTGCTGATTATTCAAGACATGCTTGGCAGAATGTAGTCCGAGCAATAAATTTTACAGACGCATGATGATGATTGGAAGAGAGGAAAATCATACCTAATCTTCTTATTAAGAATTCAGAAGTCAGCATGTAATTTTCTGTCTTACTGCATGCGCTTGTCTTATGGCGCTCCTTAATAGCAGCAAACATCAGGAGAGGTGTTCAGCTATAGGTCCGATCTGCACACCAAAGCAGATGTGGGTGTGCGTTACTTACTATTTAATTGTAAGTTCATCATTTATTTCACAGTGATCAGCACATCATATCCTCCTCTCTATGGTTTGTTTAGGTTAGGTAAGCAGATTATAGCATCTACGTGCGCCGCGTAGCTGAGGCAGTTTAAATATTCATCACCTTAATTAGGGATATTTACTGAAGTGGTAAGATGTCTAATGTAACAGAAATAAAATAGTTGTACTTGCAGTTTTATGTGCCTTTGGGAAACAAGTGTGTTATAGGAGCTATAGGTTACAGGCGGTATGAAATGTAGGATACCAAGATAGACAGACAGACAGACAGACATGTAGCTTATGCGAAGAACACAAACACTCGGGAGGATGTGCAGGGTTTCCTCTACATACATTCAATAGTTGTAAATTCTCGGCCCGAGGCGCAGAAGTTGGTCGGACGTTCGAAGCATGTTAAGTTTCACTTTATGTTTTCCGTATGTTGCAGCTTTGTGGCACAAAAGAGTTCACGGGTTCCTTGATAGCAAAAAGGCTTTCATTTTTTCACTCAAGTTGTCAAAATCAAGTGACCCTGCTCCTCTTCTCCTTCATCGTGTCTCTGCTGTAGCATGACTGTGAGGTCACGTTCACAGCACCTCAGGGAATACTGTGAGGTAGACCTGGGAAAAAAATTGATTTAATCGGAAAATTTTAATTTGTAGACCACATTGAGTTTTAGTTTTAGAAAAATCAATTTTCATATCATGCGAAAAATATAGATATTTTGAATTTGAATTGAAATTACTGCTGTGTCACTTTGTTAAAACCAATGACTGCCTTTGCTTTTTTAAGCTCTGTTTCAGTGCACTTAAACTAAAACGATAATTTTAATGTTTTTTTCACAATACTTGTTGCCTGCGCTTCTGTTCTTTTTTAAATATGGTATTGAAAATCGAATTGAAAATAGAGATTTTTTTTTTTTAGCCCATATCGCCCAGCCCTAATGTGAGGCACTCAAAAACACTCAGTAAATTACAGTGTTTGCCATAAACAAACAGTGAACATTTAAAAATACAAAATACATAACATGGCGTGCCTGTTGATGTACAAATGATTGGACAATATTTTGTAGAAATGTCATGTGTCCCACAGGTAGTTACAGAGCGTAACCCCCTCCCCTTTATTGGTGCCCTTCACTGTACTGAAAATGTATCGAACCAAAGACCCCTGGACCGAAAACATACTGAATCAAAGTTTTTCTTGACCGTTACACCCCCTAATAGATATATAGATAGACAGACAGACAGACAGACAGACAGACTGGATGAGCACTTAAAGGGCTGTCATATCCCTCTGCAATAGCACAGCAACCACATGGTAAGATATAGTCCTATAATTTCGGCCTCAGTAAGTCCCCTTTGTTTCTTTTTTTAATGTTTTTTTTTTTTTTTCAGTAAGTGATATGTCTGCTTGGGTTAACATAAGGAGCGCTGCCCTTGTTTTTCTCTGAAGAGTTCTTTCATGTCAACTACAAGCAGATCTGCTGGGGATTTGGCCCGCTTAATCATTGCCTCACATGATACACTTCTTTTAATAGATATGCATACTTAGACTGACACATTTATGATTCTCTCAAAGAAATATCCAGATCATTGCCGAGATCTCATTCACAAGAGCCGACTCTGTTTTCGCTGCTGCATTGATGTCGATGGAATCAGTAGGAGACGTCTCGTTCTATAGCGGCCGTGTTTCAAGATAGATAATCAGCATGATCAGACAGGAATGCTGCTAACCAACCACCTCGTCAGCTATCTACCTACAGTATCTGACCAAACTGTTCTGCGCTGTGATCAAAAGAGGAAAAGAACAAAGGAACTACTTATTGTTCCACAAAAATGCGTATTATGTCAGGGCTCCATGTAAAAAAAAAATTGTATTATTAATAATAGCAGCCATTTACAATCTGATTAAAAATTATGATGCTTGTTAAGCTAAAGCGGTCCTTCTTTTCTAGTTCTGAAATGACTGATTGACGTGAAATGAATGTGGAATGGCCTGTTATGCTTCTAACAATGGAAGCCAAACAGGATTTAATAGGATAATGAGCCAGATGTCCTTGATTTTTGTTTTATCTATTTAATTTTCAATAAAGACTGGCATTAAAAGAGACTGGTGGAAAGTGAAGCCCTGACCCCAATCAAATCTGATTGTTAAGCAAATATGTAGGCTAACAGTCCAAATATATGTATTATTCAAAGCATTTGGAGTGATGGAATGCTTCTATAAAAGCCAGATGTCAAAGAGAAAGCTGCAGAATTAGATTTTCAAAAACCGAGGAACAGCACCAAGAAGTTGAACTCCTACATGTAACCTGTTTCTTTAAAGCCGATGCTTAAAGCCACATTTAAGTTGTAATTTTTGTAATATGTATTTAAATAATTGAACCTGTATGCTGTTTACTCGTGTGTACTACCACATGTAACTCTGAACTGTCTGCCAGTGCATTTTTTTAACATTAATGTGATTATAATCAAGGCCGTGGTGAGTCTGGTGTCAAGGTCCTCTATAGGATCGTCTCTCATGTTCAGTCTGTGTTGGAACTCTGCAATGAGCGGAGGCTAAAAATAGCCTGAGCGGTCCAGCCAAGGAATAATACTGTCCTCCAGTGAAGAACCTTCTTTGCAACATGTTCTTTGTTCCTTCTTCCCCCTGTTGGAAACGTGAATGTTTGCAGTTGTTAGAAGATGGCTGATATTGGCCGGCCACTGTGAATGTTTACTCTAATTGTACAGTAAGGATGATCCCTAGTTTATTATACAATTTAGGATTACAACATGTCTTCGTGAAATAATAGGTCTGTTAGGTCCGTTACTGAATTAACCACATGTACGTCTAAAATAGAGCTGTTTTTTATGCCTAGTTTTTACTATCATTTTCTCTGGAGTAGGGATGTACCAATCTGAATTTTTCAATTCCGATGCTGATGCTGGAGTTTTGTGTACTGGTTAATACCCGATAATAGGGCTGCACAATGTTGGAAAAAACTGACATTACGATTTATTTTAACCCTGATATATATATTTATTGCGATGTGAAAATATACTCAGGAGGATATATTAGCTATAATAAATTGCAAGGCACAAATAATCCCAGATAACTGACTGGTAACTTGTTTTTTGGCACCGAGTCGTCATTTTCTGTGATTTTCTCTTGTTTGTCGCTCAATTTCAATAGTGTTACCAGCGACTCACTCCATGTGCAGGGGTGCAGTGTGTGTCAGGTACCCTTAAAATTAGAAGGGAACACGTTGAGTTCATTTAACTCTTACATGGCAGGACCTGTGATGTAACTATTGCGAACATGTACATTGTGATGACGATGCTCAAACAACAGATTGTGCAGCTCTACCCGATACTGATCCGATATTGTTGATTTATAACAGAGGTGCTGGGATGGGTACAAAAAACACACAAAAAAAAGAATTTTTATGGGGAAAAATTAGTGAAATGCAGGCAGGTAGTGGGCAAGAAAGTGGAAAAAATAAAAGATTCATCAATCAGCTCTGAAATGTGTTCTCGGGGGCAGCAGGTAGTCAGTGATAAGGTGAGGGGAGCTGACTTTCACTTTCTCACAACTTTATTTACAGAGCTACATAACCCACCACGCCCTCTACAGGTCCGTCACGTTACTTTTAGAATTACGCTCAGCATGCACATTGCTCATGTTGCAAAACTTTAAAGGGGTTATATCTAATGGATTGGTTGGTTTTACTGATTCCCGATCCAGCTAAAACGTTGGTATGGAGGCCGATATCTTATCCTAATATCAGATCAGTGCAACCCTACTCTGGAATGCTTAGTGGCATACTGAAAATATGCATAGTCATGTTTCCAGAGGTTTCGACAACCTCTGACCTGGAGTACTGTTCTACACATTTAGTCTAATATTGACTTCATCTAAAATGAACATTAGTTGAGTACCTTGCTGTTTCTGAATGATCTCTCCCCCCTTTTACACGCCGCCTGGTGTAATAGCCAGTATCCACAGAATGAATGCATTTAACTCCAATCAATGGGATTTATGACTCCTTTAAAAGGCAAAGGTGTCTTTTCTCTTTTGAAAGTGCTGTTTTGGCCGCATTCCAGCTTACACTGGACCAATATGTATGATAAATTGTTATTATCTTGGCTGCCTGCTTAGGATTCACACTTCTCTCCAAGTTTGAAAGGGCTGCAACATCTTCTGCATTAAGCAGTAGTAAAGACGACTTAAGCAAAGTTTTACCTGCCAACTCCATGTCATGTCTAAAAGGATAAAACCAGACAAATATAAACCAAACAAATGCTGCTAGAGCCTGGGATTTATCGGACGGCTCGCACACAAATCAGCCTCGCTTTCTCAGGCGCTACTTCTCTGTATGCATACATCCTCTGGAAAAGTAATGGCGTTTATTAAGGCATTAGATAGCAAGATATTTCTTCTTTTGTACAGAGTAGCTCACACAAGCACTATAAATTGGGACCAGGTGTCAGGGAGCGAGCTCAGTCGGGGTTACCAGCGGAATTCTGTCTGGTCACCCTCATGTACGAGAGGAGCAGGTCGTCGGGGTCTGTAAAGCGAACGACTGCTTAGCTGCTGATTTTCATACATGTAAAGGATGGCACAGGTGTTCTGAAGATCTAAGCCGTGGACAGTAACTGCTATTTTTGCTTTCAACACATGTTTACAGTTTATTATAGGATCGTGCTGTATGTTAGGGGTCTCAAACTCATTTTAGTTCAGGCGCCACATTCGGCCAAATCTGAGTTCAAGTGGGCTGAACCAGTCAAATAATGACATGATAACTTATAAATAATAATGACAAGTTTTTATCTTTGATTTAGTACAAAAAAAAAAATTTAATTGGCACTTTATTAGCTGTGCATTTTGTAAAATATATTAGCTATTTTTGGTAACTATTTGGGGGGGGTATTGCTTTTCTCTTTTTAGTATTCTGAGTATTTTATTAGTATTGGTGGATTGTTGCTGAAAACCCAGGCCCTGAGTAACACATTTTATTTCTGTGAATACTGAAATGACAAATAAATTCTGAATCTGAACCTTAAATTATGGAAATATTAATATTTTACAAAAAAGATGTGAATAAACTGAAAAAAGGAAATTTGATTAGAAAAATAAGTACAATTTTAATAATATTATGCCTTAACTTATTATTTATACACGTACATTACAAAAAATGTTACACAAACATGTGGTAACAGGCATAAAATTGTTAAAATGACACATTTCAGTATGTTCATATTTGTTTTTATTTATGTATTTATTTGCATTTTATTGTGAAAGGGTAGTTTGTAAATGTAAATATTTTCATAGTGTAATGTTATTTTTTTTACTTACTTCTTTCTCCACATCATTTTCAAGACAAAATGTGTAGTTGTCATTATTTATAGGTTATTTTGTTATTATTTTACCGGAGATCACCCTGCTCTGGTAGTGGAACCTGAACTGAAAGGATTTTGACGACCTTGACTGTTAATGCCTTCAGTGTAATTTTTGCACTTTCATCCCGTGGGCTGGAATGGAACCTACGGTGGGCCGGATTTGACCCCTGGGCCGCAAGTTTGAGACCCCTGCTGTGTACAGTTCACTTGTATTCATACTAGAGCTGTACACTCATCAGCCTGTACACTTATTTAATTGTAAAAAGCTACAGTTTGAAGGCCCAGTATGTGTTTGGTGATATTTTTTATTATTCAGAAGAAGGCAAAATAAAAGTGGTTTTGTTTTTTTTATCTCTATATAAATATTTCCAAGCAAATAGACTTGCAATTGCGAATGTCAGTGATGTATTATATAGCATGAATTTTATGTTTATTAATATTTTAAGGAAGGAAAGTTCATAAAAAAAAATGCTGCATGCAAGGAGTGTTCTTTTCAGATTCTTAGGTATTTAGTCATCCAGTAAGCGAATAATTTCGAGTGTGAATGTAGTTGTAAAGTCAGCCAATTAGAATGAATTCATTTTCCAAGGTTTGCTGCACATTTTTCCGTTCTGCACAATGTTGTGGAGTGTGACCTTGAAACCCCTGTCAGCTGAGTACTCCATGGGCGGAGGGAATGAAGGACAGACGGAGTGAAGACTGTTGGATGATCCAGAGAGCTGTAGGTGGGGAACTATAATCAGCTTCACATCACTTTGAGACTCAATATCATACTGTGTCCTCCTGTAACTGTGTTGTGTAGCAAATATGAGATTTCATTATCTGATAAGAAAGAAAACCCGGACTTTCCCCGAAAATGTATTTATTGTGCTCTAGAAAGTAAATTGGAAATAGAATTCTTACAACCTGCTCACAGTAAATGAACTTGCAGTTTGTGATCCAGTCAATCACGGCATATCATAGTACCCGCTTTTGACTGGTACCGACTGCCGCTGTGATTCAAAAGGGGATATTCTGATTTAGTTTAATGTGTTATAGTTTGTCTTTATCTCGTTATTATTTCCTATGATGAAATTGCATATGAGACAAATGAAATTGCACACATCATTACATTTATATATAAATGTGAGAGGAAAACAAAGAATATATCTTTCAAAAAAACAGGTGGCACAAATAATAGAATTGGTCAACAGTGAAAAACCCTCATTTCCATTAGCCTATTTCTTCTCCTGCTGTAATCTCCTTCCAACATCATCCGACATCCTATCTGTCCAGGTTTTTCACACAGTCCTCTATTTCCTCCTGCAGATTCCTCATTGTCATAGCAAGTATTCTCTTCAAATCCAAACCGGGACTTCCTCCCACATCTGTAACCACTCTCTTTGTGTTAAAACTGAATCTCATCAGAGCGTAAACTACTTTCTTTCTTTCTTTTTATTTCAGTCACCCTTAGTGTGAGCATCGTCATCTTTTTTTTTTCAACCTATCTGTTTTGACACAAAGGATAACTTTACAATTTCTACTTTATATTTTTGTTTTCTTAGATATTACAATAAGTTTTGACTCCACAGTCATGGCATTTAAACCATTAAACCATCATTGTTTTTTTTAATCCACCATAACAGATTCAGAATGTACATTCCTGTCAATAACAATAGCACATTGTTGAGTAGTGGCGCAAATCCATTCACAGAGCCCAAACAAAACACACAGTGCAAACTCAATCCACTGAAAAATATACTGCCATTTAACCCATAAAGACCCAGCACTACTTTTGTGTTTGTTCCCAATGAAAATTTCTCTATATTTAACTTTTTTAACCCGTAAAGACCCAAATATCTACCATCTACCAAAATCATCTACTGATATAAACTGTTTAATCCCTGTTGAGCCACGAATACATGTAAATAATTGGTGTAAAATGCAGTTATTCATCTTTTCATGGTAATTGCATATGATCCATTTGGATGTTCAGAGACTTCATAGTTACCATGGAAACACTGTCATCTTCTACAATATTGTTTCACCAGTAAAATCCATGGAGTTGGATCAATGACAGTGAATGGGCACACTGGATTTATGTTCATTTATTGATAGATTTTACTAAAAAAGTCACTTTTTCTTTAGTTTTCTTTTTTTGATATAATATTCCTCAATTTTACACTAACCTTTATGAACATCTATATGCTTAGTAAGTTAAATGTTGGAAAATACCTGCTTCCCCCCCAAAAAACCCCACATAATACAGAAAATTATTTTAAATTAATTTAGGAAGTGCCACAATTGTCACACTGGGTCCTTATGGGTTAAAAAACCAACATGAAATAACCCATTACTTTTCTTACTTCTTTGAACTCCATCACTTACAGCAAAACAGCAGCTTTTAGGAGGGTTTATATGAAAGATAGAAGCAGTTAAAGGTATTAAAACTTTAGACTTTAGAGGAGTAGAGAGACTTTTTCCACTGCTGACTGACACAATATCACAGAGGACCAAATTTATCCTTTTAAAGGATTTTTTTTTTTTTGCTGGAACACAGTTTCACTGAGATACACTCAGTGCCTAGAGCTTGGTAAAAGGCCCAAGACAATAGGTCTCCCACATCTGCATGAGCTGGCTTCATACTGCACTTGCCTCACAACTTCTGAGGACTATTCTTCCTATTTTTGACTTTTTTTTTTTTCAGTTTTTCCAACTTTCATTTCACTGTACCATTTATCCTCTTCATATTTGACTTAAAATTTTGTATGACTGAAAATACACCATATTTAGAAATAGGTGAATATAGCAAAACATATTTTGCTGATAACCGTGACCATTGTTTTGCTGTAACTT
The DNA here is from genome assembly GCA_029814645.1 of Fowleria isostigma. NCBI lineage: Eukaryota > Metazoa > Chordata > Actinopteri > Kurtiformes > Apogonidae > Fowleria > Fowleria isostigma. The sequence goes on from JAPTGZ010000022.1 coordinate 5,610,075, forward strand.
TTAAACCACATCTTCCTTTTTTGCTACAGTACAGACTGAATAAAGCATAGAACATGTAATTACAGTTAAGCCTTAAGTTTTTATTCTTTATAGGGTTCCTTTTAAGTGTTCACTGCACCCTGGGTGTGGCTGAGACAAGTCCAGAGATGAAGGCTATTAGTGTAGACTCTAAAAAATTTACATTTCCTGGGCAGGAGCAACAAGATTGCAGCGTAAATCATTTTCCCAGCATGGTCAATAATTGGTGTTGCAAGAAAAGGCTGGTTGTGAACCAAGATCATTTAGTTTCAGTGTATTTGTACTTTGTGCTAGTCGAGATGCTAGCAGTCAGGCAGTGGAGAAGGCAGTCAGGAGCCGGACAAGTCTTTTGCCTCTCAGCATCCTGTACTATAGAGTAGGCAGGCTAATTACCACCTCTTTAAAGTAAGGGCTGGTCCTGGACTCTTGTACTGGAGTGCCAGGGTAACATTAGTTTTTTAGTGAATGTCAGAATTTATTTCAAAAAGGGAGTGGGGTCCGGACTCTTGTCTATAGACTGTGCTTGGGAGCTCATTTGCCTAATCTTGGGAACTAGAGTGGAAGCTGTGTATAATGAGGACTGAGCCTTGTCTGGGATGGCGATGTGGGGCTGGGGTTGGGGGAAAGGGCAAGTCTGAAAGACATGAAGGTATTAATCGGACAAAGGGGCAACCGAGAAGTTTATGCAAAAGCAGAACGCCTGTGGAATGGTCAAGCATTTTTGCATTTTGACTGCCTTTGTGCAAGTGCAAATCAAAAGACAGTGAAAGAGTGAGAGAAAGGGCAGAATGCTGGGATGCTTTCAAGTTTTCCGGTGGCTCTTGAAAAGTTTTAGTCCATGTTTTGTCCATCTAGGCTAAGGAAAGTGCAAATTTTTGTGAAGGAGACATTTTTTTTACCAACAAATATCTCCTTTGAAGAGATGTTCAAACCTGTAATAATATGGTAAACTCATTGGCAGTCAACACTAAACTTTGAGAAGTTAATACAAACTCCATTTTCATTGAAATGCTTTACTTCAGAATACACTGAGCAACAAACTTTACACAGGCAAAAGTTATAAAGTATATTGAATGTTTGAGCTTTGAAGTAAGCCTCAATAATAATACTTCTCTCATGCATGAAAGCATTTTGAGCTTTTTTTGCATACGATTGCACACCCCACTGCTAAGGATGAATAAATGCGAGCAATAGTTTAAAAAAGATTGTTGATTTGACACACAGCAGCTTATAAAATAGCCCTGAATAAGCATTTTTTGATTTCTTTTGGTGTTAAAAGCAGCGTCTCCTCGGAAAGTTTCCATTTGGGTGGAGAGCTTTAGATTGAAATCCATTTAACACAAATGATGACACTACATCATGTTCTGTGTCGTTTAATTGAGTTATGCAGGCTATTTGCCCACGTGTGTATCCGCTTGTGCATAATTAATCACCGGCTCCCACTTACAGATGTCTCAAGAGTCATAATAGCCTCTGAAAACATACAAACACACAAATGCACACTCACGGGTATATTGACACATGCCCTGCATTATCTACTCCAAGACCACTGTCAACCTAATTTCGTAATGATACGGGCATTATCCGGTGTAATCTAGCAGTAAATTAATTACAGCCCACAATCCCCCGTTCCCTTCTGCACTCCCTCAGGATCTGACCACAGCTGCACTTCTGCACTCAGGAGGCATCACGTCAATGACAAGCATGAACATCAAAAACAGCTTTCGTGTCATGTCACCCAACATTTAAGAATGTTAAACAATACCTTTTGTTTTGAAGGCATTCCGATTCAGTGGTGGCAGTTCATAAAAAAAAAAAAGAAAAACCCAAAACAAAAACATAAATGTCTAGAAAGACCACAGAACAAAAGATCATGGAGAACTCCTCCAGCTGTACCCTTGGTAAGGAAAAACTTGATCAAATATTCAGTTTGCTGTTCGTTAGCATAAAATCTGCCAAAGGTGTGAATGAATTACTGTGTTGTGTGTGTCCTGTTGTGAAGGTCAGAGTACATTTCAAAGTAGCCCACAACTTTCTGAAAAATTTATTCACCCTCATAAATAACAATTAATGGCAGGCAAGTTTGACTTTGCTGTAATTAGTTCTAAACGATGCCCTTAGAAAATACACTGGCTGTTGTTTAAGCATGACATTGGAAATTCTTATTAAGGCTTAAGGGTGAAAGTGGTCCTTTAATGGATGTAAATGTAATCATTGTCAGTTTGTGTACTCATCAGAAATTAGAAGAGTGTTTAAGGAAATAGGAGGTGGTACTGTCCTTCACATTGCAGCAACTTTGAATTAGGGGTGGGTGATATACCGAATATACGTGATGTATTGTGGCTTTGATCATGTGCAATATATAAAATAAATATATTGGGAACATCAAGTATTAAGATAAGATAAGATAAGATAAGATATACAGTACTTTATTGTCCCCAAGAGGAAATTCATTATGGGCAGTAGTGCAAAAGGGCTGCAAACTATCCAAAAAACACAGTACAGACCAGAAGACATCACAGTGCAGACAACAAATAATACTGCCGACACATAATAACAACAAATGCCACCCTGAAACATGGGACAGTTACAGCACCAATAGATAATAATTTGCAAACATCAGCAGTGGACTTTCACTTCTGCTGTTCCCTCATCATGGTCTTTCACTGCCCTCGCTGCCCCGCCCATCCAGAAAACTGTCTGCGTGTTTGTATATCAGGAAAATACAGCGGACATAGTATGGAAAGCGCAGAGAAAGTCTAGGCAGATGATGTTTCGAAGTAAAACAGCCATGTATAGCAGTGGTAAAAAGTGCTTATCTGCAAAATATGCCGGGAAAAAATGTTTCCACGAAGGGTAGCAGGACCACAAATTAATTGTACTTCCTGGAAACCCATCGTCTACAGTGGGGGTGAAGTCAGGTTGTTTTTCAACATCTGCTAATTTTTTTCTCGTTTCAAGAAAATAGCGCCATCCAAACAAAACCAACTATCTTCACACAGATATTACTGACAGAAACACATGAGACCGATCTGTCACAACTGTTGGTTTTCACAAAGTTCCAGTTATTTCACTTAAAACATACAGAAACCACAATGAGTATCAGTAGCCGAACTGCTAAGGGACCGCCTGCAAATGACAACATCTGTTCCTTCAGGTTAAAGGAGCCGACGTTTCTCTTGGTAAATAGGTATCAGCTTAGACGACTGGAGAGTTATGGGTTTATCTGAAAATGATGTTATCTGGCATTATTTATTTATTTATTAGTCTGATCAGTACAGATATAGTCTATACAGTTGAAAGGGTTTGTGGCCATTTCACAGCCTTTGCCAGACAAATGAAAATAACATATTTGTGAATAAATAAATACTCTGAAAGTTATATCTTTCTGTTGATGCCATCACCACTAATACTTTTATAACTCTATCCTGCATCAACCCATCAACACTTATCTCTACATAATATTCAATGTCATGCATTAAAGAGTTGAATTTAACATTTACACAATAGGATATTTCAAAAATATTGAGATATAATCATGATTTAGCCTAAAAATAACAACGACAATGGTTGGAGGCCATATCGCCCAGCCCTACTTTGAGTCAGGCTGAAACTGTTACCCTCTGTATTGTGAAGAGAGAGGATAAAATACCACTGTTACGTTTCCAGATTTGTCTTGGATGTCTCAATGGTTTTGTACTCGTATAGGCCTAAAATGGCGGAAATCATACAGTAATGATACTCAGCTTCAGGGTATTATAATAGCAGCCTCGCATGCACAAGGCAGACAGAAAACCTTTCTGAGTCGGCCAAGTAATCCAAGATTAAAATGTATATACACCCATTATCAAGAAAGAGTGAAAGAATAGGCCAGGCACCCTGAGCGCTGAGTACACACACACAGTCACACATACGGGGACACAAGGTCACAGTACTGGCTGGCAGAATGTGCTCAACGTATGCAGGCACACACTCCAGCACAGAGAATACACAGGGAAATTAATGCGTGCACACACTCTCTCAGAGATAAGCTGTGGCAACATGGCGTCAGGGGAATTTGGCCATCCATATCATCAAAAAAAGAAGGCTCCATTAAATTGTAAGCCCCTCAAGAGCTGAGGCTTATAGACTATGACATTATATTTGTAGTTCTGGTACTTATTTGCAGTTATCTTAAGAGAAGCAAGACAAAAATGTTCACATAACTTGTCAAGCATTTAAATAAGTGACACCATTGCAAAAATAAAGATAGCACAAGCTGAGTTTTAGCTACGTTTAGGGATCCACAGTAAATAGCTTTCTCAGAGCAGCACGCTTTGCATACAAGAGCTTCCTGATAGACTAGCGAGAAGGATCCCCAGAAATAATTGACACGGGGAATAGCGGCAGGCAGCTGAGACTGACAGAGAAAGAGAGGGGGGAAAAAAAAGAAGAAACTTGAAAAGTTTACCCTGAGTTTCACATTGTTAGTCAGGTACATATTTATAAAGGACACTGTGATCTCTGTGCTTTCAGTTTTTTTCTCTTGATGTAAAGTTTTGCATGTCAGACCACTTGCTACTTTCTGGTGGAAACTTTTGCGAGGGGGGCCGCAGAGTGTTCACTCTCTGAAGACGTGTTCAACAATGAGTGAGGCATGTTTCTTGTTGGCGGAGGAGAGACTTTGTGCTCTGGCATCAGAAGTTTAAAATGAAGAATGTGAGAGAATTAAACCTAAAGCGGGGTACGCACTTGAAGATAATCAGGCTGCTTTGTCCCGATTCTCCTCCATTCCAACCAAGGACGGCAGACGCCAAACTATCTTATGTCTTATAAGATTAACCAATCAGATGGTCCTGTGGTCTGAGGGGTGTTAAGAGTAGGGCTGCACTATATTGGAAAAAAAACTCACATTGCAATTTTTTTGAACCCTGCGATATATTTTGCAATATGAAAAAATACTTCGGAGGATATAATAGGTGTGGTGCCAACGTAAATGATCAAACAAATTGGTTGTATTATCTCTTGTGTCAACAGGTGTAAGACACTTATTGACACAGAACCCATGTTTCAGTTTCATCCTTCTTGTAGCTGAAATAATTCCTGATAACTGACATTGCTTTTCTTTTCGCTCATTCCTCATTTTTAGTGATTTTCTGTTACTTGTTGCTAATTTTTCAATGTTACCAGCGACTCACTCCGTGTGTAGGGGTGTGGTCTGCTTCGGCAAACTGATCAAGAGTGATTGTGATTGGTGGATCACTGCGCGAAGTGTCTGGTACCCTTGAAATTAGATGAAAACAAGTTGACTTCATCTACCTTCTACATCACAGGACCTGTGATGTGACTATTGCGCACATGTACATTGCAATGACGATGCTCAAACAATATATTTTGCTGCCCTAGTTAAGAGTGAATTTGTCCTGATAATCGTCTACGAAACGGGGTCGGGGCTGACAATTGTAAACATTAAACTTGTTCAATATTTACAACCAACATTCTTCATGTGTGCGGGGAAAGTCGACTACTCCCAAGTCATGACTCCGTAAATTGCGATGTGGAACGGAATGTAGCCTATGAAGAAGCAAGCTGATGGAGGAACAAGGAAGCAGGTAATAAAATAAGAATGAAAACAAACATGGTCGACCTGGCCCAGTGGATATAGGTTAGAAGTTGTGAAAATTTCATGCAAACTCTGGCGTCCAACAGAAGCTGGGAGTCGGACGCTCAAAACGTATTAAGTTTCATTTTCATTTTGTCCAATTACGGTAGTTACAGAACGCACCTACACATTTATATTAACACCTCCCCCACCCCTGTTTTTTCCGGTTATTGCTATATTTCTTCTTCGTTTTTGTTAGATTTATGTTTCATGTTGATCTTGTGTGATTTGTGGATTTGGAGGACTAGAATCTAGATGAGTGGTGGGACAGAAATTGTTATGTGTGTTTTGTGCTGTGTCGAGATTATCGGAGTACACCACACATATAACAATCAAAACTGTTCAACGCCTGATTTGTTTATCTTCATGCGTGGGGTCTGGAGTAGATAAAAGATCTCTTCAGACTTCAGAAAATCCTCAAGTGTGTACCTCGCTTAAGTGAGGCTGATTTTGCAAAAGACCACAGAGGCATGCGACATTTTTAGCCTGACACTGTAACAAGAGAGCAGATGTTTTGAAAACTGTTGCGTTCTGACAAAGTGGCACATAGTTGTCCGGACACAGGCCCAGTGTTCTCCTGGGCTCGTACAGTTTCAGACACATTTTTGCAGATGTGGTTAATTACGTGCTGCTTTGGACAATTAGTAAATGAGTCTGACAGTAACCTCCATGCATTAATCACAGTAAATTACACAGAGGAAGGCGCAGCACAGAGGTTCAATTAACCTTTTAGCCTTCGTCTGAATGTGGCGGATGGGGCTGGTTATTCAGCAAAGGCCTTAACACTCTCAGGTCACCGGGGAGAGAGCGGCACACGATACCACAGAAGACATCTCAGAGCCTCGCAGTAACTGCCCCCCCCCCCAGTCCCTTTTCTAACACTGTCCTCTCCAGGCCCAGACTCCACCCAGAGGAATCATTTAGCTGTCTAGAAATCAAGGCGACCTTTGTGTCTGGTGGTTTTCTCACAACAGTGTTGGCATTTATTTCCAAAGGAGGTGTGTCAGAGTCCCCCCCAGTTTATGCCGTTTCATTTAGCTGATTGTTGAAGCTGACCTTGTGATAACCACCAACATAATCCAGCGATGTCAAATCAGGAGCCTGTGATGGGGACTTACAAGCCTATCTGGACTGATCTGCGATATCTATAGCTTGTCTGGGCTGAAAATATGAAAGAGTTTGCTGTCACTGGTTTGGCCGGTTGAGAGTGTGTCAGAGCAAAGGTTTCAAATTATTCTGTGGCTTCTAAAATGTACAAGAAGCCACAAAATACATGCGTCATTCAGTAAACCAATTTGGTCCATGATACGACCTTACTATTGGAATATCTCTGGCTCGGATCCCTGATGACTGCGGCTTTGAGAGTAAATGAGTGACATTATTCCTTAACAACTATCACCTCATTACCCCTTCGACTAAAGCACTGATCCACTGATTCCTGTGGACTGGCAAGCTCTGAGTACATAAGGATGTTTCCCCTCTCCAACAGAAACTGCTCCCTTGGTTGGCTGCCTTCTAGTCAGAATATTTTTCCAGTCTGTTTGCTTTGTTATCATTAAGGCTATCTCGAAGAGCACATGCTGGATCCTAACAGATTTATGCCACTGGAGATAATAGTAGACATTCACAGAAGAGGCTGCGAGAAATAATATTTAATTTGTCAGAGCAGTTATTATAGCACATCAGGATAGTTACCTTCTTCACTACCTATCACTATGTCATCTTTCCTCCACAATATTATTAAAACATCTTTTAGTGCCACTGCTTAGATGGAAAAAATGGAAACTGAACTTGCAAAAATTGTCAACTTTCTAATTTAGCTTTAAAGAAGTTGCTAACTTTTTAGGATTACAATGTGGAAGATGTTGTTTTGTCTTATATCAACTTGCTTTAGATCAGTGGTTCTCAGTCTTTCTGTTGGGGCCCCCCTTTGGAGTCTGAAAAATCTCCAGACCCCCTTCAACCCCAACAACATTGGAACAGTGGTGCAGTTATAACGTTTATTGAAAGAAACATCAATATTGTAATATTACTTTTTGCTTTTCCTTGAATGATTTGTTGTGTAAATTAATCTCTTAGATTTTTACTTGAACAATACAAATACACTCAACCAGACTGCTCCTTGAGACATTTTTTTATTTGTATAAATATTGTCTCAGGAGCAGTCTGGTTGACTTTATTTGTATTGTTCTCACAACTATGACAATAAAGTTCCTTTTTTTTAAAAAAAAAATAAACAAATTTTGGTAACAAAGATGAACATTTTAACAATATTAGTTGCTCAATTAGCCTGTTTTTATTGCACATCTAAGAACATTAAATTGAAAATTGTACAAACTGTCCAAAAACACAAACATTACACAAGTTTCTCTTCCAGTCCAATCCTTGTCCCTTCTCCAAACCTAAACTCTTTTTGTAGTTTAGTGACAGATCACCATGACAATACATTGGTTTGTTGTACATCCCTAAAATGAATCCAGGGTGCTCCAATGTTAAAACATTAGTTCTACCTGATACATGTTCTAACCTGAAAAAAAAAAAAAAAAATCACCCAGGAGTGTTCCCATGACCTCCCTGGCAAGCCTTCGTGCCTCCCTTTGGGGGCCCGCCCCACAGTTCAGAATCAGAATCAGAATCAAAAATACTTTATTAATCCCGTTCGGAAATTAGTGTTGCCACTGCTCCTCACACAGTACAGCAGTAGGAAATAAAAAGGGATAAGAAATGTAGGAATAAAATAAGCAATAAATAGCAGTAAGTACCAAGATAGCAATAAATGTAGTAAAAATAGTAATAAACAATAAGTACCATATTTAAGCACTATTTACAATATGAGTATGACAAGTTGAACAGTGTTTGAGAACCACTGCTTTAGATTAACCTGAGGAAAATACAGATTTGTTCAGAGTTCCTCATGAAACACCTCTCTTATCTACCTGACCAGAGACGTATCTGGAGGAGATTTCCTTACGCACCATTTTCACATGTAATATGGTTAGTGGTTGTAGGATTTGCATCCTACCCTGATCAAACATAGAGCCGTCGAGCAAGGGGAAGAAACAAACCAAGAGCCTCATTTTCTTTCTCTCCAGGTCATGAGAAACAGACAACAGAGAAGACAAACGAAGGGACAGAGGAGGCATACAGACAGATAAATGAGGAGGAAATACTCTCCACTGCTGTTGAATCAGTTCCCAGAGACCAGCCGGCACAGTGCTGCCTCTGTCCTGCTCGGTCTAGCCCGGTTTGTGCTTGTGGGTTGATGCTGATGTTTCAGGATTGATTTGTCTGCATTCAGCAGTGAGGCACCCAGCACAAACAATGAAACAGGCATGCGGCCCTAACACGCTGCTCTCTTGTTTCCGACTGCCCATGGCCCCTGTGAGAACCAGTGGTCACATGACCCGGTGACTCACTGAACAAGCGATGGGGGCTTTGGATCCCCCCCCAACTATCAGTCCTTCCAGAATGGCTGCTCTGGACTCTCAGTTCTCTCTTACACACAGACACACACATGCTAAACTACTTTGTGCCGATATTTTACTGTTGTGCCAACACACACAAATCTGCAAGTCTAGGCAGACACACACATATCATCTTTTACTCACTCACAGACACATGCCCGAGACAAAACCTCATACACACTCGCTCAAGCATACACCCATGTGTACACACAGAGCACCCATAACTCTCAGAGAACACATTCGTACACGGCCACCCACATGCACAACAGGCACAACCAACAATAAAACACAACCCTGGGCTCAAAGATGCCTAAAAGAACATGACCCTTTGTCATCCATACCGGGACCTTTTCCTCTTGGGGAGGAGCACTATTCAAGGTCGAAGCATGATTTTAGCCTTTAAACCTCCATTCAGACATTAAAGGGCCTCACGCAGACTCGCACACAGATGCACATCAAGCCTCACGTCCTCTGCTTTATTCTGACTTGTACCATTAAATCAAACGCACAGCAAAAAAGGAGACTATTTTTGACTTTACTACTAGCTTTGAATATTCACTTTGTATATTCCTATTTGAAATCCTTTTTCTCCTCCTTTACAAAATTTTAAAAAATCTTTAAAAGTGTCTTTTTTTCCCCAATCTGATAGGCCTAGTTTAAAAGCTTTAGTGGAGTTCCTTTTTTTGTAGCTTTTTGGTCTTGAAAAACATGAAAGCCCTTGACTAACCAACTTTTTAAAGCTGCACCTGGCAAGTCCAAAAAAGACACTTTAATACCCAGATATCATGTGACATGATGTCATTGTATGACAATTTAACAACACACACACAGACTCAAATCAAGTCAATTTTCAGTACCCGAAACTACAAATACAGATTTATCTTTTCTGTACGGTATGTGACATGGTTGGCCGGATGAAATTTTTCAGGAATTGCAGTAATCTACAAATATATCTTATAAAAATTAACCCTTTAACAACTGATAAATCTGATGGATTTTTTTGTTTGCATTTCTTATTTCCCTCTAGATTTGTATTTTTTTTTTTTTAACCATACTTACTAATATCAACTCAGAAAGTGTCAAAAATTACAAAGTTAATCCTTTGAACATATTCATGATGCACTACCACTAAATGTTTAATATTTACTGCAACAGATGAACAAAGGTTTTGATTTTATAACAAATAATCCATTATTTCATATTGGCTTGATTTTTCTACTCTTCAATCAACCTTTTGGTTGAGTATGTTTTAAAAAAAAGATTGTGGTATTAAATAATATAATTCTGGTCAGGAAGGCCTCTTTTACTATGATATACCCAAAAAGTATTCATGTTTTTTATATTTTCACCAAAAACAGTCCAAACGTCTTTCTTGGCTCATTTAGGTTCAGATAAGTTAGGCACATTGAAATATAGAGACTCAAAATGTGATAAACCATATGATAGAGCAAGCAGTTAAAGGGTTAATAAACTTAATCTAAAGGCTCATGTATAGTTTTACTAAAAGTCATATATACTGAATATACTGAAGAGTGTTGTTTAGGGTCATCTTTGTTGTTTCAGTTCAAAACTTTGGGACACTCTTGAACTAAAGCATAAATTTTAGGATTTCAACAAAGAAAAAAAAAAAAAGCCAAATGCTGTTATTTAATGGGCATGAGCAGTTGCCCCCCTCCCATTACTCTTGTTGCCGCTCGGCTGGGATTCCTTGCGGATCACTGCCCACAAACTCTTT
>JAPTGZ010000022.1:5674556-5684657 GCA_029814645.1 Fowleria isostigma
CTGGCTCTCTCTCTCTCTCTCTCTCTCTCTCTCTCTCTCTCTCTCTCTCTCTCTCTCTCTCTTTCTCTCTTTTTTTTTTTTTCCCGTTCTATGATGGTTGTAAATGCATTAATGTCACATCTAATGAAGACTATAATTATTATCCTTTGGAGTAATTGATTTAGACTAAGTAATTACACACTGCACCGTCATTACTAGATGTCAGTAAATGCTACAGAGTGTACAGATACATCTATGGACACACAGGTATGTTTCCTGGGATTATTGGGTGTTTTGAGCCTCACAGAATCAGACACCCCCCCCCTCCAGGCGACCCAGCCAGGGTTGGTCAAGCCCCAACTTGTGTCCCAGCAGCGTTGCCCCAATTTTCTGATCTCTTTATCCAAATCTACCTCGAGGCTCTCTGCACCCTCTGTGGTGAACTTGTTGACTCTCCTTTTTGGAGCTCCGGAGTTATACATAATTCTTTAACTCCTTAATTTATCCAGTAAACTCATGGGTTTTGAGATGATGGATTCTATTAATTGTCACATCTTTGATACTTTGGGAAACTGTGACGATAGATCACAGTTCAGTTCATGGATCATTTTTGTGAATAAAGGCTTTGTGATACATTTTGGCCAGATCATTTACCTCAAAGTTTCTGTGGAATTTGCTTTGTTACTTTGGATTTTTCTCACAGTGTGTTGTGTTGTTATCTTGAACTTATTTTTGTTTGCTGGAGGACAAACATATTGGTCAGTTCATATGTCTTTTTGTCTTTCTGTTTTGTCTTTATGTGCTCTAGTGGACACATTTCAAGCATTATTGATATCAAACCATGACCAAATGATTCGCCCAATTCTCTAGTCGACCTGATTAGTTTTTTCAAATATTAGGCCAAAGTACAGCTGAGATATAGGCCAAAGTTCAAAAATGGACATTTTGCCATAACTTATTATACCATCTTCAAACCAAAGCCAAATTGTGCATTTTTCCATGCTGCATCCGATTGTATGTATCATGACGTCCTTAGGGTCACGCCCTCGTTAGCGCCCTGAAGTAAATATTGAGGTTAGTAAACTCAGTTTTATGAGATTTCAAGTGGCTGTATTATTGTCAACATTCATCCGATTAAACCAAAATTTTAAATGCAACATCTCTGTGCAAGTCCCTTCTCATATACCAAATTTCAAAACTGTAGGTTGCATAATTTCTGGTTGCTATGGTAACATATGTAAAAGTTTATTGTTTAGTTTAGTTTATTTTGAGCTTATGCACTTCATGTACAGTGGCAGTTCATATACATTTTATACATGTGTACACAGACATAAAAGCATTGAGGGGGAAAAAAGGAAAGAAAAAAAAGAAGAGCATGCTATATGCACGTCTGCACAAGATTCATACAAGAAGAATCTGCATATAGAGTTATACATCCAGAACTGTACATGAAGAATATACATAAGAAAACATGCGTACAAAAAGAAACAAGTAGACTTGCAGATCTTGAATATAAACTATACCAAGTGGATTATACAGGAAGGTTATTGGAGTAGAAATACATAGAAACTATACATGTAACATATACCCAAGGCACATGCACAGAAAAGTATCCATTACAAGTGCACGTAGAAATAGCCATTCTATTGCAGAATGTTATGTGTACACCGTAAGTATAGCACATCATTATACACACGAGTCCCCACTAGTATACCACTCTTGAACAACAGCCCGAAAGGGAGTGAGAAGAAGCAGAGCTTATTTACTCCCACCTTGTTTCACCATGTAACAAGCTTGGATGACTTTGGAATATGATACTTTCTGTGATGATAGAATAGTACACCTGATTACCAATACATGTGAGATTTTATTTTTATTTATTATTTTATTTACTTAATTTATTTTTTGAGTGTTTTATAGTTAATTTTATTTTACTTTATTACTATTATTATTATTATCATCATCATTGAGTTAGTTCATTGTTAATAACTTCTCTACTGTTCATCATAGTAATTTCAAATTAGTGCCAAACTATTGGAAATTAAATTATCCATTACCTCTGGCAAACACACTGCCTATGGCAGTTTCATGTCATAGTTTCATCACTTACAAGAGTGTTCGTGTATTTAACTCACAGGCTGATTGAGCTGCTTAGAAACCTGAGTATTGTAATATTTTTGGTTGATATTGTTGATTTCTTATGATGATGTCTTTGCATTCAGCTAGAAACTACAATCAGACCAACTGTCAATTTTAAGCCCAGAAAGTAATATCTGGGTGACTGTGGCGCAGTTGGTAGAATGGGTCATCCAGTGATCAAAGAGTCAGCGGTTTGAATCCCGGTTCAAACTGTCCACATGTCGAAGTGTCCTTGGGCAAGAAACTGAACCCCAGTGGGGTCTGGTAGCACCTTGCATGGCAGCAATCACCCACTGGTGTATGAGTGTGTACGTGAATGGCTTGTAATTTGCAGTAAAGCACTTTGTGACACCTGTCTGTGAAAAGTGCTCTATAAATAAAACTTACTATATCTAATCTATATTATGGTATTGTGACCAGTATCCTTGATAGCCACTTGAAAAGCATCCCAGAGTGTATTTTAGGTGTAGCACCACCTGTTGTCTTTCTCAGACCACCACAATATCACCCAGTGTAGACCCAGGCTGACCCCAGTTGCATCTTCCTGTGTGAAGGTGAGACTGAAGGTCGGCCTTCCCTGACAGCTCCTAATGGGCCCACATTCACCACCTCCTCCTCACCCTCAGGATCAATCTCCAGCCTATTAGAAGCATGCCGCTGCTGAATATGATTGCATTCACTGGGCCCCACTGGTGCTAATGTGCCTCCATCAATCCATCAGGGCGGGCTGACCGCGGGGCGGGCGGTTATGAAGTGTGTGCGCTGACAGCCGCTGAATGAGGAACAGGGGATGCCGCCCCACCACCACCAATATCCTTCCTCCTCTCGTCCTCCTCACTTCTCCTACTCCACTGTGCTCCTCTTTTCACCTCTTCCGTCTTCTTCATAGTTGAAATGTCAGTGAAGTGCTTTAAAGGAAGTAAAACAGATGGGAGCTCAGCAGTTTAATACGCAGGGAGTTTTTCTTGCGGTATTAATCCAGGAAATGATGTTAAAATTCAGTAACCTTGAGGAGAGTTCTCTTGAATTCTCTCCTGTAGAGTTAGGTTTATAAATATTGGCCATGCCTTTTCATTGGGGTGTGTTTAGTCTTGGTGTTTTGTCCTTAAATCTTTCACAGTTCCACACACGTTCCCTAACATTTCTTGGCATAGCAGGTTGCAGCTGTATCTGATAGAGCCTGTCCATATCTTAAATAGGGATCAGTGTGAAAGGAGAGGGAGGCAGAGCTTAACATACACACAAACACTCCCACACACCATTCCTCAGTTCTGCCTGCCTGCCGCCTCCCTGAGCAGATCGGAAATGACACCTCATTTCCATAAAGGCATTAGGAATTCATTGGATTTTCTTTCCCAGCTAATCATAGTGCGGGTGTAAAACCTTTTAGGCTTTTTAATGAATGATTTTTGACTGATTGCCTATTAATAAGGACACCTCTTGAACAGGCAAAGGCTCGGGCCGGGGTTGGGAGGTGCAGATGTGTTTGTTTTGGTGTGTGAATGTGTGTGTGTCAGCCAGGCGAAAATGCATCGGAGAAGGAGGGGCGGGCCCTCTCGGTTGGGACATAAAGAGGAACCAGTGGCTCCCCTGGGAAATCACGGCTCGTGTCTGCATCTTAAATATCCCTGTGAAGTATCAATAAGTGGGTAATTGAATTTTGAACACAAACATGAGCGTCAGGTGTATGTGTTACTGGGTGGGGGTGTTGTGTGTGTGTGGGGAGGGGGCACAGACTCAACGTGTGTGCCTCTAAGTGTTTTCATGCGTACATGTTTGTGTGTGTCATCTCCTCTGTGTCTTCCTCATCCCTGGGGACGAGGGCAGTGAAAGTGGATGTTAAATCCATTAAATAAAGCTTACAGCCCGTAATAGCTGAGCAGCATTCGGAGATGGGCAGTGAGGGTCAGATAAGTCCTCTTAACTCTTAATGAAAGTGAACTGAGGCAGTCAGGGCTGGGGTCCAGGACTCCAGTTAACCCAGGTGGTCATCTGTCTTTTGAGCTAACAGACGTCCAGGAGCTCACATGGAGCGTGCCATGGAGGGAGGTGGAGGGAGGAGGTGGGAGATCTGGAGAGGGAGGGGGGGGGTGAAGTGATGATTACTCTCATTTTATACACAGGGGAGTTGTGGTGGGGGCTGGGAGTGGGCTGTGACAATGACACCCAGATCACTCACCGTAAACGAGGGGAAAGTAAGATGTTACACCGCGGCGTCTGCATTTACATTCTGCCCACCTGGGATTCACCAAATGAAAATGATTTGCCAATGTGGAGCACATGCAGAATTGGAGACGCGCTCCAGATGCAACACTGGATTTCCTGCTGGATTGTGGGTTTTGGTTCTTACTGCCTAATTGAGGAATAAAGCCTCTGGGCAGATTTAAGTGTTGGCTGATATAGAATAAACCCTAGTGTAGCAATGTACCTGAGCACCAGTAATAAACCCCACATCTACTTGTGAGGGAGTACAGGCTGATGGGAGGACTGGGGGGCTCGGGGCATGAGTCCCTCATTATCTACCCCATACTGTTAATATCTTCAACTCTGGATCATAACCTGACTAAACTCAGTTTGTTGTATATTTTGTGTTTTTGTATGTCTTCACACAAAAGAATTGCCGTTGAGCACAAAGGAATGCCTTTTAGGGTAATATTATTCCATGGTTCGTGTCATGGCTGTGTTGTTAGCTCAAAGACTTTCCGTGTGACACAGGTGTTAAAAACTGTCTGAAACTCACACCAGTTAAAGCTAAATGATAATTAAATAGCAACAAATCAACAGTACAAGGAGATGGCCCGCAGAATCCATAAGGTGTCATTTAGAATGGATGGCAGTCGTAACAAGATGCTGATTAACTTAGTGCAAAATTAGTAATTGACCTTTCTAATCAACTAAACAAATCTCTAAGTTCCTCTAATCAGTATTGATCTCCCATGTTGTATGACACAGTCAGTGTGTGTGTGTGTGTGTGTGTGTGTGTTGAAGTATGTGGACAGCATGCACCTTTGATTCTATCTATCTATCTATCTATCTATCTATCTATCTATCTATCTATCTATCTATCTATCTATCTATCTGTCTGTCTCTGTCTGTCTGTCTCTGTCTGTCTGTCTGTCTGTCTGTCTATCTATCTATCTATCTAAAATGCAAAATCATACAAAAGTGCAGTGGTTAATGTTTTTAGTATATATGACAGTATATGTGTTATTACATACAGGTATTGTAGGTTTTGTCTGTATTTACATTGTAGATTTATTTATCGTACGCTACAAAGGACTCTGAAATGCGTGTGTATTATAATGTGCAAACAGTGTTTTAAGTCAAACTGGTAGTTCAGGGAAAAAAATAATAATAATAATACATTTTATTTGTAACGCACTTTACATTTGACACCAAATCTGCACCAAAGTGCATAATACAAAGCAACAATATACAATAACAACAACAGATAAAATCAAGAACAAACACTTTTTGAGTAAAACCCTATCTGTCATTAATTCTTAGTATTTTTTTTTTACATTTGGATTTAATACTGTATCTTGAGAACTATAGTTATCTAGTACTTTTGATTTTGTTTTTTCTTTATTAGTTACACAAAGTCCACACAAAAAATGTTGAAATGTGTACAAGAGAGTCTCTATCACTGTTTAGTCTTTTTCTAAGGCTTGGATTATTTTCTCAATTTAATACTATCATAGTATTTGCATTTCATTGTAATTCTTCAGATTTGTGATATCATTTATTACAGTTTTTAATATTTTCTAAACCACAGACTATGTGAAAAGTTGGACTTCACTTTATAAAGTGAATCATTGCAACAATCACATCAGTTTTATGTCAGAGGAAAGTGACATCCTGGAGTGCTACAGAACCGATATAAAAATGATAATACATGTATATGCACAATAGAATGAATAAAAAATGTACTTTTGATTGTCTTGAGAAGGGTTGATTATTGTTTGGGGATGATTTTGTTATGATTTGGCACAACATAAATGGGAAAAATAATCAAGTGCTGCATTTAGCTCATACTGTCAAAGTAATAAGAAAATATATGATATACATAAAATATATACCAGAAATATGCACACAGTTAATAGATTATCACATTGAAGTATTTCTTATAATCTCAAATTACAGCCACAAGCTGCTTTCACAAAGTTAGCTAATAAGGATCAACTGTTTGTTATTTATTGAATTGATTTTTTCCCCCACCCTTAATCAGCTGTCTCACTTTCTATACCTTGAAATACGTCTTTTGTTTTATACTTTCACACTGTTCCTATTGATATGAGCCAATGGTGGCAGTTATTGATAATGTGTCCACCTAAACTCTGCCAATCATAATACTCTTAATACCCGCCTCACATCATAAATTGATTTATGTTTAATGGTGCCTTTAATGTGACGATGTGAGATTCTGTGGGAGTAGTGGGAGGCTGAACTGAGCCATAATTAATGAGACGCTCGGTAGGGTGAAGGGTCTCAGGAGGAGTGGCACAATCCTCCCTGATCTGCTTTACAGTTAGGACTCATCTAGAAAAGAGAAGCTGATCAGAAAACACAAGTTAGACACAGGAGAAATAAAAAAAATATTAACTGCTACCTTCCAATATTCTTAGCACAACCGCCTTTAATAAGAAAGTGACACCAACACACTTGCGGTTTTTGGGTCATCACAGTGTAATTGCTTTCGCTTGCCTAATTTCGGAGGCTTCATTCCAATCTGAAGCACCCTATGCATGTCTCGGGGTCTGCTGATGACTTTGTTTAGGGTGATTTGAAGAGACAGCAAAGTGCAAAATGAATCCATCCCATTCCAATTAGCATCATCTTTAACCTAATGATGGACACCTCAAGGTGATGTGGCCCCCACGCCCAGACACCCCATTATCATTCCACACTGGGTAACTCATCTAAATTACTTACTGCCCGAGCTTTTTCATTAGCCGCTGTGGGCAGAGGAGGCGGGGCTCCGTTACACTGGCACACAGACAGACAGACAGACAGACAGCAGCCAGTTGAAAACCTGCTCACACTCTTGTCAGAGCCGTTATGAAAGTGGATGACTTTGTGCTTAATGTCTACTTGAAATAAGTCCTCACTTTGCTGCTCTGTACTTTTCTATTTGTGCGATTTAACCAGCTGAGCTAAATCACTGAAGTGATTCCGGCTTTGCAGCTCCATAAAACCACAGTGGAGCCAAGAACCCGATCCTTCTCTTATCTTTAACAAAGAGTAATTATAGTACCTGGATGGAGCCTCAGAAGGGTTTATGATGATCCTGCAAAAATCTACCTGTAATCCCCATAGTGACACACGTGTTTGTGTTGAAAAGAAAAGGCTTTGCAATCATATTTCTAAGTGAAGACTTATTTTACAAAGGGCCTTGAACAAGGATAATTTGGAATCTGGACTGTTTACCACAGTTAAATCAGTTGAAAGCCCTAGTAGACAGTGCGTCATCATGGAATTACACTACTTGTGTTTAACCATGTTTCAACAATCCTGTTTTATTTACATTAAAATATGAGGAAATTCTGAATGATACTATGCAGAATGCAGTCAGTCACCACTGCAGAAACACTCTGTTACATTTTATTCCAAATTCAGAAGAAGACAGGTTTCCAAATATGATGCTCATATGGCCAATGAAAACAAATATTCCTCTAATATTCCTGTTTACATGAAACCATGTGTAACTCACTAAAAATAACATTTTTCATTATTAACAGAAGTTCCACTGTGTAAATTCAGTCCCCTTCGTTTGTTCCCTCAAACACCCACTGGTAAAAAAGTTGTCTTTCCAATATTCGTTCATATCTATAAACCCGCTCATATCCTTAAACAGTAGCTGTGTTTCTCATTGCAACCAGACATCTCTACCAGAAAGAATCATTGTGTTTTCTCCAGTTGACCATAAACAGAGGCTGTATTTCAACATTCTATAAAATGCACAAATTAATTTTTTTTTTTTAGAATCCTCCTATAATTTGGGCATCACACATCTTAATTAGAATAATTTATAATATACGGGTACAATATGCTGACCTGAGTGTTGTCAGATACTAGTGTAATATCTGTGTGCATGTCTAATAAATTAGATTTTACTAATGCAAAAACTTTGATTTCATCCCAAGCTGTATCAAAATTGTAAACTTTTATGGTAATGCATCAATGCAAATTAATAGCATAAGAAAGTTAGTCATTGTCAGTGTCGTGGCTGTATTTTGGGAGTATTGTAAATTACATATATTCAGTAACTGATTCACAACATGAGCAATTCATTATAGGAATAATCACATTTATTCTAATGTTCTCTGTTTAAATGAGTGTGTTTTAAGGTTATGACCATTGTTGCTGATCAGAGAACGGTGTTGTCCCTGTAGTCCTTATACACCTTATATTTCCTCATATTAATCAATCAATCAAAATGTATTTATACAGCAACACATCACAACAAAGGTTATCTTATGACGGTTTGTACTGGTGCTTGAAATCCTTGAAAATGCTTGAATTTCAATGTTGTATATTCAAGGTCTGAAGAGTGCTTTAATTTTAATTTAAGTGCTTGAAAGTGCTTGACTCTGTGATGGGATTTTTAAATTTATTTTTAATATTAACTGCCAGGTTAGATGCCAAGCCAAAGCTACTTGCAGGAAAGTGATACATTTAAAAAAATAAAACTTTGTATCAAAAAACAAAATTATTGGGTGTTTCCAGGTATATTTTTATCTTAATCTTTGTCTTGGTGTGAGTGTGTCTGAAGAACGCTAAGTGGCTCCTCTGATTTTTTTAATAAAACTTTTTAATTTCTAAACTTTTTGCTGTTATGAAACATAATTTTAGATGTTTATAGGATAATACAATGTGCATCATTATAATAAAAAAGTGACAAAAATTACCATGAATATATATATTCCTGTAGACATATATATATTTTACCCAGTGATAAGGTAGCCTGGTTTGGAGCCTGGAGACCGTTTTCTCAGTATTGAATACACTGAGGAAACGGGATGGCTGGACAAGTTAGTGATAAGATGCTGTGCTGGAAAAATTAGAAATGACCCTTGAAAGTGCTTGAATTTAACCTTGAAAAATGTGTATGAGCCCTGTTTACATTTAGAGCTGGTCTAAACCAGATTTCTTTAATCTTCTGTGTATCTTATATCCATTCTTTCCTTGCTTCATTCACACACTTTCCATAATCACAGGTTGAAGTTAATAGAGATATTTTTGCCTCTCAATGTTCTCTTCTCATCATGGTGAATTACAAAAACACCAGCACACACATTCATGCACACACAGGTCAGAGAACGTGTACTTCACTGCTCTAAGACAGCAATCAGGCAATCTCAGCACTCTTTGGTAGCTACAACTTCATTTTATGTTGTTTGCCATGTCCTGAATGAACAGATGTTTGTATAAATTACCTCCCAGTGTGACACTGCAGATATTAAATACATGCTTTGCATTACTAAACTACAGTTCTGAAGTAGTTAGTACTGCAGTCACATGCTGGGTAAGACTGGCAGTTTCTCCTGTTTTTTACCAACGCATCACAGACCAGGGTTTCTGCAGGTTATTAAAAAGCATTAGAAATCATTAAGTAGATATTGTGAAAATGAAGGCCGTAAATGGCATTAAAAAGCATTAAATTTGACATCAGAAGGATTAAAAAATGAAATACACTTGATGAGGGAAAAAAAAACATTGTTATTTATGATTTATTTTTATATATAAACATTTAATAATTTTGATCAGAAGTATAGTGTGATGATTGTCACAACGCCGGATGCTTAGAATGCAACATGTAGTGAGCATGCTCATGCTTCAGCAAAAGATCAGAGGGAATATTACCAAATGTCAGAAAAATAGGAAAATGCAAGTTTCAGTAGAAGTAATTGAATGAGGAACTATTAAGAACCTGGATAAAGCCTGTCAGTGGTATACATACATACATATGTGTGTATACATATA
>JAPTGZ010000022.1:5710393-5723211 GCA_029814645.1 Fowleria isostigma
AAAATTCACTTGTCTGACAAAAAGAAAGCCACTTAAGAATTGAATATATGGAAGACATAACGAATATAATCAACTTAGTTATATATGACCTGATCTGTGTTTTCTGCCCCCTGGTGGATTATCATCACACCACAGCCAGTGGAAAGGCTTTTTTTGCCCTTTTTAATATCGCTGCTATCGTTAAATCATCCAACACATGTTTTGTAGGAAAGTCTTCAGTAATTCTCTAATAGTTATGCTAAGAAGAATGCTTATATTGTTATTCAGTTGAAAATTAAAAAATGCTGATGAAATTATGGCACCATCCAAGGAAATAAAAAGGTTGTAAAAAGTTCTGCGTTAAAACAAAACATCTGACACCTGACATGTTGTATTTTATATCAAAATTTTACTGGTAAAATGTATTTATGTTTCTAAAATTGACGTTTTGAGCAAAAAGTTGCCAGAAACACCTAATTTAGGGTTGAGCAATTAATCAATTTTGAACCAAAATTAAATTTTTTATTTAGGATGATTTTTAAAAAAGGGGGTAATCGTCAAAATTATTTTATCTCTGTCTTGTATCTCTGAGCTACGCATCTCCGTGCATCCGCCTTCGCCCTCCAGGGTACCGTAGGCTCTTCCTCTTAACTGTGACAGTGGTCTTTCCAAAATTCCATGTAATGATCACGGATCTTAAATCTGTGATGGCATCATGGAATTGCGTAGTCGGACTCCACGTCCGGTTCTCATAACCGGGCTTCAGTGCACACCAGCTATAGTAGAGTCCTGGATGCTCCGTGTCCGACGCACAGCCATTCACGTCTCTCACCCGGCTACGATTCTCTTTATAATCGCTCATGTGGTCCACGCATGTACAACTGATGCCTGGTGTAACGTCATCACAAAACCACATGTGACTGGTCTGTGTGTACAAGTCATAAGGTTCCGTTGTGCATAACCCCACCCCCCGGATCTGTGCGTACCTCTGCTGAATTCTGCTCTCTTCTGTAGATCCAAAAATCGAAACCAAAATCGAAAATTGAGTTTTTAGAGGAAAAATGGGGATTTTATATTTGGCCAAAATCGTGCAGTCTTAACCTAATGTATCGAATGTGATACAAAAAATGTATCAAACAAAATGATATGGCAAAAATGCTTTCATTTGGATTATGTTAAAAGGACTAATAAACATTTCAATCCCCCAAAAATGTAATTTTGTGGCTAGTTTTTAATGGGTCAGGTTTTACAGGGTTAAGGACTGTGATTGGTGGATGGCTGTGTTCAGTGTGTGTCAGGTACCCTTGAAATTACATGAGAAAACATTGCATTCATTTCCCTCCTACATTGCAGGATCTGTGATGTGACTATTGCGCACACTGCGATGACGATGCTGAAAAGATATATTGTGCAGCTCTAGTGTCTACCGTGTGCCTGGTAACAATTTTCGGTGATCTGGACCTTTTGACACGGCTACTACCGAATTGAATCTGAAGTGTTTATAAATTCTCTGAAAGCGTTTTTGTGTGGTTTTGTTCTTGACTTATTGCCACATCAGATTGTTCGTCCCAGTTCCAGAATCCACGTTTGCGGTCCCCGGAGACGTGGCATTTTTGTTTGATAATATTAATGATATTAATAGTATCATGTTTTTTTTTTTTTAAGTGTCTGTAACAGGGACAACACAAGTGCTATCGTTAATGAATATTCCTGCAGTAATTAACTTTTCTTGCCAGAAGCATATCAGAAGTTTAGAGGAAACACGCAAAAAAACAGCCTTCAGCTCTCACATGTTGAGCAACACTGCCAGGATGGTGATCAAACAGCTCAACAGCAGCAATCTGGGCAGGCAGGGAGGTAGGGAATTAAAGCTCTGATCTGTTTTTTAATCACTGCTCTCTCCTTTTCCGCTTCTCTACTTCTGACAGCAGACAGCGATGCAACTCTTAAAATCTGTCATCCCGGTGTAAGGTGGAAATTCCCTGAATATTTCCCCAAAATAATGACCGGGACATGGCAGCGAGTCGTCCTAAGACATATAATATTGTTTCCTGTTAAAACCCAATGGCACGGAATCCACAAATACCGTCATGGGTTGTTTTAAGCGTCTTTCATAGCTTGTATGTGACAGTATTTTTAACTCAAACGCACATCCAGTAAATTATATATTAAATACAAAGCAAATAAATAAAAGTTGACAATCATCTTTGTAAAAATAGGGACGTTGGGATTTTTAAGGAAGTGTAGTGAACATAAAAGTATGAAGATTTAGCAAAATATTTGCTTTAAAAAATGTTCATCTTTGACCACTAACGACTGGTTCTGTTTAAACCTCAAAGACCTGGATCAGTTTTTGGGGTGTCTGAATCTCTTGTGTTTATTTTGTCTTTCCAAACTATTCTAACAAACACTCAAGTGCCATACCTCATTTAATTTGACGGAACCTAAATTGTCAGTACAAAAAAATGCACAAGGCGCTAAGATGTTGGCGTAGTAGGTGCTTTAACGAACTCACACTGAACCAAAGGAAGTTTATTTTAGACTTTCATTTTAAAGACTTGGCTAAATGTTCCCAGGTGAGTTAAGCTTAGTGCCATAGGTGTTTTATTTTTTTATGAAACACTGAAAATATATGTCATTTTCTTACCTGGTAGGTGTTTCAGTTGGGTTTAGAAACAGTTCAGAGTAAAGAGAGTTACAGTTAGAATCCTATGTCATCTATGTCCACCGTATTTTTCGGACTATAAGTTGCACCGGAGTATAAGTCGCACCCGTCAAAAAAATTGATCATGAAGAGGGGAAAAAAAAAAACATATATAAGTTGTACCGGAGTATAAGTCACAGGACCAGCCAAAAAGTCCAAAAAATATGGGATTTTTTTTGTGTTATGTCGTTTACATGTTTGTTTTGATGATGTCTATGTCATCATTATGCATATTTTTAATATTTTAATTGATAGTGAATGAGTGCTGTATCAGTGTTAGCTGTTTTATGTCTTGTTTTGTTACCTGCCTGGGCATTACAGATGAAAAGTGGTTATTTTTATTAATTCAGGCACATTTACATGGGTGTATTTTTTGTACCGCAATGGATACGCATGGTCAAATAAACAAGAAAATTAAAAATAAATAAATACATATAATATTGTCCTAAAATATTCTAAAAAACTACATCAACTACCATGCCTCATTTGATTTGAGGGAACTTTAATTTTCAGTACAAATACATCAGCAGTAAAAATTTAGTGTAGGTGCTTTAGTGAACTCAGACAGAACTTTGAACTTTTAGATTTTTAATCATTCTTTTTATCATTTTTAAACTTGTGCAACTGTTCCTGAGTTTAAACCTAGTATCTTAAGTGTTTTGGTGAAAAAAAATAAAGATATATTTTATTTTCAGACCCAGTAGAAAGCTCAGATGGATTTAGAAACAATTCCAAGTAAATGGATTTAGAGTCCTGATATAAAAGAAGGCCTTCAAAATAAAAGTGACTTTGGATTACAGATTGAATCAAAGCAGAGCACCACAAATGAACTGTATTCACAAACTGTGTAAATAGAAAGAAATATCAAATGGAAACCGGCCAAAAAAAAACAAATAGTGCACAGGCTCTTCACATGCGGTATACAAAGTGAATAGAGCGGTGTATGATGTGATGTCCCTGAAAAGATGAGATCGTTTGCTTTATCTGACATGTTAGCACATATGGATGGGATTAGCGATTTTATATTCATTAAATATTTTAGAACAACTTTCTCTGAAGGTTAATAACTTTTATTTTGTTCAGTTTTTGTTCCAAATGGAGTTAAAGTAAACAAAATGTCTATGAGTGGTTCTCTTTTTGTAGCAACATTTAATGTCCCCATGTTTTACCCTGAGTTATAGCTTAATGTTAGAACACACACACACACGTATATATATAATATTATTATTAATTAATTAATTAATAATTATTGCTCTCGCTTTAGAATTTTTTTTGGTCTAATTTGGCTGTAGCTCTTTAACTGATCAACATTTATCTAACCTTCAACAGATTAACACATCTTCAAGAACTAAATCTCATATATGTAGATTTTTTAATTTTACTGAATTAATGTTTCCTGTAATTTATCATAACAGGGTTACCAAAACAGGTGGAACATGTTTAAGTTAAAAAAACTAAGGTGACAGTGACAGTTGAAGCTTATCTCAGTTTCTAAAGTCAAATTCCCACCAAAATCAAATGATGTCACCTGTCACTTTTTTAAGGCAATGAAGCACATTATAACAGGGTGGAAACTTAGTATATGAGGAAAATTGTGAATAATTTATACAGTTTCATCAGATTCAATTACATTATAAGATAAAGTTTAGTTTAGTCTATCAAATTGTTAAAGAAAAAAAAAGTTTATCTCTATGACTTCTACTTCTGGAGGAAGTTGATGACATGACATTGTGGGACACATGAAATTAACTGTGAGTGTCACCAAAAAGGTATGCAAACTGTAAAATAATATTTGAAATACTTGTCATTTATGTTTAAATTATGACAAACACTTTAACACACAATTAAATTACTTTGTTGTAAATATTTGGTACATTTTAGGAAAAAAAAAAAAAAAAATCAGGGTAGATGAAACATGAGGACATGAATGTTGCCACAAAAATTGAATCCTCCCTATATTATGTATGTGAATGTTTTTGATTATATATATTTTTTTATTATTTTTACCACCCACTGGTGCTCCTTCCAGCATCTAACAAAGAATATTAAAATTCATGGGACTTTAAAACCGCTAATCAATTATATTCTTTCATTTTCGACCCCATGCAGATCTGAAAGTCATTGTTTGATTGTTGTGCACAGTTCTGCAGACTGTTGCTGCACATACATTCACCGTGGGCACAGTAATGCGGCGAATTCCTTCGGCTGAAAACCCCCCAAAACAGAACCGTTCCCCACCTCGCCCCTCTCGTCTTCTTTGTTTCCATCTTTACACTTCTCCTCTCTCCTTCCCCCTCCACTCCTTCTTTATCCTGTTTCCTTTGGTGTTTTCCTCAGAGCGCTGCACTCCCATAGACCTCTCTGTGCCGCCGAGTCTCCATCCCAATTCCCCACATAGCTGTTGCCTGGGCCTCATTCACAAACCCTGTTGACTGGCACCGTGAATGTCCAGGCCTCATGTTTCGCCCTGTACCCGAAACCTTTTCCCCATCAATCATCGCAGAAGAAAAAACATGTCAAAGCTCATATTTAGCGAGAAGATCTTTAAGATAACCCAGTTTATGGATTTATTTTGGGGTCGTTCTTTTTCCCGCCGCTGATATTTGTGATAAGTCTGCGAGTAAAAAGCATAACGCACTATTACGCTGCGACTAACTTTATGGTGCACCTTTACATTTCACAACAGTACATTGTGCTCCTTCTTAAATAGAGTCGTTTAAAGCTCATCCATCACTTCTTTGTCTCTCGTTCAAGTCGACGTACATTTTAATGAAACGGCTCCGTGTTCAAACAAATGTATTACAAATCCCATCTTACCCTAAACACTGTAAAGTTATATTCATCATGTTGAAGAACGTACACGGCTTGAATATGTGGTAACATGTGGTCATTTTCAGCACCATTCAAGTTCCTAGAATATATTAGAAGATTGTTTTGCAAGTTAATTTTTTAGATAAGATGTACTTTACTTTATTTTAACTCATGGTCTGGCTTATTTTAACTTGGACTTAACTTATCTACTATATTTCCTTGTATGGTATTGTGTTGTTTTTTTTTTTTTATCTTGCATGTAAATGTTTTTTTTTTTTGCATTTTTAATGATATCTTAGTGTCATCTGATGAATTCATTTATTTTAGTCTGTTTTTTAACCTATTTATTTTAGTCTATGTTCAGTAAGCTAATGGAGTATCTGTCCATGTCTTGTCCGTGCTGTTTTTAATGTTTTAATGTTTAACGTTGTATGTTTGAGATGCCCTCTCCAGACTGCAAAACAAATCTACTTAGGGCAGGGGTCTTAAAACCGTCCCGCTAAAAGATCCAATCCGGCCCATGGAATGAAGTGCAAAAATCACACAGAAGATATTAACGATCATGGGTGTCGAAGTCATTTTAGTTCAGGTTCCACATTCAGCTCAATATGACGGCCAGTAAAATAACAGCGTAACAACTTATAAATAGTAACAACTCCATTTTTCTAGGTTCTAAGTTCAACCGGACTAGTTTTGCTCTTCTGAAACAAAACTAGTCCAGTTGAACCTTGAAGAACTACCAAGAAGAACAATGACCTGAACAAAGGAGAAATTGTTCTTGTTTTAGTTCCATACTCCATTTTTTTAACAATGTTACACCTGTTACTAAATGTTTCTGTAACACTATGTGGTGTAATACACATGTACGAATGATAAGTTCAGGCATAATATTGTTAAAACTACACTTATTTTTCTCACCAAGTTTTTTTTTTTCAGATTATTTGCATGTTTTTGTTAAAGGATAGTTTGTAAATGTAAATATTTTTATAATTTAATAGTTTTTTATTGCACTAAAACAAAGAGAAAAAGTTGCCAATTATAGGTAGTGGTGCTATTATTTTACTTTATTTTATCCAATTGGACTGAATGTGGCCCCTGGAAGAAATGAGTTTGAGACCCCTGACCTACGGATATCAATAAAGTCACTTTGAATCTTGAACTTTAATTTTAGTCCACCATATGTTTAAGGTATCTTAGACATACTTTGTTTTTTAAAAAAATCCTTAACGGGTGATGTTTTTCATCATAATCTCCATACCATGGCACACTTCATATGGTAATAGCTGTAGACTTCCAGGGGGAAACAGAGCATTAATCCGTGTGCAGGAGGTTTTTGAGTACAGTGATGTGTCTGCCTAATGTAAACATTGGAATTGGTCTACGACTAATTCTGCTTTGTGATTTAACTCGCCCTTTAAATGGAAATTGCAGCTGCAGATGTTTCCATATTCCAGATGCTACAGTTGAGCTGTAATTGCTAGTACAGCCTCGTATCGAAATAATGACTGTGTTTTATTACTGCACAATGGAGAATGTCATGTAATAACACGTATTTGAAAGAAAATGTAGGAAATAAGGGAGTAGTTCCCATAATAAGTGAGGAAATGACTTTATTTTGTTTCATTTATTCTGTCAATGTGTTTCCTGTTAACACTGTCAATAAATTACTTTGTTTTTTTCCAACGTTACAGACGAAAAGAAAGGGGGAAAAAAGCAAGAAACAGAATAAAAACACCTCCAACCTGAGGGCTTTTAACTTCAGATATGTAGTGCATCCCATGTGTGAATTTTTCATGTTACTATACTTCCATCACCTCTGTCTTAGCACCTGTGCTTTTACCTTTTTTTTTTCTTTTTTTTTTTTTATTGGGTGGGCAGGTGGAAGCTACATTACCTGGAGCAAAACTGTGGCTGGTTTAGCCCAGTATAGAAAAAAAAAAAAAAATCCATGACATGTTGTGGGAAAAAAGGTTAGAGTTTAGGAAAAATGTGTGACTCAGGA
Organism: Fowleria isostigma; assembly: GCA_029814645.1. Classification (NCBI taxonomy): domain Eukaryota; kingdom Metazoa; phylum Chordata; class Actinopteri; order Kurtiformes; family Apogonidae; genus Fowleria; species Fowleria isostigma. Next base: position 5,717,890 of record JAPTGZ010000022.1, read on the forward strand.
GAGGATAAGGGGATTTCACAGACAGCAGTCAGTTTGTTTATCACTGCAGATTCCTGGGATTCACCCACAGGCAGATGCACAGATACACACATATTTGTTGGGCCACTGCAGTGTGTGTGTGTTTATCATGCGTATCGTGAATGCACCGTTCCTGCCAGGTTTCCTCAGAGAGGCCTTTAGCCAGGCTCTTAACAGAAACCAGGGCACTTCAGAGATTTCTCAGGCAACTAACGCATGGTTAATAATTTAAAGGCGAGTTACAGCATGTTGCCATGTTATCGTATCTGGAGTGAGCTCCTTCACATGCGAGGCTTTACCGGTCTATATTTATATATCGGGCTGGAATGATTTTTATACATACGCTAGACCTGTATGTAGTGTGTGTCGTTTGAGTGGTTTTCTATAGATCAGTCACTTCACGTTATTATGAGACATAAACAAATAACAGTTAAATATAGGTCCATGTGAATGAACCATTAAAATATCAAGAATAACAAATGCCCCCAAAGCCTCCGTCTCATTGTCATATAAATAATAAATGTATATATCCTCTGTGCGTATACTACATCTATTCTACTTCCTGTTATGCAATCAGTTTGATATTTTTTGTAGGATGTTTTTGAGGCTTAAAATTTCAACCCATTGTTTTTCAGAAGCTTACTGATAGAAATATAGAGCTAAAACTATTAATCCATTACTTCCTGACTATTAAACTAATGAACAACTATTTTATTAATCGCTTTGAGTCATTTTATTTATTTACTTTTTTATTTTAACAGAAAAAAAAATCAGTATTCTCTGTTTATTGCTTTCTCCTGGTTTCTTTCTTCCTCTCGGGTAGTTAAGTGAAAACCTCTGGGCCATGAACCAAACAAAACATCAGGACTTAAAGCAGTTTTTTTTTTTTTTTTTAAAGACCCAAACAATTCATTAAGGCAAGACACGGCAGGGAAAAAAACATTGATTTTCCATGCAGTGGTCAGTTTTGACATTTTGGGCTAGTTTATTCCTTTAATGTGTGTTTTTTCAAACTGTTAGAAAGAAAATGTTGAAAATATGACTTTAGATGTTTTTTTTATGACAGTGTGTTTACTTGCAGCAGTAAGTTTCTCCTGAATTTACCAAGAAGTTAGCATTCCAACGCAACCTGTCGAGTTTCATCTGTTTACTGAAGTCTGTCATGACCGGTATCACCTATGTACACCAGACTTTACACTTATACACTTAGCAGTATTCTGAAAATATTTACAGAGGGATTTGTTAATAAATCACCTCTGGCCTGATTTATGTGACATTTTAACCAAAAAATATGGTAAAAATCAATTGTTTTTAAGGCTATGGATAGTATATTTTGATTTTTAGGGAATGAAAGCAGATATCCTGGAATCCCTCTGTCATTATTGTTCATCTTGTGTTTAAACAAAATGAAAAAAGAGTTTTGCACCTGGCGTTACCATATGTTCAGATCTCTCTACCTAAAATATATGAAAAATCATGCATATTAAATGAGATAATGCCTAATTTGCATTTCGCATAATTAAACATACAGATTTCAAAAACTTGAAATACATTTTTTCCATACTTGTGTAAATAATCAACTGAGGAAGTTTCATGGTGATATCTAGTATTTTAAAATTTCACCCTATTCACCTGGAGTCTCATATTAACTTAGAAAAGAAAAAAAAAAAAACCTAAATAAACAGATGAATCCCTGTTGAAATAACGGTCAGTTGCTGCCCTAAAAGTATTAATTCACTCCAGTCCCTTTTGCACTAATTGTTTTTCTTTCAGATGTTCATTTACTGCACATTCTCAGAAGAATTGTGATACTTTTATGTTCAACTTTTGTACTTATTCTCCTCTTTTTCAGCTTGTCCGTCTGGGTTTTTCAAGCCAACCCAAGGTGACGAGGCGTGCATGCAGTGTCCCATCAACAGTCGCACCACGAGCGAGGGCGCCATCAACTGCGTCTGCCGCAACGGATACTATAGAACCGACTCCGATCCTCTCCAAATGCCGTGCACAAGTACGTATAGTCCCTCTGGATCACTTGCTCCGTACACAAACACACACACACACACACTGGAGTCCTCCGAGTACACAGGCATGAATCCACTCCGACCGGCGTCTTTGATCTGAAATATGAATTCTGTGACACATACACATTTCACACCCGCAAGCAGAAGAGCCCTGGGATCAGAGGACAGTGGTATTCTGTGTAACTCCAAACAGAGAAAGCCTGTCAGAGCTGTCCCTCACACCGACACGACGCTGACATGCCCATAGTGTTGCTGTCCACAGATCTGACCCAACACACAAGGCTCAGCTGTCCCTCCTCGACATCACACAGGCCGTACTCCAACCCAGACTAGAGGTTAGTGGGCCAGGGCGCGTCGCTTTGTTAAGGGCCGGCCACGGAGAATGAGCCCGGCCGAGACTCTCTCTTGTCATGCCAATGAAGGTGTTTGAATTAGAATTAGAATTTGAAGCTGACACGAAGGTTCAGAGAGAGAGAGAGGGAGAGAGAGAGGGAGAGGGAGGCGGAAGCAAAGACTAAAGCAGAAGCGAGTGAAGCGAGTGGGTAGAAAAGACACATAGAGCGAAATGAAAAAGAAGAGACGGGATGTGTGTACGTCTCTATACTCAGAGACTCGGCACAGAGAGTGTGGTCTAACTAAAACAAAACGGGTGTGAGCGACAAAAAAAAAAAAACCCTCTTCCTTTCAGCGTTGTGGTAGTGTTTTTTCCTCACTCTCTCTTCAGCCTGTTGAAAGGGAGAGAGAGGAGGGAAAAGATTTGATGGTCTCCAACAAAGGAGATTTGCATAAGCCTGGCTCTGGGAGTTGAGCAGCTGTTGTGAATGAAAAAGCAGCAGCGTCACGTCACCCGAATTAAGCGCAGCAGGGCCCAGCCTGATTAAAGCAGGGGAATGGGCCCATCAGAGTGGCCAGCTAATAGGGGGGCTATCAGTCTTCCAAGGAGGAGTTATGTTTCCATGTAGGAGACACCAAGAAGGGCAATCCGCTGGGCCTCCCTCCAGACCCGAAGATCTGTTAATTGCCGCCAATTAAAAGGGGGTTAAGTAAGAAGTGATCGATTCAGATTTAGGATGTTGTGGGCGGAGTGGAATTGTTTATCTCATTAGTCCTGGAGGATACGTCTTCCATAATTAGGTGCACATGGCTGTAAAAGATAAACACTTCTCCTTGTTTGTTTGTTTGGCCTGTCACTCAACACGCAGCACCACGTGGAAAGTTTCCACCGTAGCCGTTGAGATAGTCTCAATAGGAGGAATCGTAGGTTTCTTTCCACTGCGGTAACCCTATACGATGCTCCACGACAAAACGGTCAAGAATAGATGTTAAGAAAACAGTCGACTAAGTGGACGCAGGCATTGAAAATGAGAGAGTGTAAATAAGCGTCCACAAGGAGGAGGAGGCGCCGCCAGTTGGGAGGGTACTCAGCTCAGACCTCAAGAAGGCTAGAGTATCAACATGTGTGTCGATTTTCTCTCTAAAGATGTACGGTTTAATTAAAAATAGTTTATTATACCCTCTACTCTGACAAGCATCAGCACATTTGCACAAAGGCAAACTGCTGCAGCACACCAGCACTATCCTTGAAACTGTAGATCTGCAGAAGTGATGAGTGCCTGATGTGTTTGTTTTTTAGAGTTATGTGCCATTGTTTCTAGAGAAATGTTGTTTTTCATTGTTGATATTTTTAGTTAGAAAGTATGTAAGCTGTTCAACCATGGATCGTATGACTGTGTCATGTGTAGATAATACATTCACCACATACATTTCCGCTGTGTCTACAATGCCCAAGTGGGTCGTACTTTGAGGTCTAGTAATACCACTGCCACGGGGCCAGTTATTATTTTTAATGGTGTTTTTCGTTGATTTAGAGTAAAAACAAATATATTATTGACCTAAAAAACTACAATCGTAAGACAGTAAATGCTAAATCATTCTTCAACTTTCCTATATACTCATCTTCAAACAATATACATATAATTCTTGTTAGTTCTTCTGGGTTCAACTGGACTGGCTTAGCTCTTCTGAAAATGTTTCGTCTCTCATCCAAGTGACTTCTTCAGTTCATCAGGACGGACATCATACCACTGGTACGGGAACTCAAACGGACAACCAGGAAGTTTGTAGATTTCAGAAACCATCCGCACTTTAACCTGAGATGTAGACAACTAAGGATAATCCCCAACAGTCTATGACTTCACTCCACTGTGAGGGGATGCAAAGCTACATAGATCCTTGTGAAGGCACAATCCCACTTGATCAACAGAACTGAAGAAGTCTCTTGGATGAGAGACGAAACGTTTTCAGAAGAGCTAAACCAGTCCAGTTGAACCCAGAAGAACTACCAAGAAGAATGAAGACCTGGCAAATGAGAACGTATACAGACACAATGGCCATTTCTCAAAACTAAGAATGCAGAGTAAATTATTGTGAACCTGGCAAGTGTAGTCTTGACAAGAACGGTTTCAGAGAACGTACTTCCTAAGAACCCAGGTCTCTCTGTAATTGGAATGGGTGTATGTACTTGTGAACTTTCCTCTCTATGTATTTCCTTCAAATCACCACAATGTCACTGATTTGATTTGAATGCATCTGTACTAGTATTTACGTATCATATATACATTTTGTATATTTTTCAAAGCAGTAATAAATGTCATTGGTTTGGCCGGGCACAGCCAGCTCATGTAACCCCAGCGTTTGGCTCATGGAGCTCCAGCTCAGCAGCTCACCAAGCCCTGGCCCATTTTCTGTCTAATTTTTGATCAAGGGTTGTGTCTGATTGATTGAATTTACTCAACTATGACATTAAATCTTTGTGTTTTCCAGCGGTGCCATCGTCTCCACAGACCGTCATCTCCAGTGTGAATGAAACCTCAGTGATGCTGGAGTGGCTGGCACCTCGAGATTCGGGCGGCCGCGAGGACGTGGTCTTCAACATCATCTGCAAGAGCTGTGGCGGAGGCCGCGGAGGCTGCACTCGCTGTGGGGACAATGTTCAGTTTTTGCCACGTCAGCTGGGGCTGACAGAACCCCGGGTCTATATTAGTGACCTGTTGGCCCACACACAGTACACGTTTGAAGTGCAGGCTGTCAACGGGGTGTCAGATCAGAGCCCCTACTCCCCTCAGTATGCCTCAGTCAACATTACCACTAACCAGGCTGGTAAGTGGGCCCATCTGTCTGTTTTACACTTAATATTCCCCATGTGGGCTCTTCTCTTCTCTTCTCTTCTCTTCTCTTCTCTTCTCTTCTCTTCTCTTCTCTTCTCTTCTCTTCTCTTCTCTTC
>JAPTGZ010000022.1:5871038-5886375 GCA_029814645.1 Fowleria isostigma
TTAGAAAATGAACAAAAATGTCCACTTGAAGGGTCATGGGTGTAACTTTTCTGAGGGGGAACTCAAGGGTTAATATAACATTATAGTCATTATGGGTTTTAGAAAAATGCTTTTTGGGGAGGAGAGGTAGTGCTCTATAGGCTCCTGTGGTATCACCTAAGCTTTTGTCCTAATGGCATACACTTTTACTTGGGTAAAAATCTTGAGTTGATACTTCAACCTTTCAACCCTAGTATCTATACTTCTACCTGAGTAGAAGTATAGACCACAAGAACATCAAAGAGTCTCCAGTAGTGTCCGACTGAATTCAACTTGGAAAAAAGAATCTATAAAATAGCACTCAAACTTATCAAATCAGCTCCGTTTTGGTGCCATACTCATCAATCCCTGAAGGCAGACAAGACATTTACAGTTTTGACACTTAGTGTATTCATACATAAAAATCCAAGGACAGGTCAGTGAGGTGAAGCTGATGCTTTGTATCAGCTGACAAGGTCGCTAAAACCTCAGGCACTGTCTTGTTTTACTCTCATGTTACAGTTTTAACACTTCAGTAACTTGCTATTGTTGGAGACACCAGAAAATCAATTTGTTCAAGCAGCTGTTGAGAAAACAAAGTGCTGTCCATTCCTCTTGTGGACACTTAATATAACCGTGTTTTCCACAAGCTTTCAGTGTGAGCAAAGACAGTAAAAGGGAGAGGAATTTGGAGATTTGTTCCTTTATGAGAAGCAATGTCTGAAATGATGATAAAAACAGGAGTCATTCTTATCAGTGTCCATTGTAGTGGACTTATAACATGCTTTAAAGATCCCTCATTAACCCTTTAACCCCTGAGACATTATTTCAGGTATTGGTGCTGCTGTGAATCTGTGTCTGTTTCAGTGTTAAAAAGCTGCTGTGAGTCTGTGCTTGTGTTCCTTTTCTTCGGTGGTTTTGTTTTACTCTGTGTTTTAGGGTCAAAACAGGTAGAATAACAGAAAAAGAGAGGAATTGAAGTTTTACAGGTTTATAAAGTACTCAGACAGTACATCAATTAGAGATGTAGGCCTGGAACACACTGAACAACAGCAAGTATTTGAATTTTGGCCGGTAGTTTTGGTTTGGAGCCCTTTTTTTCTAAATCAGTCCAGCTGCTTTTTGGCACCTTGTTGAACTCCAAAAAGCAGTTCCATGGTTGAAACTCCGTAAAAACACAGTAAAAAAAACAACAACATAAAAACAAAAAGAAAAACCATGACAACACTGCAAACAAGAGTAAAACAAAAACATTGTGTGCTCACACATGAAATATGGTGTACCACGATCGTTCGTGTGTGGTTTACAGAGGCATTTTCAATCATCCATCTGTTTCTCTCAACCATGCTGTGCACTGTCCACAGATGTTTGAGGTTTCATAGTTGAGCGTACCAATGCTATAAATGTCCTAGTATCAGTTGGTGTCATGTCCGATTTGGGTCCACATTGAGTATGCGCAGATATCTGCGTAGTGTACATGGTTGACTCCGGCCGATTCCGTGGGAACTGCCCCCAGTGGCCTGACTTATCACTGCATGCCAAAGTTTTTGGATGGGACGGATGCATGGACGGATAACCAACTGATGACAATACTCTTTGGCCTGTGTGGTTGTGGGCAAAAATGATAAATCGTCTATTTTTATAGCAAGTCAGTCTCACTCACTATTCTGTGTTTTGCCCCCAAATATGCAAACTGAGCATGCTCAGATGTCTATGGAAAGAACAAAGTCTATTCCATCAGCACATTTTGAAGTTTTTCTTATTGAGAAAACAGTTGAATTTTTATGAATCTTTAAAATAAATCATACATTCAGAATAAGCACCACAGACACATTAAAGGGTCCTATTTTGCTAAACCCACTATCATTAGTCTTTTGTACATTTATTTGTGTATTTGTGGACTCTAATAGTTCATAAAGTTTGAATGTGAACCCTCCAGGTACTGCAGAGCTATTAAGCTAATCAAATGGATTTCTACAACCAGTTTTACTTCCTTCTTAATTTGTTACATCTATAACTAGTTATGTTTTGACATTTGCACATCAAGACATCATTTCTCCGAGTACGCCATAATTGTTTGTCAACAGCAGCGGTTGTAGTCCATACTGAAAATATGTTCAAACTTTGAGCTGATTACCTAAAATGTTCAGTAGTTGGTTGTATTTATGAACACAAGTGGCTGAACAGGACAGAGCAGCAGAGTCAACAACCTGGAAGGGCTGGGGTGTGAAGAGGCTCATTTGCATTTAAAGGGCCAGCGCTCAAAACCACCTTTCTTGTGTCATTACTCAGGAATAGGATTGAAGATGAACTTGTGGAGTTGAATTAATGAATAATTCAGACCCAAGCATAGCATTTACAGTTTATGTAGACCACAGGGAAATGTTTTAAAATGCATAATTCTATTTAAAAAAGCAAAAATATCACTCCTTTAAGGGTTAAAGGGTTAAACAGTTAAGATTACACAACAGGTAAATAAAATATCTCATAATTATCTAGAAGTAACAGTATATGGCATGAAGAGGACAACTGTGTATACTTGTGATCCATTAATATTGTTTACTTTACCATCTTATCTTTGATAAGTGTTCCTATTTTAGGATAATTGATTTCATAATGAAGAGGTTTTGCCACCAGGATTGTTTTCATGTGAAGTTCCTGAGTAAGTCAATGGAAATATAAGACAAGAAAAAGCCAATAGAAGTACTATGTTTCATTAAAGTTAAGGGGTAGGAGCTACAATAACACTATATTAAATGCAGACAGTGTTACCACAACAGGATGTCATCTAGAAAAGGCCTGCATACCTGAAGCATAAATAGATCCATAAAGTTCACTGCAGCAGAATCAAATTACAGCTGCTTTATTACTCTGCGCTAGTTTTTTGGCACACGTCTGTCTATGTGTCAGACAGAGAACATAACTCATCAAGAGATATTTGATCTTTCTGAAAAGTGGTAAGTGTATTGACTGAGTCAATATCTAAGAGTGTTTGGAATTTGGTGCATCTAATTTAAGAATGAAAAAAACAACAGGAAAAAATGGGTTTGTCCACTATAAGGGTCGACATTTAGACATCCGTTACCTCTCATATGTATTAAATGTTTACATGCATACTAATATTTAATATTTTTTTCCAAGCCTGAAAAAGACAATATTCAAGTTATAATAAGCAGGTCACATCGCTAATGAACATGAATATTCCTCTAATTCCCTATAAATAATGCTATTATGAAAACTCAGCCTCCCTCTGTCATTCCATCAAACACTTTATGAAAAATATTGACTATTCAGTATTTCCGCAAACCTTTAAATTTATTCATATTTATTGTCACACATGTCCACATTTGTTTCTCTTCACCAGAAATGTAGACTTTTGGTTGGAGTATTCATCTCTACCATAGAAGATCTCAGTCTTTCCTCCAGTAAACAGGATTCTTATGATACAACCTGTGGAAATTGTGCTTATTACATTAATGAATGCGTTGTGTACATGTCCAAAGTATCTTCATAAAAATGTCATTATATCATCATGTCCCGTGCATCTGAATAAAAAAATACCACATGCAGAAAATAGCTTTGGAATAATAGTGGAATATAAGTGTGTATCAAATGTGCTCCATGTCAAAGACAGTTACAATCTAAATTTATGAAGCATTATATAGCATTAACATCCCTAAAATCAAGTAAACATGAACTCGTTATTTAGTAATCCAAAGTAAAGTCAAATAATGAACAATAGATTTAATGAATGACAATAGATCCTATTAATGCAGTTGCTAAATGTTGGCCACCAGTGTTAAATGAATAGAAATTATGGCAAAATATCTACACTCAACGTCAAAAAGACCAAAAAATTAGAAATTATTGATAATATATAATATTTCAGGGATTCTGAATGTGGCTTCATTGTGTGTTAGTGACACAATAGAGATTTACTGCCTCCATTCAAACACATTTTCAGGGCTTTTTACCCTGAAAATAGCTGTCAGCAGACATAGACTACAGGACCGCATTTAGAGATTGGACATCTGCATGACTACTCTCAGCAATAGAGTGGCCATTACATCCGCCAGTGGCAGTGCTCTAGTTGCATTTCAATGTGAGCCATCTCCATTTTAAGTATCTCTAAGTCCATTTCATCTGAGCTGCTTAGCAATTAATCAGTTGACAGAAACAGGGCAGAGGAAATGCGACGTCTTGTCTAATATGTACCTTTTTCAGTGAAAAGTGCCTTCTGTGGTCTTTTCCTGTTACAAGTGGGAAAACACACAACAGTAAAAAAGTACAACTGAATGACTAAAATCAGGGCAGGTATTAGTCACAAAGCAAAAAAATACAATGTGAAAATTCCAAAATATAATATCAAATTTTCTATAAATACATTTGGGTCAATATATGAATGAGAGACTTTCTAAGTCCCCTTTCCAGGGTAATATAGTTGACTTGTATAGTGACATTTTTTTCTCTTTTCAGGTCTAAAATCAACATAACCACAACACCACATGGCATCTTTACAGAAAAATTCTTCTAAATACCACATATAAAACTGATTAAAATTTAAATTGAAAGTTATTTTTTACAAAGATATTGTAGTAACACCGTTGACATAAGAGTGTGATAAATACACATTTGACTCACACAACTTTATATTAAAGGAGTTATATTATAACTAACAAACGGTAGTGTAGTGGTTAGTGCTCATGCCTTACAGTAAAAAGGTCCTGGGTTCAATCCCAGCACCATCTGTGTGGAGTTTGCATGTTCTCTGCGTGGGTTTTCTCCAGGTACTCCAGTTTCCTCCCACCATCACAAAGACATGCACTGATAGGTTAATTGGTTAATCTAAATTGTCCATAGGTGTGAATGTGAGAGTGGTTGTTTGTCTCTGTATGTCAGCCCTGCGATGAACTGGTGAAATGTCCAGGGTGAACCCCCGCCTTCGCCCTTAAGTAGCTGGGATAGGCTCCGTGCGACCCCCGTGACTCTAGTGAGGATAAAGCAGGTTTGGAAAATGAATGAATGAGTTATATCATACTTTTAGAATGTAATTTTGCATTTTAAAACATTTCCTTGTGGTCCACATAAGCAATAAATGCTATGTTTGGGTCTGAATTTTTCATTGATGAAACTCCATAGGTCCATCTTCAAGTCCATTAATGACCAATAAAATGAAATAGGTGGGTTTGAGCGCTGGCCCTTTAAATAGAATGACCCAGTTCATCCCCCGCCCCCTCCAAGATGCTGACTGTGTTGTTAAGCCATTTGTTTGGAGTTTTTAGGATACAATATGCTGGTCTAGTGACAACAAATATTTATTCTTTATAATTAGAGCCCGACCGATTAATTGGTGGGACTGATTAATCAATATCGGCCAATATCCATCTGATTATATTTTTTTGCTGCTTGACTCTGTTTTGCTCTGGTCTTGTGTGTGTTAATGCCTTTTAAATTTGGGTGGTTATTTAGTTGACATTTTAGTGTATCTACTCATTTATTAATAATTATTTATTAATCATCTATTAATAAGTGATTGTTTCTGAAATTAAATAATTATGACATTTTTAAAGACATGATCATAGTGAACATAAAACCATCAGTTTCTTTTTTATTTTTAATAAAGATGTATGCAAGATATAGACATTTAACAGTATGAGAAAGAAAGCTGAGGAGAGCTGCATTTTTGTTGCAGTTTCATAAAAAAGAAACAGAAGATAGGACCGTTTACTTCTTAATTTTAATAGAAGACAAACACAATCACATTTCCATTACATTTATACATCACACAATATCTGACAGTTGCATTTTTTTCATGTTTTGCAAAATCATGTCACCCTCAATAATACTGCAGGAAAAGCATCTAAAACAGCACAAGCACTGAAATGAATATAAAGGCTGAAGCTGTCCTGTTTTCCCCTTGTAACATAAACTCAGTGATTAAAATCATCCTTTTTGATGACTGGTGTTTCTCTTCCCTGTGGCGTATTATCGGTGATGCTGCAAACTTTCTTGGAAATTTCCCGCTTGCTGTGTCTCTACAGGACTAATTCACTCTCAACATGTAAGAACCTTGGTCTAATTGCATTTACCTGTGGGAGCAAATCTCATCTGAGAGTCACTGTGTATTCTGAATTAATCAGTCTTTCTTCATCATGGTTTGAGAAAAATGCCATCTTTTGTCTTTAAGTGAAGCTGGTGCATATATGGACAGGTTAGTCTTAATTTTGGTTGGTGGCGAAGGTGACCTACACTATTTTTTTAATAGTAAATTTATTTAACAGTGTCTGAGAGTAAAATAAGTTAATGGAGAAGGATGAAGGTTACTGCTGCATATTTTAAAAGGTCACAGTTTTCTATTTCTAGAAACACATAATGAAGATATCTCAGTAAAACAAGACTGGGTTTTTCTGCTTGTTTAACAAGCTGTTTGTTAAACCAGTTAGCCCTGGTGTCAGTGCAACTGCATGTTATTCAGACAGCAAAAGGGCTGCAAGAAAGGGAAGAAAAATACACAGAAATAAAACATAAGGCTGCTACATGACCACCATTGTATTTTCCAGATGCATCTTTTCGTCATTTATTCACACACTATAGGAAGTGACATCACATGTTGACAGCGTGGTTCAGTCACGCCTCCCTGGAAATAAGGAGAGGGGAGAGGGCATGAGATAAACTGTGGTGGATTCACAGACAGACGTTGGATTGGCATGGCTGTGTGCAGCTCAGCACTGCGATCTGCATCCACGAGGCTCCTGCCTGGACATTTGGATTCTCTCTCCACAGCTCCACAGCCGTGATACGGTGCTGGACAGCGTAACACTGAGCTGTGCGGCGCTTTCACAGCATGTTGCAGGGCATTGGAAGGCAGAGAGGGAATAATAAGGGGGGATAACCTTACCACACATGAGCGATGTACCGTGGGCTTCTCTCTGTCTCATTTCAGATCGTCCGGCTTTTCTGCACAGAGATGTGGGACTAATGGAGGGATGCAACGATGTTATTCTTTGCTTGTCATGCTTGAATCACAAGTCCTTATATCCTTTTGTGTCAGAGACCTTATTGTCTTTGTCTGTCACTGCCGCCAGATCAACTGTGGGGTAACGTGGCGGACAGATCCCCCTCCTCAACCCCCCTCTCCCTTGTCTGTGCCCCTAGCTTCTCATCACTCCCAGTTCGCTCGTGTCTATTTACCTCGCTTAAGCTACCCTCCCCTCTCTGTTAAGCTCAGTGTTTCTACATCTCCTGCTTCCTACTGCTTACTATCTCCCTCTCTTTGCTCCTTCAAGGCAGGCAGTCTGCTCTCCCGTCCAAGCAGCTTGTTACATGATCTCCTGAAAAACACTTTTCGCCGTTGCTCTGCCGCCTCACAATTCCTGAGCTCCTCCAGATTTCCCTCTCCACAACGACAGGATGCTCCTGCACAAGGATTGATCCACTTTCACCCCCTTTCATTCTCCCCTTCCCCTCCCTTGTCCTGATCTCCTGCCCTCTGACCCTTTCCCTTTTGTTTGCTACCCCCACCCACCCTCCACTATTCTACTCATCCTCACCCTGAGCCTCTTTCCCCTAACTCATTTCACCCCCTTGACCATGTTGCCATGTGTTAGCTGGCTCCAACTTATCCTCATCTTGCTGTCCTCTGTCTTATGGACCCGGGGGGAAAACTGCCCAGTAACCTGCCTGTGCCCGGACCCTCACACTGTGGACTGCAGCGGCCGTGGACTGACCCGTCTACCCGACGAGATCCCCTTGGATGTTCGTCGGCTTTTGCTGGCTGATAACTGGATACCCTGCATCCCCTCAGACTTCCTGGTTCTGTACAGTGACTTGGTCTACCTAGACCTCAGGAACAACACCCTCTCCCACATAGAACCAGGGACCCTAAGTACTTCCTCCAGGCTGGTTTTTCTGGACCTGGGCAGCAACAACCTGACTGAAATCCCTAAGGGGACATTTGGGGAGTCCCGAAGCTTGATCAAACTACGCCTTGGCAACAATCCATATCTTAGCTTGGTGAGTGAGGATGCTTTCCTGGGCCTCACCTCTCTGAGAGAACTGGAACTGGAACGTAATGCACTGTCTACCCTAAAGGTGGGGGCACTGAGTCAGTTGCCCTCCCTAAGGGTCGTGAGGTTGGAGGGCAACCCTTGGGTGTGCAACTGCAACTTTGCAAACCTGTTTGCCTGGCTCATGGAGAACAGCCACAAGCTTCCAAACGGTAAGAAAAAAAAATTAAAGGGACGATGACTTTCCATGAGGTTGACCCAAATACTACCATCTGAGAACAACATACAACTGTATTATTGCAAATCCATTACCATAACACCACTCTTGTCTATTTATGTTTTGCCTGTAGGAGAGGAAACCCCCCCGCCCTCTGCCATGTTCTAATTTTGTCCCTTTCTTCTTCCACCCCCATAGCATATTATGTGTGAGACTGAGTGTGTAATATGAGACAATAGCGCTTGTTTGAAAGGGAAAACTACAAGGATGCTTTTAAAGTTTACTCATTTCACAATTAAAAATGAGTCATAATAACAATATGCAGCCTTGTCTATACATAGTATGTACTTTGGCTTCCATACATATGGTATAAACCAAGCACTGACCTTCATAACAAGATGTATTCGAAGTGACTGATTTAGCCTCAGATCGACTTATATAAAGTGTTTTGTACAAATCTGTCATTGAGCAGTATTATGTTTTTGCACCTTCACCTGAACCTGCCTTTTTGTGTTAATTCTGAGGCCTAGACTTTGATGTAGACTCTGCTACTGTGATTCTGCCCAGAGGGTTGAGTTAGGTAACAGGAACAAAGTTTCCATGAATGTCTGAAGCAATCTTAATGTGTGCATGCTCATCTGAGGAAAAATAGACATTGCAGATTTTCATCACTTCTCTGTTTCCTCAGAAGGATGAGATCTACTTACGAAAGGTTCCAAAAATCAAGCATAGCAGGCAATAGAAACAAAGCAAGTTAATGAATCATGGTTTGTAAGCTGTGTTGTTATCCTACGAGGAGATCACACAATATATAAAACATTAATTAGAAACGTTTCTGTCTTATAATTATTACTGTGTGGTTAATTTGGCAGTAACCATGTGTAACCAGCTGTATGTAGTGTGCAGCATACTAACACATGTGTCCTTAACAATACAGCGGACACAGACAGCAGTTACCCTGTGCGTGGGAGCAGAAGAGGCAAAAATAAACAAATCTGTCAATTCAACCACACATGAGTAGTAGCTCACGCTGCTCTTATATTCAGATCAGTGTAGATGGTTTTCTCTGCACGCTTTGGCTTATCAGAAATAAAGGTTATCACAGTATTGTGGCACGAAATCCATGTATGACATAAGACTTTAAGGCTAATATCTAACATTTACAAATTAAAATGTATTAACCCTTTTACTAAAATTATATTAAAGTAACATTTAATATATTATGTCATCTGCAAACATGATTTCACGGTATAGCATTCAAATAATATCACATACTAGATCTTTTGCTATTTGATTGTGGCAAAACTGATACACTGACAATGTGTTTAGAACCATGATTCAGTTTATGTAGTCATATAAGGAGTTTTGACATTCTGCACATAAATATCTGTTCCAAGATTATTTTTTTTGCTGTAAATCATTGACCTCTACCAGGTTTTTACACAATACTAAAACATTGGTGAAGACTGGATACCACTCATTAAGAATAGCCTTTTAAAGGAGTAACCAAAATAATACATGCACTGCATAAAAGGAGTGTCTAAAAACAGGATAAAAACCTTAAATCTGAGGAAAAAGGTTCTCGAAATAAATGAAATATTTGTCTGGGCAGCAAGAATTAAGTGTTAAATCAAGAAATAAGCAAGTCTACAGATATATAACACTTAACATACAGAATTAACTCTTAAAGCAAGATAAATTATCTAATACTTTTATATCTAAGTTTTGTTTTGTTTATATCTGGGTACAAAAAAAAAAAATTGCGGTGTAAAACCAAAATACATTTATTTTGCTTTATAGTGTTCATGGTTATGACGAGGTTCTGCATGTTGCATGAGCTGCAGATTGCATTACAGATATTTGTCCATTTGTGAGGTAATAAAACTGAAATCCTATTGTGACCTGGCCTGCAAAAGCCTTAATTCAGCTCTCACACACACTGGCAGCAGAAAACTGCTGACAACTCACAAAGGCAAAGTCTGGATACATTTAGGCCATGCTGTACTGTGCTATTGATATTAGTCTCACTTTTTCAACATTTGCCCCAAAAACAGACAAGTTTGGACCTATGAGGAAGCAAAGTTGATAAACTGGCAAGAATCCCTAATTTCTCCCCAGTCAGAGTCTGCAAATGCATTAATCACAGGTTCTAAGTGTTGTCAACTGCAAGGCGTAATGAATTGCATTAGCCTGCTGGCCAGGCAGACATCAACAATAAAAAGCCACTGGCCTAGCCAAGCAGCTGCGATGGCTGCCAACTGGCCCCAGTGTATACACACTCCCAAATCGGGTTTGTAATGCATATCTCAGTTCATATGCTGCTCTTACATCTCCATCAGTGAGTGTTTGGCTTGGGGACCCAAGAGACCAAGCCACAAGCCTGGACAAAGTACAAACACTGTACATCACTGTGCAATGATCCAAGTGTTCTACATTTATTTATTTTTTTGTTTTTATTTGTCTTATCATTGCCCAGTGCCTGCAGTTTCAGGTGATGTGTGGAGTCGACTTTGTAATGCTAATAACACTAGAAGTCTGGATGACAAATCGTAGTTTTAAAAAGGGAATAAAAATATGGGATCTTAAGATCTCTTCTTCTGAAGCATATGCAAATTAGCTCAGTAACAAGTCAAAAAGGACAAAAAAAAAGTCTCACAAACCCCATGACAATTTCAAAAAGACACCTTTGTGTGGAGTTTGAGGAAAGTAGCTTAATTTTTCTAAATGCAAGACAACCAAATGTGAGATATTCACACATGGAGCACACAGCTGAAGAGCTGATTCATCATGGGTGTATTTGTTTGGTATCTTTTTCCTCAGTTTGTATGTTTCATTTGCCATAAGTAGCAGGAATCAACCATATTCTGAACTAGAAAATAAAACTCTAAGCGCACAATCTCATAATCAGTGTAGTGTAATGTAGTGATTTCCACTATGAAGTGCAGGATAGTAGGTGTGTCAACACAGCGTAGCAGAACTGATGGGTGACTTTGATTTGTAAACATAGCCGGTTCACACATGCAGTCATCAAACTGCCAGACCTAATTAACGTAATGACTGCGCTCCTGATCACAGGAAAATGCAGTGACCTATTCTGCGGAACACTGTATTGAAAGCAGTTACACAATAACAGATGGACGGTCATTAGTGAATGAGGCTGACTTGATAAGCTTTTCAGTATGTATCAAGTCCAACAACCGTCACCAGTCTGGGGTTTTTATCTGAATCTTACATCCATTATACAGAAAATTAAGACGAATATGATTTTTTTTAAAATTTCAGTACTTTTGCCAAATAAACAGGTGCTGCATCCTCATGTGTCTTCCCTTATACACAAAACATACAGGTCACAAATTTCACATACTTGCAAAAAGACACAAAGTAGGACTAAAGCAACAATATACACTATCAAAAAACACTTATTTAACATATTCACACTGACCGGAGTAATTTACACTCTTGTTAAATGTTGTCTGTGCTTTTGCCATAAATATACAAGGATAGATGTAATGTAACATATACAGGGTTTTACTAATAAACATTATTCTAGCATCACAGACAGGAGAGCAGCAAGATTTCTCACAAAATTAGTGTCACTAAAGACAAGTTCAACTTGTCAACATTATTCTTGTTGCCATTTCAGATCCTGAGGCAGATGTTATTCATGAGGTGTTCTCCTCCTACATTGAAATCATGTCAGAGTCATGTGTGAGGTATCTTTGGTTCTGTCTGTGGCCTGCATAACACAGCAGCTGCAGAGCTCACGCTGTAAACCCAATTCCCTTTCCATTTTTCACATCTTGATTTCCCCTGTGATTTTTGAGTTCACAAAGCAGTGCACTTTCTGTTTGCATAACTTTGATTACTGCAGGTCAGCAAGATGAGTGGGAGGGAGATGCTAAAAAATCAAGTTTTTGGATTGCAAAAAACAAATCTCTTTCCTCGTGGATGAGTCTTTTTTTAATTACATGCAGCAGAGGAGATGATAATTGTTGTCAGATCAAAGTTATGTACTTGGGTTGTTGCTGTATCTCCTTAAGGAAAACAGTCAAGTATTCATTTATCTGCAGCAAGATAGGATTTTACCAATAAACATTTGTCTGAATACTTTGTGTTTTGGTACTTATCGTACATTTTTGTAGCTACCAGTCAGGCTCATACATGTTTTAATGGCGGGATGAGTGTAAACATGATCCACTGCTGTCACCAATGCTCTTGGGTTAAGGATGAACAAAGGCCATGTATAATTCAGAGTGACACAGTTCTATGGCACATTGGCCAGGGTAATTGGAGCCAGAGTTGCCTACAGGGCAGGGCAGGCCAACTCCCATGAGAAACCAAGGCCCATCGTGGCTTTGCTATCAACACTAGTCATGACCTGAACAGTTTCACTACAAAGTAGCAGTTCATGTGACAGGGTCACAGTCTGAATTTTCCTTCACAGCCTATCGAGTTGCTCCCCAGAGACCTGTTACCACGCTGCATAAACAGCTCTGAAAATATAAGGCCATTGACCAGCACTACAGAGCACACACCACCGCTGCCTTACATGACATTATTTGCTATCTTTACTTACCCATGGGCATGTGATGAGAAAATATCTATCCTATTAACACAGGCTGACAGCTTCTTTTATCTTGGCCTAATTTAATGTTTATTTAAAGTTAGGATGTGAGAGAGATAGTGCTGGCAAGGGAGAGCGGAGTGTGAAAAGGTGGACAGAATTACACGGTGTGATAGCATCAGCTGCTGCATGAACAGAAGCAGAAACAGATCTGTCTGTGTCAGAAATAAAAGGCGAAAAGCCAAAAGCTTTATTTCACTGGCAGCGTGCAACATGGAGTGTGATGGATACTTTACTTTGTGCCTGTGTGTGGTCGGGTGTGAAGCATGAACTGCTAAGACCTGCATATTTAGCTGTTTCATCACGACGAACAAGGGGCTGACCCAAGAGCCAATACTAACTCTGACTCTGAAGTAAACAAGGAGACCAAGAACATATTTGGATGTTTGGAACCAAAATACATTTACAGTCTACATTACAGTCTTGATTTCATATATTGGAGTAACTACTAGGATTGGGAATGAATAAGAATTTAACAATTCCAATTCCATCATTGATTTGGCTTATTAATCTGATTCTCTAATCGATTCTCATTGGATGAGGGAATAAAAGAGTACAAATGGGTTTGTTTACATTAACTCTCTTATATATTTTCATATCTGCACAGAAAATATAACATATACAGTATGCACAAATAATAACAGATGATGCTGGACCTGGTACCTACAAAGTGAAAGTGAAATTTAACACGCTTTACTAATTCCTTTATGTCTCCCATTATTGCCCACCTCATTTTTCTTTTCCCTAACTGCAGAAACGTTTATATGAACGGGCGGGATTTTTGTTGCCCCCCCCAGAACCGGGCCCAGATGACGTCCTGGTGTTTGCTTTGCTGTTAGATTCATAACCGTCACTAAGTAGCATTCCCGTAAAGGATCATCATGCTGTGTGGACAAATGTTTTTCTCATTTTGGAGATGCTTCCCCCCGTTGAACAAATGGAAGCTTTGAAAGTATTACCAGTGGCCCTGGTGTCATCTTTTTTGTGTGAAATAGACATACTTTGGAGTGTTTCTGCCTCGACACCATGTTGGGTACATTCTAAATCAAAACAACGCAGCATATGTGTGATACCATATGTGATGAAGACAGAATTAATTTCTTCAATTTAAAAAAAGTACAGTAGAACCTGATAACTTATTATTCTCTAATGTCAGTGGTAATAGGTGCTGAATTCTTACCTATGATATCCGCTCAATTATTGTACTTTAGCTATCATGTAATCTTTGCTTATTATAAAGGAAAAAAAACAATAATAGTAATAGTATATGTGTAAATAGAGCTAATATTGTGCATATTGTAAATTTGGAACATACTGGTGTGACTTCATACTGGGGTGACTTGAGGAGATGTTTTCATGAATTTGTGCCATATAAATAATATTGAACAGAACCGTTTTTTTCTGAAGGCACAACTGAGCCCATTTGTCTTCAGCCTTTCACTGAGATCCATTTTCTTTATTTCCCATGGTACGGTGATGCCAGTGAGTGTCCACGCAGAAGGAATCCCCTCCTGAATGACTCACCCTCTCTCCACTGTCACATGACTGCTTGTCATTTTGTTCATTCGTTTCACACATTCTCCACTGCATTCCTCTCCAGCTCTTGGCCTTTTTTCCTCCATACTCCACTGTGAACTTTAATAATGCAAACTGGTCCGGTCTGCAGAGGCGAGGCTGGCTCTGGAGGTTTTGCCTGTGCCACTGGTGCAGAGATCAATCTGTGCAGACAGTGTAGTGTTGAGGGAGGGAGGAGAAACAAGCCTCTGATATCAGTCTGTCACAGCTAGGTAGATCAATCACAGCGTAGACAGCAGATAGCCTATCCCCTCGGCTGGCTGTAATCCTAAATGTAATCCATCAACCGTCCGCGCCAGAAATGTAACATAGCTGCGCCTTCGTACCTGATAGTGTAACGACGTGATTTGTGTTCTTTTACTGTATTGGAGTCAGTCCAGACACACATTCTGTGATTACCGTGGTGTTAAGGTAATTTAGACATATACTACCGATTAATACTGACCTGTGGAAACTACCAACTGGATTTTCATGTTATTTGTTCTTAGAAATATATATATTTTTTTATGTCATTCATGTTGAGCAAAGGAGTAAGCATTTTACAACACAAATGACATACATATATATCTGATAATGCAAATATATTCAACAGAATGCTTGCAAGTTCAATACTTCAAATTAACTGATTTATGCTCAAAAAGGAGAGGGAAGAAGAAAATGTATTTCATCCCATTTTTCATCAACAATTTAACATAATAAAGTGTCAATACTTTTTCCTGTCTATAAACTTCGAACCAGGACAATAAACAAATAAGACTATAGAGATTATAATGAACTCATTTGACTGTATTTACATTATTTAACCAAAATATGTGTGAACAACTGGCGAAATGTCCAGGGTGTACCCCGTCTTCGCCCTTAAGTAGCTGGGATAGGCTCCATGCGACCCCCGTGACC
>JAPTGZ010000022.1:5893196-5903858 GCA_029814645.1 Fowleria isostigma
TCTCTCTGTCTGTCTGTCTGTCTGTCTGTCTGTCTACAGTCACGGGAAAAATTATTAAACCATCAAAAGTCATCAAAAACAATCAAGTACTAACCCCTGTGTGTATCATGTGACTAAAACAGCCAGAAAATAAAACATGGAATGTCTAAAAGCACTGTTTTTGTCAGTACAATGCTATAACTACTGATTTAAGAACTTATGTGATTTTGGTTATTATCAAGAAAACCATGGAAAATGGATAGATATCAACTTAAATTAAACTCTTATGAGCTATTTTTGTTGTTAGCATTATATTTGTCCAAACACATGTACCTTTAGTTGTACCAGGAATTAAAAAGAACAAGAAATTGAAGAAAACATAGGGTGGTATGGTAATTTTTTCCGCAACTGTATCTATGAAATAAAAGAGTATAATGTAGTAGGTTTACCTTTTTGCTTTTGTCAAATGTGTTCCCTCATTAACCTTTCTTTTTGAACCCTTATTACCCTGTTCAATGGTTTTTCACAAGCTCTTACCTTGTTATTACTTTGGTTGTTGTGCATAATTATTAAATACCACCCCGCTGCCTATGAAACTACACACATTTGCAGTGTTTGAGCTGTAGAATGCATCAGGGAACACCTCAGCGTGCATTTTAAAGGTCCACCTGAGGGCCCATATGGTTGATCTTATTTGTAATCAGGAGTAGCAAAAGACGACGCACTAAAAAAACTCATACCCTTGAAATCCATTAAGCAGCTGTCAGTGTCCTTTTCCATTTAAATGATGTCTGAACAATAAACAGACAGAGACAAAGTAGGCAGCACTCACAGATTCACGATGCTCTCATCTTGAGATGAGTTTGGTCAAGGTGCCCCTGTCACAGTCGGTACCCTTCTCTGATGTATTAGTTATTTTTTTGAGATATAACTCCGAGTCATTTTTAATGAGGATGTGTATTCATAGATTTGCTGCTGCTTTTCCTGCAGCTGGCAGCTAAATTATGATGATTAAAGTGAACGTTCATTCTATACTCAGTTAAATTAGTTTACTGGCATGTACAAATTTGTCTTATTGTCAGTGACTGAGTGATACTGTAGACCTGGGCCCCGTCTCAGCATATCTCATGACCTTCCTCTGCCTCGCTCTTAGTTAGTGTTTCGACTTTGTTTCCACAGTGAACCTCCAGTCACGCTGTGGGTGGGTGAACTGTAGACACAGCGCGATCCCAACTTATAAGTGAAGACTTCTGATCGACCTTACAGTTATTAAATCAGCCTCCACTCCGAGGAAAAACAAACTTTGGCGTCTTTTCCAACTGAACTCTACCTGATACAAACAACTCGGAGTGGTATCTGATCATTTTATGCACATTTTATCAAGAGCAGGCGCCGTGAGTCAAAAGGGCAAACGATCTTAAATAATTACCTTAAACTGAATCGCTTATCGCTATTTAAGATTGGCAAACACATAGCTACTAAAGGGAAGGTTTTAACTTTAAATGTCTTGTTAAGAAATCACTGAAGTCATTCTTATCTGATAAATGACATGGTGTGTGTGTGTGTTGTTTAGTATTAAAGGTCTAGTGCGTGAGTCATAAATAGGTTTGTGATTACCTTAGAGTAAGCCCTTTATATCAACAGAAAGTAATATCTGGCATGTTTCCACTGTCGATCACAGCAAACCGCTTCTTTTTTTCCACCCACAATTTTTTTTATTTCAGTTAGATATTGGCTTTATCACATGAGAACACCTGAAACATTTTTTTTTTTTTAACTTTTTGTTTTATTCGTTTACATTTTTAACAATACAACTGAACATTCCCTGAAACATCAAGTCCACATCAATTATCAGACAGAAAGGAAAACAAACATAAAATATAATCAAATGTATATAACAGGAAATAAGAAAAATAAATAAATATGTAAATAATAGCAAAAGATATACAAGTTTTGTTGCTCAACTTCGATACTGTATATGAGTGTGCATAAAAGTAAAAACACCTAAATTAATCTAGTAACAGGGTTAATTCTCTGTACTTCAACAGCCGAGGAGTTATAGATTCAGGTACAGTTTTACAGGATTCCACCTTTGGATGAACAACTCTGTTTTCATTTGGAAAGATGCGGTCATTTTTTTTCCATTATATACACTTGTTTCACCTTCTGTTTCCAGTCATTTATCGTAGGTGGGTTCGCTTTTTTCCAGTTTACAGTAATGATTTTTTTTGCCGTCAACAACAATATGTGTAGAATATATTTCAAATCAGCATTAAAGCATTAAACTTTTTTTTTTTTTACATTAATGCACTTCTTACATACACACACACACACATAAAAAAAACCATAAAAAAAACAACGAAAACACATACTAAGAAAGAGGAAAAAAGCAAAAAAATAAATGAAGAAGGTGGTCAAATATAAGGGGAGAGGAAGGTGAAAACTCTTCTTTTTTCCATTTTTTGGCAGGTATCAGTGTTAAAGTTACCATCACTTACAATGTTATATATGCTGTGTTACCAAAATAAAAGATCCACAAGAAATATTCTGTCCTTCTTGACATCATTTATGCCACACCATGTTTATATCACATCTCAATAAATGTAAAAATTAATGTTAATTTCCATTCTTAATTTCATACATTTTTTGCTAACATCTCATACTGATGAAGGGAGTTCATGTCTTTGATGGACAATCCATAATCCCTGAATCACTCGTTAACCATTTGAGTCTAATGAGTCCTGGCTTTGTCCTCTCTATTTCATCAGAGTAAAAAAAAACCCTGGTCGTTAGTATATTCACATTCATTTGACCTTATTTAATGCACACATAATGTACCCATTAACCTAGACTTGACCAACTAAATCAACCCCAGATCATAACACCGCCCCCACAGGCTTATACTGTAGGCACTGGGCATCATGGGTAATCACTTCATCTGCGTCTCTCCTGCATCCATCATTCTGGAACAGGGTCGATCCAGACTGATCCGATCACATGACCTTTTTCTATCAAAACACACTCTAATCTTTATGCTCTCTATTAAACTGATGGATGTTTAAGAAACGAGACGCTACTCACTCCATCAGTTAGAATTATAAAACGTGTTGCAGATTAAACATATTAACTCCTGCTGTCATTATCCAGTGGAGGGATCTGAACTTCTGCTTTAGTTTAATCCAGAGGGGACTCGGTGATGTACTGTATCACCCAAAACAAATGATCAAACCAAATACTGGCTGTTGATGTAGCCTTTTGCATTTTCATGTTTTGGTCACCACCATAGCAGCGGGTGATGGGGACATTGAGTTGGTTGCAGTCTGTAACTTCACCACTAGGTGCCACTGTTAAACTGTTACAGTTTTTCTCAACCACTTTGGTACGTTTCTCAAATCATCCTCGCAATTTTCAAAACAGTATGTGCATTTTTTAAAACAACTGCACCAAAGCGACTGAGAAAAACTGTAAATCGTCACCTTTAATTCTAAACAACCTATTCTATAATGACTGTTACTCCGCCTGCCAAAGAGGAGGTAAGGAGTATGATTTGTGGTTCAGTTTCTTTGTTTGTTGACACTCCAACAACAAAATTATTGGTTAAATTCATACATAAACCAGAATAGATGTTACATTTTGAGAAACGTGGGTCAAAGTTTAAATTTTAAAACATTTTTTAAATCTTTTTTTTTTCCCTCATTCACTTATAGTAGATGAAATTTGACATATCTGTAGTAGCAAAACTATTGGTTGAATTCATACCAAATTTGACTTATAGATTGCCAGTGCGGTTACATTTTGAGGAAAAGTGTGTCAAAGGTCACATTTTTTAATAATTTATAATGGGTAACATTTCAAATGTTTATAACAACATTAATTTTGTTTCAATTTACCTCAAACTTGGCACATATATAGAGGCAATTGATATGCATAGACATGATGACATCAGCTGGATCCATGCCAAAATAAGCTACAGTACTTACAAGGGGCAGGGTTTGTTGTTCCTGGCACCACTTGTTGTGATTTTTTTTAATGTTAATTTTCAGTGGAGGCAGTGTTTACTCCTTCTGCTCTGTGATATATTCACCAAAGAGACATTGTGTGAATAGATGTGTTTGATAAAATGACAGCAATGTGTATTTTCCAGTTCCAGTAAATCCATCTAACCTTATATCCTGTTTCAATGCAGGGGTGGAAGGCATGGAATGCTCCCTCCCCATGGACGGCAGACGTGTGTCCCTCACGCAACTTTCAAAGGACAGTTTCCGTGAGTGCCAGGCCACCCTGACTCTGACAGACCTGCTCATCATCATTTTCTCGGGCATCTCGGTGTCTGTGGTGGCCATCATGACGAGCTTCTTCCTGGCTTCAACTGTTCACTGTTTCCAGCGCTGGAGTAAAGGCACCAAGGGGGATGAAGAAGAGAGTGAGGAGTGATTTAGGAAGGATTTATTTTTTAAGGCCCTCGTATTTCACACAATAAGAGGACATCACAGACAGTGTGCACTACATGTGACAAATTCCATGCTGCCTCCTTTCTGGAGAACATCCAAGACTGTTTGACGATGGGATTTAGCCCTGGCTTGGCTGTGGTTGATTTCAATGCACATGGACGTCTGAAATGTGATGGAAAGAAGAGGAGGGACATTCCCAAGGAATGAGTTAAAAAGTCCTAATAAAATTAGTGAGTGCCCTGCTCCACTTGCAAAATGATATTATAGAGTTTGTATTTTTGGCTGCGGAGTCTCGGCTCATCTTATACGGCCAGTGGGTTTTGGCTCAGTGTAATAGGCCTAAGAAAATACAGCACGTCTAACACCATTGTGATGAAAGTGATAGATTAGATAAAGAAGTAATGCTGCAGTGCTGTCACGTTAGTCTTAGAAAAAGCCAAAATTTTCACAGCATCGAATTGGTGCTGGGTTCTGAATCCTGTAAATGACATCAAACTTAAAGTAACCTCCGAGGTGACTAATGGGGTCTTTGGACAGAATGTTTTATTCCACTAAAATAGATCCTTAACAGACTAATGACCTCAGTGTTTAACTGCCTGTAACATGATATGCTGGCATATCCTGCCATTAACAATGTCTCTTTTGGACAGCCACAGTCACTAACATAAAAACAGTGGTTAAGAAGCAACAATGACGACAAACACTGTCCTCTGTGTTGAATTCATGAGGAGAAAACAGGACGGATTTGGAAGTGTTATCTTGCTGACAAGCTCTAGACATTATTTCAGCAGTATACATTATATAATCACAAATTTATGTACAAAACACTGTACAGTCAAACAGCCATAAATTACAAGGATACGCTGTATGTTCCTTAGATTGGTAACTGTGATCTGTGTAGGAAGATGTCCATAAATTATCACAAGTATAATCTTGATAATTAAGAAAGATATGCTATTACAATAGAGTTTATGTAGAACTACTGTGTCAAATATTGCACTTTAATGAATGACTTAATTTTGGCAAGCCCCTAATTACAACCATGGACTGTTATTTATTTGTTCATTTATTGATTGATCGATTGATTTTTTCATCTGCCAAAGGTTAAGTTTGAAGATTACCGATGGAGACACACTGCAGAATGGGACTTTTCTGTGGGTGATGTGCTATCGAGTGAGGGACAGATGGTAAATGAAGGCAGCACCATAGCCAAATCACAGCCTTTATACACATATTACCCTCAGTTAAATCACCAGAGTCTCCAAAGATTTATATTCTATGTAGCTGAACCAGGTTGGCTTCTCTTAAGAGATGATAACATAAAAACTCAGTGTGACAGTGGCAGGGTTAGTTCAGTGCTGGAAAGGAATAGATGTCTTTGTAAACCTGTTTATGTTATCCACTCTGGGTAACTCATAAAGAAATAAATATCATGGACTCACACACAGCCTGGTGTGCTTTTACTGCAGCTCTTCCATTACCCAACCTCAGTTAACATACAAACATGAGAGTACAGTATTTGTGGGTTTCTGTTTCCTGTTGCTATTTGCATTATTAGGATTTGGAATGCACAGTGCTTAAGTCTTTGTATTCTCTCCCCACACTCCGAGGGTAAGGTACATACATAGCATTGCTTCTCACATCTTTGCAAGGCATGAATAATTCAGCAAAATTGAGATATGAAGCAGAAAGAATGGCATGCCTCTAAATGCAAACAAAACAAAGGGAAAAAAAAAAAAAAAAAAAGAGCCACGACCAAATAACCGTCGTCGCTTCTGTGTGGTTAATGAAACATAAAAAGGAATTTCTAAATGCCCGACAAGAGGAAGACATCCTAACCCTAAATGTGCAAAATTCTGGAGCACATTGCACAGAAGTGACAGAAATGTGGCCTTATTTATTTTTATTTACCCCTAGTGTCAACTTCAACAGAAGCACAACGATTTCACAGGAAAATTAAGTCATCCTTGTGCACTCCTTTGAATGCTAGTGTCATACAGTATTATATTTATACCCACCTCTTTATTAATATGCAAGGTCACACATGTTGAAAATGCCACATCTTTATAAACAGTGTAGATTTATATTGTATGAATTTAGTCTATTAACCAGAATTTACATTATTAAGGAAATAATATTCATCCACATATCTAATATGAACACTGGATTAAGACTTTCACAAGTAAACTAATATGATCATTAACCCTTAAAGACCCAAGCATTCACTGGTGACCATAACCATTTACTGAAACTAAATATTAAATATCTGTTGATCCTATTAATCCATGTAAATAATCGGTGTAAAATGCAGCTTGTCATCTTTTCATGGTCATCAGATATGATGCATTTGGATGTTCAGAGGCTCCATAGTTACCGTGGAATCACATATTATCTTCTACAACATTGATTCACCAGTAAAACTCATGGAGTTGGATTAATGACAGTGGATGGAAACACTGGGTTTATGTTCAGTTATGATAGATTTCATGGAAAAAGTCACATTTTCTGCAGTTTTCTCTGTTTCCAATAGAATAACTCTCAACTTTAATTTGAGCTTTTATGAACATCTACTGTCACGGAAAAAATTATTCGACCGGAAAACATTTTCTTCAATTTCTTGTCCATTTTAATGCCTGGTACAATTAAAAGTACATGTGTTTAGACAAATATGATGATAACAACAAAAATAGCTCATAAGAGTCTAATTTAAGAGTGATATCTATCCATTTTCTATGTTTTTTTTTTATAATAACCAAAATAATGACATAATAATAACATAAGTTCTTACATCAATATCTATGGCATTGTACTGACAAAAACAGTGCTTTTAGACATTCCATGTTTTCTTTTCTGTCTGTTTTAATCATATAAAAATCACAGGAGTTAGTACTTGATTGTTTTTGATGATTTTTGATGGTCTAATAATTTTTTCGGTGACTGTACATAATCAATAAATAAAATGTAGATAAATACCTGATTTTCACTTAAAAAATGCAAAATCCAGTGGATACTATGACAATAAATGGCGATACATCACTTAAGACACGTTACATAGAGAGAAAAATCCATAAATGTAGCACTGGGTCTTTATGGGTTAATAGTAAAGAGAAGTGAATTAAAGCGCAGTGACAGAAAAGATGTGACATTTAGTGATCTTAGTTGTCAATCAAAAATATAGATTTCCTGATTTTTTATGATAAAACAAAGCTTTTATTTGTTGACACATCAAGAAACACCCAACTTTCATATGTTAACAGCCAAATGTAATGGATGAGGTGAAGTGGTTTCCCCTTTAAGAACTTCTTTCTTAACTCATATCAGAAGGTTCAGGAATCCGAGAGTTTTTATACATATCATTAACATTTCCAACTACTGTGTAGTTACTGTATAATAATTATTATTTTAGCTTAGTTGTTAGCTTAAAGCATACATTAGCATGACATTCTTTTCTGTTACTCATTGGATTAGGTATTTCAGAGCATGCACTGTTGAGTTACCTACAGTATAGAATTCAGAGTTCAGATTCATGTCTATTTTTCTATTAAACGTTTCGGAATGAAGCTTTGATTTACTCTGTCAGTTCCTGAAGTAATCTCTGGCATTGCATCCTAAAAAGCAGGGACAGTGGTGGCTGCTTTCATACAGTTTGTTTTGACATAGCTTAACATACAAAAAAGCAGGAAAAAAAAAAGAAAAAAAAATGTTCCGTTTTGTCACATAAATGTCAGAATGGCTCAACTCTAAACGAAGTGACAGGGGAGAGAAAGCATTTCACAATGTCAAACAGACCGTATGTGTAGCTGTATGTTAATGTTTGGTAAAAAAAAATACAATAAAATACATCTTTTTTCTGTCCTCTGGTCTGAATGTGTTTATATGGTGCATACAGCTGCGTTAGATCTGAGTGGAAAAGAGTCGATTGTGTTTGAAAGCCACAAAGTGTTAATAACATCTCTGTGTGGACAGATTTTGTCACAGCAGCAATGAAAGTGGCACATCTGTAAACACTGCGCAGGGTGTTACTTCACACAGCTCTGTCATCACATTGCAGGTATGCAAATGGCTGCACTATTTTTGGAAAGGGTGTTAGAGAAATTAGAGACTTAAAAGAAAAACAAACCCTTCCCATGTGCAACAAATATGGAGGATGATTATAATATCACTGGAGGATAAATGAGATGAACCGACAAGAAATCACATCCCAGCATAACCAGGTTTTCATCTTTAATGTACAGTCAAGCTCTACGGTTAATATGCAGAATTAACTCACAAAACATGTAATCCACCATCAAAGAGCTAGCGTTTCCTTCTACACCCTTCATGCTGATGCTTAAATACATATACATTTTTATCTGCGTGTCCCTTTGTTGAGTCCTGTTGTGAGTTTATATGCTCATTCTCGCATGATGGGGTGCTTTTCTGAAATAAACTGAAGACAGAGGACCAGAGAATGAGCACAATCCCCACCCTCAGGGCACTTTATGTTGGCGAGACAGAGAGCAGAATAATAGTACACACAAGAAAAGGCTGAGCAAAGGAGTCATTTGCAGTTTCAAACAGAATCTGCCATGTGACGGTGTGTGTAGTGAGTACGATAGATTTACATGTACTATAATCTGCTGTAAAGGGGCCTGGGAGGAAGGTGGTCGTGATGAGGATTCTCCTGCTACCATTTACCTCATTTGGTTGTCATGGCTACACAGCCAGAGGCCTGAGCTCTTGGACGCCGAGGCGGTTACAAGGAGAGGGGAGGATGCTGGGTTGCATGGCCCTCTGTGTGGCTGCCTCGCTTCTCTCTACATGCATCAACTAACCGGACCTGGCATTTAAGAAGAAAAAAAAAAACAAACAAAAAAAAAACAAAGCATAGCCACAACACTGAGGTCACTGAGACTTCTGAACCAATCTGTGACATTCATGTCTGTGGTTGAGCAGAAGAATTTGAGATAAATATGTCCATCATTACCTCGATATCGGTCCTGAAGCATCAGATAACATCCTTAACCCATACAGGCCCAGGGCTAATTTTATGGCAGTTCCTACACTGCAAAAAATGCCCTGCTAGAAATAAGCCTAAATCTGGTCCAATTGGTTCATATTGAGCAAAACAATCTGTCAGTGGGGTAGAAAAAAAATTTTTTGGCAAGAATTATTAAAACAAGCAAAAAAGTCTATCAAAGAAAAAAAACAACAACTACATAATGTGTCTTAAAACTAGACAAAAATGCTAAAATTTTAGTAAAGTGATTAGTCCAAGAAATAAAACCACACTTATTTAAGACGGAATTTCTTCAAACGAGGAATTTTAGTCTCTGACTGAGCTGGATGTAAGAATTTGAGTCTGAAAATAAGAGGAACAAGTCTGAAAAAAAAATTTTAAATGACCATTTGAGTCTCTTGATTAAACTGAAATTGTGGCTTTATATGTGACAAAAACATTGCTTGCTGATGTTGTATATTACAAGAATTCTGGATTATTTGGACTCAAAATAAGCTGCAAATTTTGACCTAGAAAAGGGAAGACATATGTTCTAAAAACAAGGTTGATATTTTTAAACAAGCCAGGTGTTTCTTCTATCAGTACCTAAACCTAGTAAAAAAAAACAATAAAAAAAAAAGATTAATATCCTCAAAATAAGTAAATTTCCCTTTCATGAAAATCACTTTTTGCATTGTTTTTCTATCCAATCTTTCATGAGTGATTAATCTCTATGTAATAAATGGTAAATGGTCTGAACTTATATATATAATTTTGATGGTGTTAAAACACTAAGCTCAACATTTACCCATTCATACACCAGTGGGTGAGTACCGCGATGCAAGGTACTACCAGACCTGGGAGTGATTTAGGGTTCGGTATCTTGCCCAAAAACACTTTGACATGTGGACAGTTGGCAGCGGGATTCAAACCATCAAGTTTTCAGTCTTTAGACGATCCGCTTTGCCAAGTGAGCCACAACTCAGTATATTATCATTCTGTATTCTGTGTTTGTCAGTGAAAAACAGGTATTATTCTATATTTAACCCATAAGGACCCACTCTGACATCTGCGTCACTTCCCAAATAGTTTTTTCCTTTATATTTAACTGTCCTTAAGTGATTTATCATCATTTATTTAAAATTATCTTCTGTATTTTGTGTTTTCCTCTTTAAATATCAGGCATTTTCCAACATTTAATTTACCAATAATGTAGATCTTTATCAAAGTTTAAAGTAAAATTGAGGATTATTT
>JAPTGZ010000022.1:5941881-5956252 GCA_029814645.1 Fowleria isostigma
CGGGGAGAGGCTGCTCTGGAAAATGTATTGGTCTGGTTGGAAAAACAGGTCCAAAAAAAGAGAAGAGCAGGAAAATTTAGGGGTGAGGGGAACCGGAGCTGTGGCCTGTGGATGAACCCATCGGGGACTTTGCTTGGTGGGGTCATTCCAAGTTCAGGTCTTTCCCTCGCTGACTCTGCGAGAGTGGAGGAGCTGTCCATGGCTGAAGGGGCCTGCTCTTGACGGCCTCCAGCCCCTGCTGCGAGCCCCCCAGGGGCCCTGTAACACAAACCCATTTCCAGCAGGAGTTCTGTGGGGTGTGTGGGGAACGGGGGCATGCCCTGTGTAAACGGAGGTCATTCAGGGGGTGGGAGGGTGAGGAGAGCCTCCTTTACCAATAAATATTTTGCTGACAGTCATATGAAGGTTTGTTTTTAAAGCTCTTATCCCGGTGTAGCTCATGTTACTACTCTCTCTGGACAGAAAAACAGCCCTGAAATGTGAAAAGAGATGCTTTACTTTAAAAAAAAAACACACTCTCAAGTAGTGAAAGGGAAATCTAGCAACATAAAACACACAGAAAAATGTCTATCTTTCTGTTTCCATAAACGTACCAGAGCACTCATTCAGTCACTGTTGATTTATAAATGACTCTTCATAAATGAACTTCAAATAACACAAGAACCAGGTGGATGCTGGAACAGTGCAGATGAAGCAGAAGCATACAAAGGCTTTTGAAAAAGACAAATGAGAGACAATCTATCATTCGACACTCACAGACCAAACAGCAAGTCAGGGGTGGCCAACTAATCAGGCAGTTTGCACAGGCAGCACAGCATGGGTCCTTTGAGTGGATAAGTGGTCCCTCCCATAATGTCAAGAGTAAAGCCGGTACCAGGGGTTAGGGAGAGGTTGGCAGGGAGTTAATGAGATGACTGGTGGGGTGATCAGCAATGAGGGGCTTGAAGACCTATGACACGGCACAAGACGCACACTGATAGAAACACAAGACTTAGTAGATTTATGAAGTGTTTGTTTATCGCATATAACATCAACTCTCAGGCGGTGGCAGAAGACGCACGTTCACATTCCATATTAATGCAGAAATACCAATGCATCAGTGTTAAAGTATTCCATTATAAATAGAAAGAAATTATAAAGCATTAGGGAAAAAAAGGCGCTTTTAGAAGTCAGGTCCGGACTCATTTATGGAGCAGGGGAACAGATTTATAGATACATTTTTGCAGTGCTGTTTTTATGGCTTCACGTGCTTTTGATTTGGTTGGTTGTTTTCTGTTTTTTATTTTTTGCTGATGTATTTTGGATGGCTGAAATTTGCTGTTTGAAGAATGTTTCATGTTGTTGAACATCTGGGGATCATGTTGGAAATAAGTGATTACACTTTAACATGTAATCCTTTTGGATTTGTTTGGTCTGATAATCTATGAATTAACTCACTCACTCAAGTCGAGTTAAAGAATTGATGGAGAGCCGGTTTTGTCCATTTGTCTGATCTATTTTTTTATGTAACATCTTTATATTATTCATGCTGAAGCACCAGTGTTTAAGTAACATATTCCGGTAGGAGCTGCTTGAAGTGGATCTACTTTATAACAAGAATACATGAATAAATCTGAAGGCTGATCATATGATTACTGTGACAAGAAAAACAAAATACTGATACACAAATGTGTCTTCAGTTTTGGGATGTTTTCTGTAATCTTTAGTTTTTGATGAGATTTTTGACTATTTGAGCATGTATTGAAGGAAAACAAATCGGTAAAATCACTTTTTGGTGAAGCTGTTGATATTTTATTTAAGTCTAAAATGTGATTCAACTACACAATGCCTTTTGTTTTTGTAAGACATCAGACACCAAAACTACTGGGTGGATTTTATATGGATAAAAATACCTATGAAACTGGCTTCATTTTGGTATCTGGTGCTTTGCCAGCTTTTTTAGACCCAATTATAAAATATAAATGTAGACATATTTCCCCCCCAAGGATGTAACTAATGATGACCTCAGATAAATGCAAAAAAAATTATACTCTAGCTCTGAGCCATCCCAAAATTAATGAATTTCTTTAAAGGTCCCTAGGTGTCACTGCATTTGATCTTGAAAACATATCTGTAAATGGTCTTATATGTCTCTATAAATAAGACACGGTGTTAAATTTGATGATCCTAGTGGTTTTTCTCATCCAGACATGTGGGTTTTTCATGAACCTCAGTCTCATTCCAGGTTTCGTGTGTAACCCGTCGTGTCTGCTTATGTTACATGCCCAATCTGCCAATTAAAACATATATAAATCACAAGCAATTTTGCAACAGCGATCATTCTTGTGAAACATTCTGCTTTGCATAATTAGTTTGATTCCTAAAATGTACCTGAGAGAATAAAAATACATTCAAAAAATAGTAGCAGGCAATTTTCATGTCCTTTTTTATCATGTTATGTGCAGATGTTTGTATAAAAATAAAATAAAAAATGGGTTTTATCTGAAAAATTATTGATCTTTTGTTCCAGTAAATACATATATTTTTTAAAAATAGACCCAAAGTGCTTCCAAACATAACATTAATCTGCATGTGGGTTGAATTTTTAGCCCCTCTGTCCTGTTTTTAATATAAGCAACCATATGTGACAACTTCAATCTTAAAAGTAACAACCAAAGCATTCACGCAAATATAATGGAGTTAATAACACAATATTTGCCTTAAAAATTTAATGAAATGCAAATATAAAATCATAGAAAAGTAACAAATTCAAATTAAGTACAAATACCTTAAAATAATACAGCACCAGAGAAAAAGGACCAGCTCTCAACAATAGGCAAACAGTAGTCAGACTGTAAAATAGCAGAAAACACTGAACTTACTTTCACCCTGTTCATGGACACTTTATTTGAAAGCCATTTTAAAGATATTACCTCATATTTTCACTGCTGATTGTAAACGGCAGTGACTGTGAATAGGATGTCAAAGGTCACCATGAGCGAAATTCTGCAATACAAACTGAATCATCTTTCCATTTGTATTTCCTGGGCTACATGACTAAAATCACAAATGGCTATGCTGAAATTATGACTCATGGACTGTGAAAACACTCACACACACACACACACACACACACACACACACACACACACACACACACACACACACACACACACACACACACGCACAGTGTAACGGTATCCAAAACAGATCAAGTCAACATGAAGGCTTCTGATCTCTGCTGGTAGATGAATAAGCGATGCAATCCACTCCAAATGATTCATGGCATATTTGTTGTGGGTTGAGTTTGTTATCAACATGGGCTGATAAAATTCAATCAAGACATCCTCTTATTTACAGTAATACACAGATTTTTCCTCACCTTTTACCCAAAGATCAAACACAGCTTTGACTGCGGTTGGGATTTTAAAAAAAATTTTCTTACACAGATCTGTGGAAATAGTGCACCTCAGATGGCAGCGCTGATTAATAATGCATCATGTGTGCAGTTATTTTGTGGGTCTGTGTGTTAGAAGTAGCTCGGGGGAACTTTTCATACTATTTCTTCAATATCCTGAATCTCGCCACATTATGCCTGGCCATCTGCCCCACTCAGAATTGGAATAGTATTTGCTGTATCTGCAATATATGAGTGAATTGGATTTGAACCGCAGCATAAGGATGTAGATTAACATACAACAAAAACAAGAAGTTATTATTGCGATGAGTTTCTTTCTGAGATACATATACATTTCAGAGTATAAGAGCAAAAACATGACTTATGTAAGTGTTTAGTCTTTGGCAGTCCCTTTTATTTTTTAGTAATTTTGTTGTTCTGTGAAGTGTCACGTTTATGTCAGGGAACATTTTGCTATCACAAAAGGAACTCATTCCACAAGCCTGATAAGGATGTTTGAGTGGCTGGTATTTAAAGACATTTCATCTCCATTGGCATGTCTAGAAGGCCTGTCTCTCCAATATGCCAGCAGACAGTTTTTTTTTCCTTGTTGACAACAGTGTGATAGAATTGGAGAAAGAAGGGAAATCAGGAGGGGTTGTGAAAAAACACAGCATGAAGGGAGAGATTGAGAGAAGCTGAGAGGAAAGGGAAGGTTGAGTGGAGAGGTGAAGGAGGGTGCAGGGGGAACAGCGAGGGGACGCAGGGAGAAGGGGAGGGAGAGAGGTGAGCGTGGGAGGGGAGGTGGCTGTGCGTGAGTAGAGGACCTCCCTGTGAACTGTGCAGTCGCGAGCCGGGTCATTGGGGCGAGGTTGTCAGAGCGTGCCTGAAACAGTACACCCAGGGGTTCAGCCAGAGTTCACACACTCAGTGTGCAAGATCCATGTCCCTCAGTCAGCGCTCGCCAGCCCAACACCAGCATATACACAGCAACGCCGAAAAACTCACGTGTATCATTACACATGCATAAAGACAAGATGAAACACAACCACAGACAAACACAGATACACTTGCG
The DNA here is from genome assembly GCA_029814645.1 of Fowleria isostigma. NCBI lineage: Eukaryota > Metazoa > Chordata > Actinopteri > Kurtiformes > Apogonidae > Fowleria > Fowleria isostigma. The sequence goes on from JAPTGZ010000022.1 coordinate 5,946,333, forward strand.
AAATGTACAGGATGTTTAAAATCTAATCAATCTTTTTATAAACTGGGTTAAAGGAAAACTTGGACCAGAAGTTTTGGGGCGTCCATATCGACATACACAGTTGCATATTGTTTTCATCTAAGTGCAAGTTTACCCAGGGGGGAACATACGTAAAATAAACATGCAGAAGAGAAAGAAAGTACAGAAAAAAAAAAACATGCCTCTAGGAGAGAACAGATTTACTGAAATACTAAGACGGTAACTGATAGTGTCCATTGCCAACAACAACCACCAGCAACAGCACCAATAACGTTGTATCATAGTGAGAAAGATTTTCTTTAATTCCAGTCAGTGTGGCTTAAATAGGAGAGGCCACTAAGCCAGAATCCCCTCTGTGTGACTGAGCTCTTTGTGGGAAAGCTGTCTGCTTTACTCCCATTGAAGACTGGTTGGCCCATTGTCAAACCCAGAGCTTGACCTGGTGTTGAACCCAATTGTCAAACTTGCAGTGTAGTGTGGGACCTTGGTGGGGGAGGAGAGGCACCAGTGTGTGGTTTAGCTGACTGAGGCAAGTGTTTGTCATCTTCTGGACCCTGAAAGAGTTCTGTATAATGAGGCTTATGAAATCATAAGCCTCAGCTAATGCACTAAAAAGCTGTGAAAAGTGGAATTTCCTGTCAAAGATTTTTTTTTTGCTATATAATTAATGTGGTGATTTCGGCTAATATATGTTCTCACATTTCATCACAGCCCCTCCAGTCATGTGGTGACCACCCCAATCTCTCTCCCAATTCTCACGCTGGGATAACTCAGTCTTGTGTGTCACATAAGGATTTGACAGACAGGCCCAGCTGTGGCAGTCAGGCGCCAGAGCACCACGCCCTCCGAGTCCAAGGCAGACAAGGCCCAAACCCAGAACAATCCAGCCTTTGTGGATCTACTGGAAACCATCAACTGCATCCAAATGACCGTAAGCTGTAGATACAAGCCAGATGTTGGAATTCCTCGGCTCAGTTCAATCTCAGTCCAGTCTGGCTCATCCAAGCCCGGCAGCAGAGCAGTGGCAGGAAAGGGGGCGGGTTGTTCTGATCGCTCTGTCTTAAACCTGGTGTAATGGAATCAGAGATTTACATTGCCATACAGTAGAGCAGTCTAATTGAGAAATTGTGCAAAATTGCAGCTCTTACTTGGGAATTTGTGACAATTGGAAACAGGTTTCTTTGTTGTTTTCATCATTTTGATGAAATGCTTTAGACCCAGTCACGTCCCATGAGGGCAGCTATGTTCTTGAACTCTTTGAATAACTTCTTCTTTAAACCAAATTACCCCCAGATGCCCAATCTAGATTAGTTATACTTTATGGAATGAGTAAACTGCTTTGCCACTCAAAGCTGCCTGAAGAGTTGCATGTCTGTGTGAGTTAGATAACTCATAATACAAGACTATGAAACACTAGATGCAATAGTTAGAACCTTACGCAGCAGTTCTGTCCTCAAATTAGAGAGCAGTTTATCGGGTAAGCAGAACGTGCAAAAAGTCACAATGCTATCTTGTAAGGTCTTCATTGGTCTAGATCTGACATGCTCGCCGTGATCTCTTGGGACACTCATTTGTCCTTTGCAGACTAATTACTGCAGGCTGTGTGACCACCCCCCGGATTCCGGTCCAACCTTTCACCTCTGAGGTGTTGAGCAGGCAATTACTCTTCTTGGCTTCTGTGTGAAGGGCAAAAATACAAACCGGTTATTTCTATCCCTCGCCATCACTCATCTATTTTGCTTTTTGTTGACTCCACAACATATTTGTAGTACTTGGACATAACACAAGTGTGAAATAAACACTCATGCACACGCACACACACACACACACACCCCCGTCATCTTTAGGTTCAGTAGCATGTCATGTGTGGGAGGACTGCTGCTGTGTTCCTGCCACCCACGCCATCTCTGCTCTCTGTTATATAAAATTGATGTGGATAGCACTCCCAGAAACAAATGACATTACATTTGAAGACTTTTCTTTCTACTCGTGTGAAAGCTAAATGTAAAATGTAGATTCGGCAACGAGGTGAGAATTATACTCATGATGTGAGATTTCGGAATGTGATTTTGCTCAGACTTATAACTAAACCCCATGCTGACTCAATCATTTAGAGAAGTGCTTTTCAGCTCTCCTGCTCTGTTTGATAACCCACATCCTCTCCTCAAAACCCTCAGTAACAGCTCTCCAGAGAGATGCTTTCATCCTGACGCACACTATGTGTTTGGTCTGTTTCCATTTAGCTAAGTTCAGGTGTAGTTCACAGAGGCCGCCAACTCTGGTCACGTGACTTGCATGCAGGCTCTGGGCTCGGGAGGGCTTTGTTTGTGTAATATAGCCCTGTGATAGATAGAGAGCTTCTGTGCCAAGAAGAGTGTCAGCTATTTTACATAAGCCAAGAAAATATGCTTGATATTTCATGTATTTTTATTCCTGTCAGTCTTATCAGTGTTTCTGTGGTTTAGTGAGAGTCTGGGACTTGATCATCTCATGTCTCCCTTTGTAATGGTGAGAGCGATGGCATGCTAAAAAGGGTGTATGACCTTTTGATATATCTGTTCTGTGCTGCAGATGAGGGTGATGAGAGTACGGTGCCCTCCATCTGACCCGCAACTGATTCACCTTGAGCAAGGCAGGCTGCTGGCAACCGACACCAAGCCACAGAGTTCACTGGTGCTGCGACACTGTTGCGTAATCTATGAGGAAGCTGCTCTGTAATAAATAAATCTGGCTGAGGCAGTCCATCTGGGAACAACATTTTTCAGCAGAGCTCTCCTGACGTGATGCCTGGTGGGCTTTATAAATATCCTGAGCCCATCCGCGCAATGTGAACTGTGTTTCACCCTCCCACACCCTTTCCCTTTGAGTGTTTGCCTTCTGCTCACACTGAAAAGCAGGCTTTACTTTGCTTTGTTTGTCCCTCAGCGCTTACCTCCCACTTTCTCCCTGTTAACTGTCAGTGTTCAAAAGCAGAACATTGGAAACCACATGTGAAACAGAACTCTCTTGGCTCCACAGTAGGTGAATGACCGGGGGAGAGTTTTATGTCATATGGGAACTTAGGAGGAACACAAATGAAATTGGGACTTATCTGCTTTTAAAATCAGTGGTTACAACAGAAACTGTGTCTGAGCGGTGTTTCGTATTTGAGCGGACCATCACAGTTTTAAACACGTGGTCTGGTTGCCAGTATTGTCTCATCGGCCCGTGTGCTGTGTGCTGCCTTGCTATGATCTGGTGTTGTTCCTAATCATATCAGCTGGCATGATATGATGTACGGGAACAAGCCCTAATGAACAACAGGCGATAGCAGAGACAAAGTTTTCTGTGTAGCTCCAAAACCTTTTCCCTACAGAGATCACCATATAGATACTCTGTTTCATACACTGTAGAAGAAAGACACAGCAGATATGGCTGGCAGCCAGTGATGAATAGAATTTATGGAGAGTTATGCCCCAACTACCAAGTGTTTGACCTTGTGTTGTAGAACTACACCCACATCCACCTAATGCATATGTATAAAACATCAACCTGTAAAGTATAAGATCTTTTAATGGCAAATTAGGACTGGAATCATGGAAAATTTCACCTTAGCTCCGCAGATGAAGAACTTCCACATCACCTTCACTATTTTTCTTTGCTGCATCCTCTGCAACTGTCTGACACATGCAATATTTGTGTGTAGCTGTTCCTCTTACACAACATAGTCATTCATTTATAGATTACAGCTAATATCCTACCGAGGTCTTTGTGTGTAAGCGTGTGTGTCTTTAAGGAGTGACACCCTCTGAGCTTGCTGCTCCCTTTGACCTTTAACACCACAGTGTATAATAACTCTTATAGTTTGACAGGTCAACTGAGGCGTCACGACTGGCCCCTTGCTGTGGGTTAGGGCTGAGCCTTTTTATCATACTACCTACCCTGTGATGGATGAACCTAGCAACAAACCGGCGAGAGGGCTAACAGCACTGTTCAGGGAAAGCGGATAAGGCATTGTAACAAATAACACCTTGCTGAACTCCACTCTGCTAAGTTCTCGTTGCCCCTGGCATCAGGCTTATGCAGCTATTTGCTTGAGGCAATGTCCTCTGGTCAACAAAGCACCCAGACTTACAGGGTTTATTACAGGTAATAGTCCACTGCTCACAGAGCCGGGTTCTGATTGCACCTGACTGAAGTGTGTTTAGAATGACCCATGATATCTATATGGAACCGTGTTGCAAATGCTACATAATGTGTTGATAAAAAAAGCTGAGAGAAATGATTGTATCTTTAAAGAACGGTAGCAGACAAACATCTGAGAGTGGAAATGGATAGTAAGTGTGGAAATATATTCAACTTATATAGCAAAGCTGTATTAAGCTCAAAGTCACGGTGAACCATCTGCCAGGAAACTGGGAGTAACAGGATCTGTAAGCTTATGTGATGTGAATAACGACAGAATCCTGCACTGGCTGAGGTTTTACATGCGTTCAGCATCACTGCACAACAAGCCAAATGGACTCCAGATCCGGGCGCCTATAATATATTTAATGGATCATTGGAGGCTGACTTTCCAAGCCTCTGTGTTGGGATTACAAATGCTTGGACAGCCTATAGGAAAAATACACTCAGGTTTGTTTGTTTCTTTCAAAGTTTCGAAGAAGGAACAGCAGGAGTATTCAATAAAGGTGTTAGGGGTACTGATGACTGATAAATATTTTTTAATAAAACTGCACGAACATGTTTGCATTCAATATTAAAGCTAATTATTCAGTTCACTGCACAGTGTTTTAAAATTACCCATGCTAGAAGAAAAAAGAATTATGCTCACATTTCAAGACAGCTCTACAATCCTAAATAAAACTGACGCCTCCAGCGCTGACACCTGGGAATGTGATCACAGCTGAGACAGCTTTGCTCTCTGATTTCTCCCCATGTGACCAAACCTAAAGTCCTGTGCTTCCACCTGCGCCTGGTCAGTCACCCTGGAGCTCAGCGCCTTCAGTGGGGAAAAAGCTTTCCAAGCCCCTTTTGATTTATTCTGTATTTGGCTAACCTTGCTCTGAACCTGCCCCATGAGATTTCAAACCATTTTAGTCCTCCTCTTCCAGCATACATGCACTACATGTCTCCTCGACCTAGTTCCATCCCAACATGCTGCTTCTCCCCTTGCTTTCGCAATAGCCCACTCAGAGAATGAGAAACAGGCCCTCGAAGGAGGCTCGGGTTCACTCTGTCCCCCTCCCCACCCAGCGCAGGTCACCTACTGATCACAATGTGCGGCCCTATCGTGAGTGCACGGGAGGGCATTTATGGTTCGCTAGGATTCAAATGAATGTTTATGAGCCTTGTCTGGCAGCCAAAGGGCAGGCACTATCCCAGTTTTTACAACCACTCCACTTAGTTTGCTATTGGTTATGTGTGCTTCCTTTGACATGTGTTCTCTGTATCTCCTTTTGGATGGTATATCCAGTTTTGGTAGGGCTACCTTTGAAATGTAGTCTCTTACAGATTACAGATTACATGCCCAAAAAGTAATCTCTACTGTAATCCATTACAATACTCAATCTGAGTATCATAACCCGAATACTTGGGATTACTTTCACTTTTTTAAAAATTTTAATTCCATATGAATGTAGTAAATCTCACCACATTCACTCTTGTAAGCAGAATGATTGAGTATTCTGTTTTAGAGCTGGATGAATGTATTAGGTCTAAACCTCATAAACACATATGAACGTGGGCTGTACTAGAACAACCCAAGGTAACATATTGGTGTTTTGTCTAGTTATAGAAAAAGAGACACAGAGCGGATTTAACACAGATGTGGTTTTGGTTCTCAGCTCCATAATGCCAATGGTGACAGAGGAAATGGGGGCGAAATGCATGAGAAACTGAAATTGTGAAATGATACAAAATAATGATAGTAATCCATTGATCTTTAAAAATGTTAGAATATTCTGATTAACATCTATTAAAATTGTAACTGTAATGGAATACAGTTACTTATATTTTGCATTCTGAATACCGTTACATGGATTCCATTACTCCCTAACAGAGTATATCCACTGATTAAAGAATGGCAACAAAGGTGCAGTCTTTTCTATATGCCCACTTGTGTATGTCTGTGTTTTTACAAACCAATACAATTTACATCACATTTGTCTTTTGAGTTGACAGGCATACATGCATATATATTGATCTAATCTGACTTCACACCAAGGATCTGAAGGTTGTGAGCATGTACTTGTGCATTGGAAAGCTGCACATATTCTGCTCCATACTAGAGTATTGGCTTCATGATTAACCTCACAGCAAGGACGTAACACGTGGTCTAGATTAGTCTAGATTTGCAATCCTGCACTTTCACTGAACATTGCTCTTTACTCTGGTGTAAAAATAGTACTTACAGACTCAGAAGAAACCATTAGATCTTCTTAGCAAGCAAAGAGACAAAAAATAGGGATTGTTTTAGGTCTGTGGATAATGCAGTGCTTTTGTGTGTTTTAAAGAAAAGTCAGCACATTTACTATACTGTCTAGCTTTTCCTTATAAAACAACATTAATTTTGGACTACTGGAAGTTTAGTGTAGACAGAGGATCGTAAATATCACTACATACCACAGCGCTGGTTCTGGACATCCAAACGATGCAGTCTAGCTTAAAACAAAACTCCATCTAATTTTTTTTTTTTTTTTTTTTCTCCACACATGCTTGTTTCCTTTCAGAATTTATGTCCCATAAAGATGATTATGAGGTTAAAGACAGTGTACTGCAGACTTCACATAACCTTAAGAATAGTGCGGTTGAGTTTGGGATTCTCAGTTTTACTGCAGCCCCATTTTTATTGTGATAAACCTCAATGTGGTTGATTTTAACCCTGACACATTAAAGATTAACAAGTCCACATTCATTTTCTACCATCTGTGATGCTGAAAGGGTAAAAAACTTCTGTGGCCTTATTAATTTTACTGCTGCTCATCATTGCTATTGGTCTTTTTGTGGAACGTTATAACCCTAGCTACTCATTTTGCTGTGTATTAAGTTTGGAAGGGCCTTCTGGACTCCTTTATTGCCAGACTGTCCTTCATAAGGAGACAAGTGTTACCCATGACAATTTCCCTTTGGAGAAGACCATAGTTTGACATATTTGTGGAGCTCTGACGTATGTGTAATTTGGAGTAGGTTTTAAGCGTGAACTAAATATAACATCCCCAATGTGTTTTTTATGATCTTAGGTTTTAATCAATAACTTCTTAATCTTGTGTAGATGCAGTTACCCTTGCAGGAATCAGTTATCCAGTAGGTTTTGCTGTCTAGGACCGTGACAAACAAACACAGATACTGTATACCACATTAACAGGACTGCCAAATTAAGTACAAGCACCTTTAATTTACAGAAATATTGGTAACAGAACTAACTTGTTTAGAAACACCTGCATAAGTGCAACGCAGATTAATGCATTCCAACATTGTGTCTCATCAGCTTAAATGAGGCAACTTTGTGAGTAATGGAAATTTTGCAGAACAAGGGGAAATTCAGCTTTTAGAACCGTCTGCTAATTACATGCATGCTGTTTCTAGTTCTTAAGTTTTCTCAGGAAACATGTAATTGTGAGACTGGTAATGGGAAGTTCTAACATGTGAATTTCCACATCTCCATTTTGCAGTTTTGTGCTGAGGACGCATGTGTAATAAAACAAAACAAAAAAATCTTAAACTGAAAAATCTAAATCTGATAAAAACAAATCAGTTACACTAGGCAGTGAAAAGACTGCAGAACCTGATTTAGACTGACAGTCTTATAAAATGCTCTCCCTTCTGGGCTTTGTATAAAACATTTTTTCACATGTTCTCATTCACTGAACGTAGATCAGACCACTGCACGTGCAAAGGAAGAGGTCCTGACAAACCTGTTTTGATTTAATTATATTTATAGAGCATTACACTACCCCCTTGCACAATCTACTGACAGCAGAGAACAAATAAGAACACATATGCACCCCCTACCCGGAGCATATGTTTTATGTTTTGACAACATTGTCTGTCACAGTCACTGAACTCACACTTGGAATAAATCAAAGGTGTTATTACATTGCCATGGGAGTCAAAACCCAGACACATAACAATGTGTGCCTCCCAAGTGCTCACTTTTTCTATTTTCATCACACAAAGAAACACAGCACGTCCCTAAAACTCCATTTTATTATCTGGTTCTGATTCAAAGACACATTTAAAGAAGAATACAAAAAGAAGTTTAAAAACAGACTAAAACAAGTGTCATAAAAAAAAAAAAAAACAACTCCCAGAATAAATACAGGTACAGATCTAAGCATGGCTTCAATTCAAAGTGAGAATGATACAGTCCTCCATACTACTGTATACACATATGCACATTCATACACATGCATGCATGTGCAGACACACACTCGCACATGCAAATGGGACCAGAGTTTATCCTGCATTATCAATTAACTGTACCTGCAGGATCAACCAGCTTGCAAATTCCCCCAAGTCAGTTTCTTCCCACTATCAGAGGACTAAAGCCTCCAGATATCGCAAGGTCCATGTTCCCTTCATTACACCCCAGAGCGTTTGAGGTTATACTCTCAGATTCTGTGCAATCCAGCTTCATGTCCTCCCTTTGAATGTGTTCATGCAGGTATAACTCCCAGAAAACTTGTGGATTTCTTCAAGTGCAATTTGTGGCATGAAGCTGAAAAAAAGCGAAAACATAAATACAGTTATGAAATGTTCAGCATGTTTGCATAAAAGATAGCAAAGAAAAAAAACATTTAAAATATTTTTTTTTCTCTTTTTTTTTGTACCTTTTTAGAATTACAAGGGCGTGCATAGTCCAGGGCAGGTAGAGAAAGGCCTTGTCACTTCTGACTGCATCAACAGTCTTCTGGGCAACTACTTCTGGTTTTAGAGGTGGGAAGAGCTGGGGAAATCTGCAATAAAATGAGAATAAATGTGATCAGTTTTAAACCATAACAACTCAGAACATTTTAACACTCCTTAAGTATTGACTGTGACAATTACTTTCACAAAATATTCACATTTTCACTTGTATTCTGAAAAATACTCAGCTAAAGAACACAAACATTACACGAATAATAAGCATATCTAAATATGGACAAGTGGCTGGAGATACTTGAGCCATTTTGCTTCTATGAGTGCAATGTGCAAATACAGCCTCCCTCTGCCACTGTTCAAACCCCTTCTTCAAAGGTTAACAGTATTTGTGCATGTCTGAAAACCCATTGAAATTCAAGTAAATATACACAGAAACTGAACTTTCTTTTGGCTGTGCGTGTACAGGATTTCTGTAAGTTTCTACAAGTTAAATTTAAGACTTTTTAAGACTTTTTTAAGACTACCAATACTTAGAACAGAAGTTAATGCCTATGTCACAATTATACTGACAAAAATGTGCGACTCCAAGAATTTAGGAAAATGTATGTATGTATATTCTCCAATGCCTTGATTCCCCCTGTTTCAAGTCATTTCTCACCAAGGTCTGCAAAAATAGTGATACTTGGTTCCTAATTTCAATTTAAATTGTCAGGTTGAAACTGAGTAATTACTTTCTCTGCACCCTGGACATTTCCCAAACACATTTAAACACAATATAGTGAACAAGTTTATGGCAACGTAATTTAAGACCTACCATATCAAATTTAATACCTTGTCAAGACTTTTTTAAAGGTATTAACCCTTTATTAATCAAGTGACTATTTTTGGTCATTTATGCATCAATTACAAGACAGTAATAGCAATAGTTCCAGTGAGGACAGTGAGTCAACAATCATCAGGTCCAATGTGGTCTACAGGGTCTGTACGGTCCACCTCTGCATGAACAGTGAGTGGACCTGCTTTGTTAGGTACCATGAAGTAATGGTACTAATGTAAGGAAT
>JAPTGZ010000022.1:5975520-5998277 GCA_029814645.1 Fowleria isostigma
TATTACAAATTAATTTTTTTGTTCAGGTTTTTTACATTTTGTGTAAAAGGATAGTTTGTAAATGTAAATATTTTCATAATTTTTTTTTTTTTTTTTTTACTGCACTAAAGCAAAGAGGAAAAAAGTTTTAATTATTTATAGGTTATGATGCTAGTACTTCACTGGCCCACCCCACTTGCGATCCATTTGGGCAAAATGCAGCCCCTGGAGGAAATGACTTTGACCCCCCCTTGTTGCACACACTCACACACCAATATCTGAACCCTTTTTCTCTACCAAATATCCAGAAGCCAACATATTGTCTCTTTGTCTTCCCACTCACCCCTATTAGGTACCGATTAGCCCCTGAGCACAGGTACCCTGCCCAGCTGGACGATTGTGAGACAGCGACGTGTCACTTCCTGTCTGTGGCTGAGGCAGAGTTCAGCGTGGACTCTCACCGAGTGGCAGTTGGAGGGGACAGCACTGGGGCTAACCTGGCAGCAGCACTGTGCCAAAGGCTGGCGAGGAAAGAGGATGGACATCTGCTGTTCCCTTGCGCTCAGGTCCTCATCTACCCAGCCCTGCAGATGGCAGATTTCAACCTGCCCTCATACCAGCAAAATCATGCTGTGCCCATATTGTATCGTGGCCGGATGGCGTTCTACTTCCTGCAGTACCTCGACGGGGATATGTCTCTGTGCCAAGATTTACTGGAAGGGAATCATGTCCCCACTGAACTTAAGCAACGCTACGAGAAATGGCTATCCCCTGCCAACCTACCCCCCGAGTGCCTTTCTCGGGGTTTCTCTGAGCCCCCGCCCCCAGACTATGACGGAGAGATATACCACGCAATCAAAGCTGGTCTGGAACCCGAGGTTTCGCCTTTACTGGCAGACGATGCTGTTGTTGGGAAAACACCTCCCACCTTTATCCTCACCTGTGAATACGACATCCTGAGAGATGATGGGGTTCTTTTTAAAAAGCGGTTGCTAGACTTACAAAGAGATGTCTCATGGCAACATGTGAATGATGGTTTTCATGGCGTGATCAGTTTCTATAACCAGGGCTGGCTCAGCTTTCCTGCTGCAGTGAGAGTTTTAGATCATGTTGTTGACTATGTAAAAACACTTTAACCACGTGAATGTACCATTGTCTACTGTTCATCTGGATTCACATTTTAATAAAGTTTACCTACAGTGAGTTTTTTTGATTGTCAAGTCAAACTTCTGTTTTAATTCTTGAAAACTTTTAAATCGGTCATCCTTAATTAATACACACCAAGCTGTTATACCCTTATTAATCCAGTGTTTATATCTCAGGTCCTGTGTACCTGGGGTAAAAGTTTTATTATAAGCAGGCCACTGAAGTAGAGGGAGTTCCTTTTTTAATTCATATTTTTGTTTTACACTTAATCACATTAATGTAAAACAAGTCACTGTATCTACTTGGTTGAGACTGTCCTTGACTGTATCAGTCTCTGCTATAAAATTTGAGATTTCTATTCCCTGTATCACTTCACATTTTCTTGAATTTCAGTACCATATGAATGTAGTAAATCACATGATGTCATTTCACTTTTGTGAAACAGTTGCAAAAAACATTAATGCTAACTTGGTAATTGGGATCTGCCACTGCTGAGAGGTGACAAAAAGAAAAACTTTCTCTAAATTTGGATGCTGAAAAGATTTAATGTATTATAGACAGGTCAATACAGAACATGAATAGCCTTTGATCACTGTTAGATATTTTAATGTGGAAATGTGCTTTTAAAAAAAAAGGAAATATAAAAGAGTTCAATTCTAGTTTTACAATTACTATTTTTAATATTTTAATCACCATTGATTATTGATTTTACTGTAAATGAAATATCTTACATACTGCAAACAGTGTTGGGAGGGCTACTTTTGAAATGTATTTCATTACAAATTACAGAGTACATGCCCAAAAAAGTAATCTGTACTGTAATCCATTACATTACTCAATCTGAGTATCGTAACCCGAATACTTGGATTACCTTCACTTTTTCTTGAATTTTAATACCATATGAATGTCTTCTTGCATGTTCAGTTTAAGAGCTGGATGAATGTATTTCTAAGCCTCATAAACACATTATAAACACCTAAGCCTCATAAACACCCAGTTTATCACAGGGCTGACATATAGAGAGAAACAACCACTCTCACATTCACACCTATGGATAATTTAGATTAACCAATTAACCTATCAGTGCATGTCTTTGGATGGTGGAGGAAACTGGAGTACCCGGAGAAAACCCACGCAGACATGGGGAGAACACACAAACTCCACACAGAAAGGTCCCACCTTGACAGGTGCTGGAATTGAACCCAGGACCTTCTTGCTGTGAGGTGTGAGTGCTAACCACTGAACCACTGTGCCGCCTCTATTTTGATTATCACGTATTAAAATTGTAACTGTAACAGTTACTCATATTTTGTATTCTAAATATGTAATACTGTTACATGTATTCCATTACTCCCCAACACTGACCATTGTCTACTCTTCATCTTAATTCACATTTGAATAAAGTTTACCTCCAGTGAGTCTTCTTCTTCATGATGACTTTATTGTCCAAATTAAAACACTTTTCTTCCAATAATTAAAGATAGACACATGATACAAATTCTGGAAACAAATTGTGGTATAATTTGAACAATGTGAACTGGACATAAAAAATGAATGTCATGACCAGCCTTTTTTTTTTTTTTTTTTAAATTCTAAAGCTAGATGAGATTTGCTTCTTGGAGACACGGCTTGTCTCTCCTTTCAGTGTTTGCTGTATCCATGGCAACAGTGTTCCTCTCTTTCCCCTTCACTGCCTATGCCATTAACGACACCAGGTGAATGCTCCTATATGATATCTATTCAATTGGAAAACCATGTTTTAACCCTGCTTCACATACCTATGTTCATGTGTGTTTGACAGCCGCTATAGCATGGATTTCACGGGAAGTGAGCAAGATAAATGGTCTCAACCAGGATGGAAAATAGAGCGGAAGTACACAAACAAAGTCCTTTTAGGTAACTGGGCAGAGGAAAGATTCCAGGTGAGTGCTTTGTCTGCTTAAAGCCTGTTGCATATAGGTTTATACATTGTGATTTAATCTAATATTTGCCATTTAGTGATGATGTGCTACTGGCATACAGCCCAACCTGAAAGCAGGCGGATAATTTTGCAGCTCCAGTATCATAGGAAAATATTCTGGAGTACTTAAATTGACCGTTGGAACACAGACCCACCTATGCCTTTTTATGTTGTGGATCCAAAACTTAAGGCTGTGCTGGTGGCATGCAGCCAAGGATTTTGCAGCACCTCAGTTGGTAGTCAAATCTATAGCAAAGTGATTAGGCAGCCTCAGTTCAGCAGCATCAGCACAGCCTCCTGGTGGGAGAAGCTAGAGCCGGAGACTAATTGCATTGACGTGAAGTTCGGCCATGGGCTGCTGGTTCAGGATCTGAGAGAAGAAATGACTTAAGAAATATTGTACAACGGTGCGGATCGATAATGAAGTGTGAGCTGATCCTTGTGCTGGGCTCATTGCTCAGGTCCCTGTATAACACCTCCCCCCATCCTTGTTTTTCTTTGCAATGTCTGTTTATTCTGCCCAGTTCACACGAGAACCGAAGATAGCGAACAGCACCACTCGTGTAGACTACCAACCCCACTGGGACATCAAGCCAGACGTCTGTGAGAGAAGATGTGCCCTGCTGAGAGCTGAGGTCACCCTTTAACTGCTCATTCATGACATTAACACCAATTGAATGCCTGTCACAGCCCTGCAAGTCAGGGCTTTCTTCTCTCGATTGCGGCCACTTCTGCATAATATTGACAGCCAAGATAAAGGCCTGTGATAAAACTCTTTATGAAAGCAAGTTTCTGGTTAGACTCAGCAGTCATGAAAAATGTGTAAAATCATCAGTCCTACTGGGCACTTAAAAGCTAGTTAAAGCAATTTGCTGCTGTCACATTGTGAGCCTCTTGAAGATTATTTTAAAAGAATAGGTTATGCCCTCTATATCTCAATCCAGTAAAGGCCACTGGGTACAGGCTAACTATGTCAAGACCACTGTGTGTTATCTTCCAGGGGCTTCCATCCAAGCTGCTCTTTGCCCACCATGGCTCACTATCCTCTCATTACTTGGTCACACACTATGAAGAGAGCTACGGGCGTAAACACTCTAATACATTGCCAACTCTGCAGCCCTGGCATCCAGACAGCTTGACATGGCAGCTTGAGAGGTCTGACAGACCCATTTCTGGTACGAACAAAGTCTAAACTGCTGTGTCACCGCTGCATAAAGGTTAAATTCATGAATATGACACCAATGCTGAGTAGAATGTAAAAATCACCGACTGCTTTTACACTGTGTGTGGGGGAAAAAAACATCAACAGTTGTGCTCATGAACAATTAAATCTCGGTGCAGATGCATTTTATTGTTCTAAATCACTCACCAGTGTAATTAATAACAGGGCAGTTAACTTTCACTTCTCTGTATTCTTGTACAGCACTTCCAACCAACTCTGACCGGCTGCGGTCAAGAAAACATCACTTGGAGAGACAGCAGTCACACCTTCCATCCCTGACTGTGTATAGGTCAGCATACCAGAGGCACCCACTTAGTGCCTTATGCCAGACTCGCTTTGCCAGGGCTCCACACATGCTCTCCAGCTACCTCCATAAAGCCAATCACAACAACAAGGACCTGGATCTGAGACAACGCCCGCTGCTACAGGTCCCAGATCATTCTTTGAGTCTTCCTCCACCATCACGGCATGCTTAGCCACGACTCTGAGGCTCTTGGATTGTCTACGCTGCTTATTAATTTAAAAGCTTAAACTGAAGCTGCTTTGTGGTGCTTCTTCATTATTTTAAGGTAGCATAAAAAATGTAACAGAGCATACCATTTGGGAAATAAATGCAATTTAAAGGAATTAAAATGATTCTCATGTTGCTGTAGATGACTGGTTTACTGTGTGTTTTGTGTTATGAGCAGTTCCAGTGTTTATGTTCCAGTAAATGAGTGTCTGTGGAAGATAGAAAAAGGAAGGAGGGGGTGGGCCGGGTTGGGCATAAATTATGTCTGCCTTTCCAACACTTAATTACATGCCAATTCGTACTCTCTCTCCATGCTTAATATCTGCAACTCAGAATGGGCTGTTTATTTTGCCCTAGGTACTACATGTAAAAATAGAAAAGGAAGAGGAGAAAACAAGTGTTGATGCCAGAACTGACCTGAGTATCAAGGAAAACCAGAAGCCATGAGTCATCCAAGACAGTCTGAAGGGACGTGTCTAACTCCCATTCCATTAGGTGTTTAATTACAGGGAATCAAAGTGTTTAATTAGGAAGAATCAAAGATGCTTATGTTAGATGGTCAACCATCTGCGTCTGCCTCCGTGTTTTTTCCTGCCTGCTGCGTTCCAGTGCAGCTGAAGCCCTGTTTCACCCACTGTTAGCTACTTAGTCACTCTCCTGTGCTGCTGATGCCTGCGTGTCACATGATATTCCTCTGTTGTAGGAAGTATTGAGCTCAACATGTCTAACAAAAAGCACTGTTGTGTTTGCCTTCCAATCCACATGATGGTGCTATAGCAGCATGTCACTCTCTCAAACCTGTCACACCGTTGGGTCTTTGAAGTCTTCAGCTTTTCAGCCTGAGAGATTGGATTGTAAATTAACAAAGTATATTGGATTTAATGTTTGGACCATTCTTATGCATATTGCTATTGTAAAGGTAATTGCTCAGCATTTAAAAGAAACGCTTGGATTGTTGTGTCCTGTGTTTGCATTTATAAGTCATACAAATACTGGAACAGACATTTGGCTTGGTACCATTATTCACTAATTATGAATTAATATGCAATGGATTCATACATTTCTTTGATGTTTATAAAACAACAGGCAACAAAACAAACAGATTCAGTTGGTACATTGAACAAAGGCTCCACAGTCAAAAATCAAAACATACTCAGGCTTTTTCCAGCTCACCAAGGGAGAGTGACTAAAATTATAATAAGTGAGTCTTACTGTTGTAAGAGTATGAAGTGCAGCCATGCATGCTTTAAGAAGTTCACCTATTTATATTGTATGACATACCCATTTACAACTCATAATATTTAAAAAGCTACTATAGATAATTGCATTGTATTCAGGCCATTATAGATTATATTTGTGCCTTACATGAGACAGCACAGTGACATATAGTTTCACTGTGTTGTCCAATTGCTGTAATGTGTTACATTTGGATGAACCTGTTTATCTTAGGACTTATTTATGATTTATCTTTACAGCTAGAGGTAAAACATCTGGTATAATATAAAGCTAACTTAATGGAGGGGAGGAGTGGCAAATCAAATAAGCAAACAATTTGCATGGTAACACATCCTGTGTAAATCTAAGAAACAGGAGTTTGAGTACCATTAAACATCTAATATTTCATATCTGCTGCCAAGGATTCATACATAAAACACACATTTCTTTGTACAGGAGCATATAAAATACAATATAAGAAATATAATCTTTGTGGAAAGGTCAAACAACAGCTCAAAGAAATTATAACATTTTGGTTACAGTGTTTACACTTTTCTAAAAGTAGTAGTAAGAATAACCCACTTAATCAATAAGAAACTTGACGTTTACCATCTCCCTGTAGGGATACTACATCACCAGCTAATCTTATCATCGGTGGAAAACTGAGTCCTTGTTACACGCTGGTCTGCCGAGGCTTCTTATCAGGCAGTGAAAGGACAAAGGGGAAAAGTATGCCCTTAGCTACGGAGAGGACACTCAAATCCTCATCTATGAAGGCTGGAGAGATCTCATCAGCTTCAAACCTCATTGTGAACTGCCGGCTGACACAATAGATTGTGTCATCCATTGTCACACACTGAAAGGCAGGGCAGCGCAGAAGCCGTTTGGAGCTGCATTCATACCACAACCGAGCCACTGTATGGTAGCGGTACACACTGAGACCCAGCAGTGGGTTAACATCAAACCGATAGAGAAATCTCCCCACAGCAGCCATGTCTGTAGTTCTGTCTTTGGTCCCTACTAACAAACTTGGCCTCCAGTTGTTGCTTTTGGGGCTGTAACGCAGTAGCATATATCTAAGAGTTCCCCCAGACACAAAAAGCTCTCCATTGCACACTGTGACGTGATGCGCTACAGCAAAAGTGTCATTAGGCAGTGGAGCCACAAATGTCCATCTGTCCAATCGTGGGTCATAGCGCTCCACAGAGGAGAGGCACTCCCCTCCGATGGCATAGATGTAGCCTTCCAGGGCTGCCAGTTTGCAGCGGGGCCTGGCTTCATTCATAGGACTGATCTCCTTCCAAATGGATGTCAAAGGATTGTAGCAAAACACTCTCTTTGAGGGTGTCATTGCTCTGTCTGTGCCTTGGCAGCCCACTGCTACAAATAAGTAGTTATCCATTGTACACATAGCACAGGCTTTAGAGATAACCTCCTGTGGGATTAGACAGAGTGTATGCCAGGTGTCTTTGTAGTCATCATAATAATATACAGCACTTGATGTCCTCCTGTGCTCTGTCTCTGTTTGCCCCTCTGTGGTCCTTGCCCAGTCTTGAGGGTCCATATCTGCCACCATAACAAACCTTCTCCCTTTCATTCTCTGCTTTCTGATTTGCTCCCGCTCACCCGCCATTAACCGACCATACAGGTTTGGGTCTTTGAGCACCTGAAGGTAGTTGTCTGACATTACTCCAAGGGCTGCTTGCTGCACAGATGTCTGGCCCTGTTTTT
The DNA here is from genome assembly GCA_029814645.1 of Fowleria isostigma. Taxonomy (NCBI): domain Eukaryota; kingdom Metazoa; phylum Chordata; class Actinopteri; order Kurtiformes; family Apogonidae; genus Fowleria; species Fowleria isostigma. Next base: position 5,983,285 of record JAPTGZ010000022.1, read on the forward strand.
TGGCCAGATATAGTGCCTCTAAACAGTTCCCTAAATCAAGTTTCAAGCTTTCTGAATCTGTGCTGTCTATTGTTCTTGTGGGAAGGTGTAGGAATGAAGCCCCTGTGACATTTTCTACTTTAGTTTCTTCTGCTCTATTAAGACTTCTGTTGTCTACAGAAGGACAAGTCATAGGGTGAAAAGAGATGGACTCTTTGCCAGTTGAGGCTTGAAACTGTGTTGCTGGAGTTGAGGTCCTTGAAGTTAGAAAAGGAATGCAGAGCTCAGACTGCTCTGCCGCAGACAGATAGCTCTCCTTGCGTAGGAGTGTAGGCCTTGTGGGGTGCCTCTGCTTGAGGCTTCTTAGTGAAGAGGTGTCCTCAACGCTGCTTTGTGGCAAAACCAGATCACGCATAATGATGGGGCTCAGAGAGGAAGGTGATTCTGTGAGGCTGCTGCTGCTACGACTACCAAACTCCTCTGGTTGTGACTCGGAGTTTCTGTGACCCAGCATAGTGTTAGAGTCTGTAATGGAGTGAGAGGAGGACTCAACATAGTAATCATATATCTTTCCACGTACAATCTGATCTCCCGTTCCTTCCGACACTATGTTAGCATCCTCCACTTTGATCTCTGCTTTGGAGAGGAAGCTGGAGTAGGCCCCCTGGCGCTCCAAGTCCTGCCTTAACTCCCTGCCCACTCCCACACTGCCCTCGAGCTTCTGCAAAAAGCAAGGGGAGAGGCGCCCCGTTGCACTGGCCATCCCTCTCTCTGTTGGATGAGGAAGGTTCAAAGCAGATCCAAATGAAATATTACTGGTGGCAACCACTGCCTGCCTCTGATGAGTAAGTATTTCTCCGTCCACGCTGATATCTTGGTCACTGTATGAAGTGCTAAAAGTGTCCTCACTCTTTTCAGTCTGGCATGATTGAGCTTCTGCTGGCTTCTCTTTGATGCTGTCAGATGTCAGGTCATCAATGGCTGTGTCTGTGTTCGAGGGTCTGTGGTGCTTGTCCCCATCTTCGGTGTCATGTTTTGGTGGGCTTTGACAGTGCAGGACCGTCTTGCAGTTTTGGCAGGTTGCATTTTGCAGCTCTTTGCTGTCGCTGACACAGAGATGAGTTTTCTTTGTATCCCTGGAGCTGTAAAACCTGTAGGCCCAAGAAACCAGGAGTACCACAGCCACAGAGAGACTCAGCTTCAACAGCAGCTGCATGTCGAACTGGACTCCCAAAAGCTCTGCAATTGGCATAGCTGGAGTGGAGATGATGGTGATGACTGGTTGACTGATCCTATTGAAAGTTATTATCAATGCATCTCAGCCGACGGCAGTATGCTGTTTTTTTTTTTCATTGTAAAAGAGCTGCTGTGATCTGATGGCTGCACGTCTTCACACAAAGGCTCGAGCGTAAAATGATACCTCTAAAGGTACTATTTGCATCCCTGGATCTGTAGAGGTGGAGCACTGGTGACGCACCACCTACAAGTCAGAGGCAAATTCACTAACCATACACAGAGCACACAAATAACCCACAGCTAAATATTTGGTTATATAATTTGCTGAGTCACCCATGCTTTTCTCATAACCTAACTTTGAATCAATATAATATTAAATCAATTTTTGACCTTGAGCTGTGTTTTTGTTCAGGGGATCTTTAACTTCGTGTTTATGGGAATAGGAGTGGCTCAAGTCATATTTTATCGTGTCAATTTCTGAAGATCTCCTAAATATATTATGATAGATGACACTGCTTAACTTGCCCAGACACACAGCGAGAGCTGCAGGAGGACAACATGTTTGAATAAGGGGTGGGGAATGATGATAGGTGACATTTATCAAATGCTTAATAACCAGGATACATCTGTTTGCATAGCCATGCCACAGATCAAAGGTCCTTTTCCGTGCCAGCACAGATGCTTAAATTACTTTCTCTAAAGAGGAGCTGAAGTTTGCTGTGTGACTATGAAATGGCAGTCACTTTGTATGTTAAACACACAGCACTGTAAATAGTACAGATAACGTCAGTGGATTGTCAGAAGGAAAGTGCGCGTACAGAAAAGCCTGACAGTGTTATCTGTTTTCATGCATGTACTGTGATGCAAACGTACAGCTCTATCACATGGGAGCTGTGTCATTCAGCTGCCGTTGTCAGACCTGCCGTCATTTTTGCCTGTGATAACACACTCGAGCATGGCTGCAGTCAACAACGGAACGGAAATATGCTTATTTCAGTGGCACTGTGGTGTGTATTTTAAAGGTGCATCATGAGGGCAGGCGTACAGAGGGTGTGTCAGGTGCACTGGCAGACATGAGCACTTGGTCATTCGATAGCTCAGCCTGCAGATGACATAAAGGAAACCGGATTCTGCAAGCATGGTTGACTCCTGAATAATTCACAGATGTACCATAGAGACAGCTTCTTATCCTCACCATTGATCCCAGCTCAGTTGAAATATTCAAAGCACTACCAAGAAAAAAAAAAATACACACAATTGTTGGCTATGTGCTGTGCAGAGGCTCTTTCACCTTTACTTGTTTTTAACCATCAGTGGTTGGTGTGCAACATACAACTGAACAAAAAGAGAGATGCCACAAGAAAAAATTTTCATTCAGTGCTTCGTTGCTTTTCTTTGTAATAACTACAAAGATTAGTGTAGCATTTCAAGCACAGGGGCCAGGTAAACACAACAAATAAAGTATAATATTTTTTGGTCATCAATTTATGCTTATTAAACAAACTGCTGTAAAAGCTGCTGTGGCTCCAACATATCCATTTAGGTCATTCATCCTTCTCACAAATAAACCCAACCGTATCGATTTCTACATAGCAAGCGAGGCATTTTTTCATGCAGTAGGAAAAGGTGCACACAGAAACTTTGTTGTTTTCAGTGTTCCTATAATTAAGGATAACACCTACCGAGGGGTAATGATGAAATGCTTCAGAGCTTTAGTTAAAATAAGGAAGTGTCTTATTATTCCTGTGTGGAAAAAACTTTAATTAAGCTGCATTTCTAAAAGGGTCACATTTTTTTGACCTGAGATTCTTGTTTGCCCAGAACACCTTTTGTGAATGAAGTTCATTTTAGTGTTCACACATACTGTTAATATGCACCGAGTCATGATGACTTTGTCTTTTACTGTGATTTTTTGAAATTCTGTCCTGCACAGAAAAATAGGGATGATCTGCTTCTCTCTGTTGAATATGAAAATAGAAAGAAAAAAGCAATCAAAACACAGAAGTGCCTCTTGAATCTAAATGAAACTGATCACTGTGAGTGGACAAGGAATCAGACCCTTTGCTTCCATAAGTCAAAAAAAGAATCAAAACATATGACTGTCTATTATAATATCTATACGATGTTGAATGCAAGAATATGGATTGTACTTTGGCAAGGTGAGCCAGTATCCCAAACGGATAGGTCTATCCTTTTTATTCGACTAAGCTTTAAAAATCTCCCCTCTTACCTCCCACCTGGTTTAAACCTTAATCCCTTAATACATGTTGTGTCCTTAGAATAGCTTAAATTGCAATTCTTGTGAAGTCTAAAAATGCAGGATTACTCTGTATTAAGCTACCCTTCCCTGTGCATGAGAGAATAAAAAACTTTAAGGGTTAAAAGTAATGTCAGAATCTCCTTCAAAAGTAATATTGGGGTCAAAACAATCTGAAATATCTGAAGGAAAGTCATTTTGGAGTTATTCAGCTATTCTGCAGGAATAAAGTCTGTCCCTCAGCACTGTGTTTCAGCTTTCCCTGATACAGTGGGATTAATTTTCCTGCCCCTGAAGGGGAGGCAAGGGGTATTGTTTTTTGGTTCCATTTGTTTGGTAACACTCTAGCAGCAAAACTATTGGTTGAATTAATACCAAATTTGGTTAATAGATTGCAAGTGAGCCTGAATAGTTCTGATTACATTTTGGGAAAAGTATGCCAAAGTTTTGTTTTATTTTTTTTAACTTTCAAATCTTTAGTTTTTCCCTTTTACTTATAATGGGCAGAAATTCAGGTCCGTAACAGCAAAACTAATAGTTGTATTCATACCAAATTAGTTTTATAGATTTCCAGTGATTCAGAATAGATATTATTACATTTGGGGGAAAAGTGGGTCAAAGTTTAAATTTTTCATTTTTTTTTTTTTAATCTTTTTTTTTTTCCCCTTTTATTTATTGTGGGGAAAATTTTTCATGTTTGCTGCAGCAAAACTATTCGTTTAATTTATACCAAATTTGGTTTATAGATTACTAATACCCAGAATGGATGTGATTATATTTTGGGAAAGGTACATCAAAGTTCAGATTTTTTTTATGAATTTTGAAATCTTTTTTCTCCCATTTACTTATAATGGGTGAAATTTCAAATGTCTATAAAAACATCAAATTTGTTTCAATTTCCCTCAAACTTGGCACATATATAGAGGCAACTGATATGCTGACATCACCACACACACAGACATGATGACATCAGCTGGATCAATGCCAAAATAAGCTGCAATATGTGAGGGTGGGGGTTTGTTGTGCCTGGCACCACTTGGTTGGAATGAGATTGTTAATATCCTGTTAATTGTGTTAACACGGACTGGTGATCCACATCTATAACAAAACATGTTGTAACACCGTGTTATTGTATAAGTAAAGTCAAGGCTTGTGAATTTTATAATCTCTCCATTTTAATACAGGTGAAATGAAACAAATGCAACAACCCTGTTTACACACGCTGCCTCAGGTGAGCACCTCCCTGGAATGGCGGCTAAAATGATCCTACTAGTACTGTAAATGTCTGGGTAAGAGTTACGTATTGTACACAATGTAGGTCACTTAAGATAGTATGTCACAAGTAAATAACTGGATTACAGGCCAGTGACAATGAGTTGCAGTGCTGTCAATTGCAACACACCAAAAGGAGAAAGAATTGTCAAATGTCACATGCACCACAACCCCAAAACAGCAGACACATGGTAGGTTTTTTTTTTTTTTCTTTTTTTTTTTTAACTCTGTCCTTGGAGACCTGCCATATAGATATAAAAAAACTCAAATGAGAAACAGAAAGGGTTTAATTTTCTGTTTTTTCAGCCAAGAGTTATCTCTGAAAATAGTGTTGAATGAAGTACAAACAAAGGTGAAGAAGTGTAAACGCCAACTATCTCAGCAACCATCCCTGACCATTACCCATATAACTTCTTTAATTATCTTCAATATTTACACTGATGTACACAAAATACACTCAAAAAGGAGATTTTTTTTCTAGTTTCTTAATGCTTTAGATCCTCTTGTACATTCCAAGCCATCAGGAAAAAAAGGAAAATACTTGTATATTAATAAAAAACAATGTTCTCTTGGAGTGACCGTGTTTGTTCCCTCGTGGTTTATCAGCTCGCCGCTATAATCAGGTGTATCCCAGGACATCATGTCACAGACAGGTGTGGGTGATGTGGTGGCACAGCCTAAGCCAGTTCCACGTTTCACATTTCAGTCAGCACCAATGACATTTTGACTCATCAAAATAAAATCCAGATGCTTTGTTTTTCTTTTTCCGTTTTAAATCAGCTGATTTTATTGATCAACAGGCAGACGTGGGACAAGAAACAAACAAAAAAAAAAAGGTGTAAATGGGCAGGGCTATATAGGAGGTGGTTATCGTCTTGTTCATCACTTTGTTCTTTTGATATCATTATCTTGGTTGGTTATTATTTTGTTACAAAAAACAGTGGAGTGCCGTCCTCGGAGGGCGCTGTTTCCTGATCGACTGACGCATGGAGGGTCTGTTGATGACTGGAGAAGGCTTGCAGGATCGTGTGTTTCTGTTTATGTGCGTGTGTGGTGTTTCCTTGTGGGTGTTGCGTAAGAAGGGCAAGTATTTGTGTGTTACGTGTGTGAGTGAGAGTGTCTTGGATAAGAGGTTTCACGTCAGTTCCACTGTCACTGTGAAGACAAGTGCCATCCACGTTAGTCCGAGCACGTCCGAGCGGGAGGCTCCATCTGCAAACAAGCACAGAGGAAGGCGTCAGTTACACACCGACACCGTTTGTCAGTCGGATGTTAATCATGTCAGCAACGTCATCTCGCTAAGACAGAAGTGTAATAGTAGAAATCTAATTTACATGATGATAAACCGAGTCATGGTGCAATGTTTATTTAATGAATGCAACAAACAACCACAAAAGAAGCAACAAAAATGACAGCTGGAGAACTTTCTCCTATCTGATGATCTACTTAGATGTAGTTTATGGAATAGGCTGTATTTATTTAACAGAGGCTTTTATGTGCAGCATTAAGATGCAGGAAACGCTAAAATCATCAAACCTTTTTTTTTTTGTCAGAGCATGTTCAGTTACTATGTGGATGTATAAGATTGATTTTTCCTTGCAGACTTTTTCCTCCCTTCTTTTGTCCTGTTTTCTATCTTATTTAAAAGATGGTTACTTATTGCCATAGATAGGAATGCATAGGTCATCTGAGCTAATTGTTCTATAGAGACACAGATATGTCGCTTTTCCATTGACCCTCAAATTGCGCAAATATAAAATAACAATTTTGCCCAAATTCGTCTCTTTCAGTGAGAAGATTTTGCGTGGGCAAGAGGTGGTTTATCACACAAAACTGCAATGGAAAGATCTTTTCCTGCAACTAGAGTCATGTGAACAAAAAAAAAACAGATGTTGACAGATATTACAACAAGCGAAGAAGAAGGGTTTTAACAGAAACATGAATGTGTGGACACTTCAGGAAACCACATCATTTTTACCCTCAGCCACACAGGTCACAGGGTATTGTCATCAGTTGGTTGTCCATCTGTCCGCCCATCCCAAAAACTTTAACATGTACGGGTAAATTACGCCAGAGTCAGCCGTATACACTCTGCACATACTTGGGTCACACTCAAGGCTGAGGGTTTTCAAATGCGAGCACATTATGTTTGAATTTAGTGTGGAGTAGAGGGGTAATATATAATAATGATGAATACACAGTAGTTGTAAATCAACATGATATTTATGTTTGTCGCCATATTTATGGAATGACTTCTTGTGTCATCTCACAATAATAAAAAAAAATCACATTCATGATTTCATGGATAAAACAACATTACACACTTTTATCAATATTTAGTAAATATTTGTGAAGTTTTGCACTGATGTCCAATGGAAAAGCAACTATAGATAGACTTTATTTTGAATATAAGCAGGCAAAAGAAACTCCAGATTTAAAAGGACATTATAATATATGGAAATAAATCAAACAAAAAAGAAAATAAATATTACATAAATGCATAACTATGTTATTTTGGCTCTTTAAAAATGCCAAATGTCCAAAAAGGAGTAGGAAAAAGTTCAGCTTAGATTGGCTAATCAGATAATGTATACAGTCCATAACAAAGAACAGGTCAGTCATTAAATTAAAAAAAACCCAAATGCTTACATTAATAAGTATTCCTGCTACTTGTGGTAATTGTTGCTAAATATCTCTGTAAAATAATGTTTTTATGTCTTTTTACATTTTGTGACGTTTCCACACTGTCTGATATTTCGGTCCAATCCACTCCACAAAATAACTCCATATATGACAGGTATTGCTGGAGTTCTTGACCTGTTGTAAGTTTTGTCCTTTTCATACTTCTTGGAGGTACGCGAGGCTGTGCCAGGACCGTCTATTTACGTTACTTGTGTTCACATTTATTTCTAGAATTTGGAGCAATACCAAGGTAGCTTTTCAGTCAGCTAAACTAAAAATGTTTTGTAAGATCCACAACAGGGGTGTTCAGTTACAGAGTAGAGGTCATCAGAGACAACAGCTTTGTACTGCTATTGTTTTCCTTAACTCCCTCATATATAGAGAAAAAGGAGTGTGGGACTGAGCTGCCATGGGAGTAAAGTTATGACCGGCTGTGGGTGTGGTTTTATAGACGAATAAAAGGTTTGTACAAACACTGCTAAGATCATCGCCCCACCAAAAACAACAATGACCATCCACGGAAGCTGTGGTTTAACTGGACTCCTCAGTTCATTTCATTTACAGGGTTCCTACAGGTTTCTACAAGTCAAATTTAAGACCATTTTAAGACTATTTAGAACAGAATTCAATGCCTATTTCATGGCCATAGTGGCAAAAATTTGTGACTCCTAGAATTTAGATATATGTAATTATTTATATTAATGTTACATACACTGTTTACACAGAACTCAATTTTCTGAGTCATTGCTCAGCAGGGGCTGCAAAGATAGCTATAATTGGTTCATAATTTCAGTATAAATTATTGGGTTGGAACAGGTGGAACTGAGTCGACTAATGTTACTTTCATTGCAGCTGGACATTTAACAGAAACATTTAAACACAACACAGTGAACAAGTCCATAGCAACAAAACTTAAGATCTACTATATCAAATTTAATACATTTTAAAGACTTTTTTAAGGTATTAAATGCAGATTTGTAACTTCAAAATTGAAGACTTTTTAAGACCTTGCAGAACCTTGATTTAGTATCAGACCATGTGACGCAGAGCAAGTCATACTCGTTGCTAAGGAATGTTGACTGCGTCATTATTAGCATTGGTTTAACGATTGCATTATTACTTTTTTCTGGTTATTTTCAGAATTAAATTTATATTTCTGTATATAGTTGTACTCACATCACTTGATGCAAATCACACTTAAGATCATATCAAGTGGATTCCCCCAATAAGTCGTCCATCTCGTTCTGTAACGGGCTCATCCAACCATAAGACCATCATTTGAGGTCTCCTTCCAGTCTACAATCATACATGCAAGTCACCCAGCCATCTGTTTGCCTTCAGTTTTTGGCTCAGACCTCAGTGTTTTTCTGCCAACCTGATTTTTTTGCTTACAACTGGGACTTATTTCTGTGGCAACATGCTCTTTTTAATAAAGGATGACTCTACCTCAGTTGCGCTGGACCTACATAGCCAGCTGAAAACACAATGCTTCATATTTGCATATGGGTACATGACCACTCAGTAAAGCTTTAAGTCCGATCTGTTCCCTTGTCCTAACTCTGATCCACAGGAAGCAGACTTCAACAAAAATTTTGGCAGATAAATGTGTTTATAATAAACACAAAAACACCCACTCTACTTGTTCATGGCCTCTGGTTTGGATTTTTTTTTTCTTTATTGTAATGAACACTGTCTCAGCCAAAAATCATGCATTTCTCCACAAAGGAGGTAAAAACCCTGTCCGGGCTGACAGGTACAGCATGATATGGCAGAACACGTGTCACATTTCTGTCCTCAGTTTCACTCATTTAAATAATTCTAGTTCATTGACACATTCAATGTAACTTGACAAGTTGCCTGAAAAAGTGGAATTTTGACAAAGATGAATGAATATAACCCTTCATGGGAAACATATTTTTCTTGTCTGTTGCAGTCTTGAGTGATTGACAGAAGAAATCCTTCCAGTCTGCACCAGGCAAGGAGCCGCATACTCGACCATTAAGTGATAGGGCATGTGTGTGGTGACCTCTGGGGGCCATGTTGTACACCAATTTGACTTGCATGCAAGGCATGTCTGTGCGTCCATGCTGACCTGATTCTGTCCTTGCTATGACACACCTGCTCTTGCGCTCACCACAGCATTTGCATATTCACATTTGTATCCCTAAGATACGACCAGCAGAGATGGAAGAGAGGATGAAAATACAGAGCAAATGGAAAACTTAAAGACACGATCAGTGGGGAAACACATGAGAGACACAGTGAAAGATGAGATGTATCTTAAGTTGAGGACAAAAAGTGAATGTGAAAAATGAGAAAACGGTAAGGCCTTTGTCAGAATACAAGGCTGTTCAAATATCACATGACAAGGACAGTTCTGTTTAAAGACAGCTCTGCTTGCCATCTGCTTAGGAAGCTGTTCACATTCTACAATGGAGCAAATATGAGCATCACACACATGCGCAAGGGATTATACATTATGCAATTATGCCATTCAAATACACTTTACAGTTCATCAACATTAGCTCAGTGTAAAATGCATTACGATACAGGTGTTTATTGATTCTTGCTTGCTTTAAAGTCCTGCACATTTATAATAGCAACATTATTATTCCACAAAATAACCTTAGTTGAAGCCATTGCAAGAATCCATTAAAAGCTCTAGTCTGAATGAGCTGTTAAATGATTACCATAATAATATTTGATTCAGTTTTCACTTTATGACCTATGTGCCGGGCTAATAAGTGCCTGCAAATCTCCATCAAAATCTGAGATTGTTAATAAAACTGAAGAGGAAATAAAAAGAATTATAAATGTGATAAAAAGCAAAATGGAAGGATGGTGGAACAAAGAGGTGAAAAAGAGACAGAAGTGGTAATAGAGATGGTAAATGAATGTGAAAAGTTGAGAAAGAGCGATGGAAAGACAGACACAAAGGCTCAAGGAAAAAAGAACAAGGAGTGGCAAAAAAAAAAAAAAAGCAAGAGATGGAAAGGTGGTTGTCACAGCCCTGCAGCGTGTTCTGACAATCCGTCATCTTTACATATGATAATCTCAGAAGCCGCAAATGAGCCACCAGTGCACATATGAAATACCAATAATCTCACAGTCAACCAAAAGTGACAGGCTCGGTTAGTCATTGGAAGAGGTTTGTTGCTTGCTGCTGCTGCTGCTGCTGAACATCGGCACAGATTAATCCTGACTGAATCACTCTCATGCTGTCTTTCTGGGGCAATGTATTGAGGACAGAATAAGAAACGTCCACCTGTCAATACTCTGAATATTGAAACCACAGTCTCCCACAGAATTGGGTTCTGTGATGTGTGCCAGATTTCTTCACACATTTCCTGAGTGAACAGACGGCAGCATCACTCATATTATAAACAGCGTTTCTGTTAATGTGATGACCAAATGAAAAGGCAGGAATCATGAAATGGATTATCATGAAAAGTCACAGCTTCTGTGTGTAAAGTACTTACTGTTTTGATTCTGTGTGTTTTTCATCATACTTGGATTTTCTGTGGGAGACGGAGAAAGAAGATCAACAGAGTAGCAATTAAAAATACAGAAAACAGACTTGCGACATTAACAAACAGTGGAACTATACAAGGATGAAGACAGAGGACACAGAGAAAAAGACAAAAACAGAGATAAACAGTGTAACGTGTGACAGAGGTAATCGTTTTCTAATGAAGCTGGACTCCAAAGTTCCTGAAGTGCATGTAAAATGGCACATCCCCAATGAGACAGACTGGGCTTTTAATGGAACTGGGAACACAGTGCACTGCACCAGAACAACCACGATGCTTGGAGCACCAGCAAGAACAGGAAACTACAGCTGTAGCCAGACAGTCTGGGAGCGAGTTTTGAGAAATTGACTCTACCTTTAATAAGTAGCACTGATGTCGACCCTGCACAATACACTCTGACAATGTATTTGCAGAGTTCTCAGAGGGATAAAGTAATTGCAAAGGAAGGAGCAGAAGGGCTTACAAAGTATTAGCAACACCCCTAAATTCCACTTTGTGAACTATTTTTGGATGTCAGACGACACATGTGAGCAGGTGGAAGCTACACATACAGTGTGAAACTTCCCTGGCCTCATTGCACCCACATTAACATCGCCGCTCCTCTGAGAGGCACAGAGAAATTAGTGTGTGTATGCTTGTTTATCTTCCTCTCAGAATTTGCATATGAATACATATCTGTGTTTTTCTGCACGTATATGCAGTTTGAGCGTTCTGCTTGTATGTGTGTCACTGCCTGGCTACTTGGTGCTGACTCACTTTGCAGTAATCTCAGAGGGTATTATCACTGAGGGTGGCAAAAGACGTACATCATCAAGACGTGAGCGCTGCTCATTGCTGGTGGAGACTTTTTATACCTAGCCGTCATTACACTCTATTATTCCTGATGATATATATTGAACACTTTGCCAAGCGAGCAGAGCCCCCAAATACTTCTATCTCATCGCCCCCGGCAGAGAGAAGTGTCTCATCTCAAGGCCACAGGGGACGGTGCCAAGGTCGCTTAATCACCATTTACTTCCCCTAAGTGTGAGTGGAACCAATCTACAAGGAGCAGGCAGACAGATGGGCCATACTAGGCACGTAGCCGATGACACCTGAGGGTGCATCAGGGTGTTAAATAGACATTAGTGCTCTTCCTAGCAAAACGCCTCCCAAGGTAACGCCTCTCCGAAGTGGCACTTTCCCCTTAAAGTGGGCTCTTATTAGACCCGCCCAGTAATTTGTACATTTGTGACACCCTGCTCACACTAGTATTTCTGGTGGGAGGTTTCAAACAGAATAGCCTATATTCTTTTGTCTCAGAGTTGATCAGTGTTAACTTGATTTCTATTAACATGGTGCTGCGGGGCAGAATGTACACCACACACACTCGGTGTCTTTTTATATGCCTGTGTCTCTTTCATGGTTTGAATTGTATGGGAAAACTCTTGCCCGCATGGAATTTAGCATCTAACTTGATCTTTCTGTTGTATTGCCTGGGGTTTTTAGACTCTACTTGTCTGTTCATAGATGTTTATGATGTCTTTATTCAAATATGACCAACCACAGCAGATAAGACAGAGCAGAAATGTTTGCATTCTAATTAACATCTGCTTTGCAAGAAGATTTGGCACCACTGCTGAAGTACAACAACAGGAAATTATTATATCTGAGAAGTGTTGGGTTCTCTCACATGCTTTGGCGGGTTTTAAAACTCATTTTGCAGTTGAGCCTTAATTAATGACCAATGTGAGAGTGAGGCTTGCTGGAGCTTTTTACAAGTAGATCTCCAAATAAATTCTCTCATTTACCAGATAACAACTAGAACTACACTACCTAGTCTATAAGGATAATGATATTATATCACCATATTTTACATTTGTTCACCATGTTTCATGTCTGTATAAGTGACTTGAAGGCTGGTTAAAAAGACAATAAACATGTGTAAGTATTGGCAGCGTCTGAAGGTGTTTTTGTCCATTTAGCTACAGCAGAACTTTTATCATTAATAATGAAAGTACTTTAAAACTGCACCGCTTGTTTGCTCCTGTAAGAACGTCTAATGAAACATCTCAGTTTTTCCAAGGCTGTCTGGAGTAAACAGATCCAAGGAGCAGCACACACAGTTAGAGCAGAGCCTGTAAGCCATCCATCTCCCACATCAACTCCAGCAAACACGTGACTTGCAGGTTTCTATCAACACATTACTTTGATTTAACTAGTGAACAAAATGTTTTTCTCCACAACACAGATGGATTCCATAACGGTTCTTTGATATAACTTTTAACTGTTGATTATTAACCCATAAAGGTTACCAGCATTACTTTTTTGTCAGTTCCCAAATGAAATTTTCTCTAAATTTAACCTATTTTTACCCATAAAGACCCAAACATCCAGCATCTACCAAAATCATCTACTGATATAAACTGTTTAATCCCTGTTGATCCACTAATCCATGTAAATAATTGGTGTAAGATGCAGTTATTCATATTTTCATGGTCATCAGATATGACCCATTTGAACATTTAGAGGCTCCGTAGTTGCCATGGAAACACCGTCATCTTCTACAACGTTGATTCACCAGTAAAACCCATGAAATTGGATCAATGACAGTGGATGGACACACTGGGTTTATGTTCAATTGATGGTAGACTTAACTGGAAAAGACATTTTTTCTTAAATTGTTTCTGTTTTTAATATAATAACCTTCAATTTTATTCTGAGCTTTAATGAACATTGACATGATCAGTGAATTACAAATGGGAAAAAAAAAACACATTTTCACTGGAAAAAAAAAACAGAGGATAATATTAAAATAAATGGTGATAAATCACTTAAGAAAGAATCAATACAGAGAAAAATTCAATTGAGAACGACCACAAAAGCAGCACTGGGTCTTTATGAATTAAACACCTGTATACAGCTGCTCCTTTGTTTAGTGTTACATTGAAATGAACCCAACTGGAAACAAATGGCCCAGGGCTCAAAAAAAAGCTCAAATAATGACCTATACTTTGCTTTTTTCAGTTGGTGACAGTGATTAATTAGTCTAACCCACTCTTACTCTGGTAAGACCGTGGTTAGTTCTAAATTGTCAGTTCCTGCTGAGTTTATTTCCGTTTTCTCTGTTTTTGATATAATAACCCTCAATTTTACTCTAAACTTAGTAAATTAAATGTTGGAAAAGACCAGATTTTCATTGAAAAACCCCACAAAATACAGAAGATAATATTACAATAAATAGTGATAAACTACTTATTAAATATAAGTTAAACGTATTTTGGAAGTGCCGCATATGTCACACTGGGTCCTTATGGGTTAAGTGAGAGAGCCTGATACATGACAAGTCATTGATGAAGTAATAATAGATAAGAGAACTATTATCTAAGTAAGGCTAACTGTTACTTCTACTAAGTGCAGCCTCACAAAGAATGCGTTGTTAAGCCAATTAGGGATACAATCTCTTATTAATCACACACTTAGCTGCATTAATGATTCATAGATAAAAGTGGCCACATAAATCTCAAATTATTTTTCAAAGATACTGTGGATACATGGAATGATTTTTGTGTAATTATGTAATTTTCTATGACATTTAACAGTGTAATTGTATAAGTGCTCCAGATAATTCTTGCATAGCCAAGTTGTACAGCCACGACATAAAAAAAAAGAAAAAAAAAAGAAAAAAGATGTTCCATATTCATCTTTCTCTTAATAATTCATCAATTTTTAAATGCAGGTTCAGTTTAACTGGTTAAATGTATTAGCTGCTTCAGCGTGTTGCCAAGCCGAGCACACCTACCAAAGACTATGAGGCGAGTGTGCGTATCCGTGGAGCCCAGAGGATTCTGAGCGGTGCAGCGGTACATGGAGCCGTTGAGCTCGGCTGGCACTCTCTCTAGAATCAGCTCCTTCCCCTCCCGCTCGGTGCTGCCGTCCAGCAGCCGACCACCCACCCGCGTCCAGGTGAACAGGGGCTCGGGGAAAACCTCATTCTGTCCGCACCCAGCACCCAGATGGTAGGAGAGAGGGAGATGAAGAGAGAAGGAGGGGTGGGG
>JAPTGZ010000022.1:6081997-6093794 GCA_029814645.1 Fowleria isostigma
TAAAGTACTTCTATTCTATTCTATTCTATTCTATTCTATTCTATTCTATTCTATTCTATTCTATTCTATTCTATTACTTGCGTAAATATACATGCCACTAAATTGATGCTTCAAATACCATGCACTGAGGGCTCAGGTTATGGTCAGGGTTATGTGAACTGGAGATCTTGGTGTAAATTGACACACGATCAAATGGCATTGAATAACACACAAAAAGTTGACAATGCATACGTAAAGCACGCCAAATGCCATAAGAACTGATGAGACATACAACACTGTTTCATGGAGTCAGGCTCGTAGTTAACAGACTGAGAAAAACATGGCTCACATCTTTCCAGAATTCTAACCAAAGCACTTTCATTGCCTAAATGCAAAACATGCTAAAATGCCATGTTTGATACAGTGCATGTGAAAGTTTGTATTTTTGAGACGTTCATATTTACATGTAACATAATATAATGGTATTAAGACTGACCATAAAAAAAATTAACATTCACCATATTATCTCCTGAAGTAATAACAGTAGATTAATAATAAAAGCAGAGTGGATGAAATTCATGTAGCTATGTCACCTTCCACTTTTTGTCTGCTCAGTCAATTATGTACGTGTAGGTGAAACACCCTATACACCATGATTGAGAGCACTGATGCACGGAAAACAATGAAAAACAGTTTAATGGTTCAGCGTCAATTCGGTATCTACGATCCCATACTTCACCGCCAAGTTCACCCGCAACAGTGACCTGAAACATACATCCAAGCTCTGTAAGGATTACTTAGAGAGAACCGAGTCATCTGGAGTGCTATCGATCATACAATGGCCTGCTCGGTCACCTGATCTGAAGCACACTGAACCACTCTGGGGTGACCTGGATCACAAGGTTAAAAAGGAATATCCGACTGACTGAAAACTAACAGTGGAAATGTTATACAAAACTGTTATAGGGCATTTATACATTTGTTTGGTTAAAATAAATCATCATTCTGTAACATTAGCTAGGTTGTTGCATATGAGAACATACATGAATCTCCTAAAAAGACTGCAATGCCAACCTTTTAACATTGTACACCCACTTCAGCCAGCTTTGTGTTTACTGAACAAACTCATGGGTCCTTGAAAACTTC
The DNA here is from genome assembly GCA_029814645.1 of Fowleria isostigma. NCBI lineage: Eukaryota > Metazoa > Chordata > Actinopteri > Kurtiformes > Apogonidae > Fowleria > Fowleria isostigma. Next base: position 6,083,123 of record JAPTGZ010000022.1, read on the forward strand.
ATCTTGCAACAAAATCCAAAAGCACAGTTTTTTTGATTTGATGCAAAAAAAACACAAAAATCAACAAAAAAAACACTTACATTTTCACAAAAGGAAACATAGTTGGTATCTTGGTACTGGAAATGTTGTCAAGTATCTAGAGCCAGATTGTCCATTATGAATGCATCCATGCACTCTCTCAAAGCTCTGTGTTCCTTAGGTACGTTTTTTATTCTCAACTGACAAACCTATTTTGACAAAAAAAAACAAAAAACAACAAACAAACATATATGGTGGTTGTTTTAAAGCATTTTCAGATTGGGTATCCAGATCCATGCTGTACTTGGATAAGCTCACTGTCAAGGGACAATATGAATCCCCGGAAGATATGAGTCGTGCATACGTAATATGTACAAGCATTTATCTCGGTCGCCATCTTTTACTACTCACTACGGCACCTTGCCAGGACAAATCACTTTAGTGAGTTGTTTGTCCTAGCGAGGGTGCTGTAGCAAGTCTTAAAAGAAGGTTGACCTAGATAAATGCTTGCTCGCATGCGCAACTCACATCGTCCGGATACTCACATCATCCCTTGACACTCCCATCTTTCCCACAGATGTTACATTCATAAATATGTACCGCGGCCCATGTCTGAGTACGAGTGGGTATTATAGGGTTAATAGTAGGTAGCGGTGTGGAAGGAATGCTGTCAGAAGAAGTCAGAAGAAGACAAACTCTTACAGAGGTAAAATAAGCCATTTTAAGTTTGATCCGTCATATCAGCCATTGAACACTTTTAAAAGCTGATAGGGGTTAATCGAGAAAATGACAAATATCGAAGCTAACAATCATCCAGGCTGATAATTGGTCGACCCCTACTTTGTTGTCCCTGATATATTACTGAGTGGTTCGGTCCATTAAGCGAGCTTGTGCCACGTGGATCCAAGGCTTTTTCAGGAGACAACAACAGTTGAGGAGTTTGATCATTGCTCTAGTTGTGGAGTGTTGATTAGGTCACATCTGGTCTCGGGCACGGATCACATTCTCACTGTACCTCCGTACTCCATACTGGAGTCCACTGGGTTTGTACCCAAGACTACCTTCTCAGCAGGACTCGGGTACAGTACTCGCACACGGAACAATTGCATTCACATTGATAAAATTAAGCAGACTTTTGGGTCTAACGTACTTGGACACAGACTCGGTACACGGTGTAAAAACACCCTTAAATGGTTAAATTTACATTCACTTATCATTTAAGGGCAAACAGGAATAATTCCCTGTAAAAAGACTGTGTCACAGCTTCTTAAAGCAGTCACAGGGACTTTAGGTTAGGTGAGATGTACTGCTTGTAAAAGTGTCAACAGTACAGACTCTTGGAGGAATCTATTCTGTTGCTCCCCAACAACAATTTTAGAAGTAAAAACATTTTGACTTGGCTAACAAATCTAGCTGCGCGTATGTCTTCGAATCAGTAACACAGAAACAAGGTACAGAGACAACCTCTTGTGTCCTGACAGGAATAGCCTGGCTATAATTGTAAGTCAGGTTGTGAGCCTGTTTCTATTCCACAGTCATTCAGTCACAATAGGATAGAACAAGTGAGAATATGCTCTCTGGCAAAGTCACAGCCAGAAGCAAGAGGCAGCTGAAAGAGTCTTCATTATATGGAACAAGGAATCATTTATGGAGCACTGTTACTCTGTTCAGGGGCAATCTGACAAACATATTGACTTTGGCACACATGAGGTTGCAGATATCTCTGCACCTACTTTTCCATTATGCCATAATTTGATTTAGGGAGAGCTTCAACTCTGTAGCAAGTTCTCGTTCTAGTGTCACATAAAATGTTTTGTTTTGTGTATTTCAAGAGGATATGATCTGCTGGAAATGCAAAATGTGATATACGTTGTATAATATATATCCAAGGGTTTTTATGGATCATCATTTTACCACTGCTAACATAATGAGATTATGAAAGAATCCTAGAGTGCACATTATTCAAGAAAATTGCCCGAGCTGATTTTTTTTGTTGTCTCTTGATACTGGGGTGATAAATGTACTGGCTGTTTTGTCTGTTTGGCTTGAAAGACACTTTTTTTTTTTTTTCCAACAGACCACATAAAGATTTTATATTACCTAACTGATATCTGCTTTTGGTCTACAGCCACTTCAATGGTTTATTCAGTAACAGATTGAATTTTTCACAGTGCGAACACAGATCCAAGTTATCTGCAGCTTTTATATCCTCTCTAATTTCAGACAAAATCTGCATATTTTTAATCTTCCTGTAACTCCAGGATGTGAAAATGTCCAGTAGACAACATATATTTCAAGCAAATTCCAAGCATCTCAACAAGCATGAAGGTAGCATCATTTAGACCAGGGGTGTCAAACATATGGTCCACAGGCCAAAACTGGCCCGTCAAAGGATTCAATCTGGCCCACAGGATGAATGTGCAAAGTGCAAAAAATTACACTAAAGATATTAACAGTCAATGATGTTTAACTCGTTCTAGTTCAACCAGACAAATACGATCTCAAGCAAATAATAGCATAATAACCTAGAAATAATGACAACTAAAATTTTTCTCCTTGGTTTAATGTGAAAAAATAAAATTACAGTATGAAAATATTTACATTTACCTACTATCCTTTCACGATGAAATGTCAATAACCTGAAGAATTATGAATAACCTGAAATGTCTTAAGAAAAAATAAATATACTCTGCCTGTTATTAAAGATTATGTGTGTTTTCAAAGCCACTAGGATCTGTAAACTGTGTTAATATTTAGCTGAGACCTAATATTGTTGAAATTGTTCTTATTTTTCCCTTAAAAAATTCAGGTTGCACATGGTTGTTCAAGTTACTCTGATTTTCAGAATGTAATTTTGCTTTTTTTCACACTAAAACAAATTTAAAAATTGGGATATTATTTATAACTGTACTGTATTGTATAGTTTTACTTGTCCGGCCCACTCGAGATCATATTGGGCTGAATGTGGTTCCTGAACTAAACTGACTTTGACATCCTTGTTTTCGACAATGAACTTTTACTGTAAAGTACAAGACAACTGAACAAATCAGTTTTAGGAAAATGATGATATTTGATGCACAGGGCCAATAGCATAAGCATTTTTCCTCAAAAGTTTCTCATACAGACTAAATTTGGCTCTTTGGAGAGCTCTGCCCAGGGACCAAATCTGAGTAAAATGTTTTTCAATTTGAAGAAAATTTACTCAGGGCGATTTTCTGTGTGATTAATGAACAGAGTACTGCCTTGAAAAAACACATATTAAAGTACCAATAATGACTCAACATCTGGAGTGAATACAGATCTCTGGACGAAATACAAGAATTGATTATTTAAGCATATGAGCAAATAATCTGCAAATAATACTGTATAAACTAATAAACTTCAATAACTAAATCAGGGTTTTACTTTTATAGGGAGAGGAATAAAACCAAAATCAATTACTGAGAGCTGTAGGGTACATGTTGAATGTCAGGGCAATGGTGGAATATGAACATTTCTTTGTGAAAGGAGGGAACAAAGTAAACACACTGGCCTTTAAGCCTCTTATGCAGATAATCTCAGGGCAGCGTGAAGGCCTCATCAAATAACAGATCAGTTCTACCATTTGTATTGTGTTGATCAGAGCCAGGTTTAGATCTGGCAGCTTTTTTACTCTTTAGTACATCAAACTGTCTGATGCCTCAGATAAACAGCATCATTTTTCTACCACTGTGAATTTGGTAATGGTGAGCATTGAGCATTATGACTGGGTTTGCCTGGACTAGACAGGTAAATTAAGGTTCATATTTGTTGAATACATTATGATTCTAAAAGGTTATTTTGTACATGAATGGTTGCTGAGCTTTCCAACTTGACTTCATAAAGATGCTCTTTATATTTACTGATATGTTTGAACTAAAGTACATTCATTTAATCAAAACCACTCAGGGTATATTGCTAGTATCTTGTGATTTTGCCTGATATTCAGCTTCACCCACACATACTAGACTCTATATTCCTATATTCACTTTTACAGACACATCACTGACTGATACTGAATATTGACTGTAATGTTGCTGTTTTGGCAGCACAGTGGTGCACTGGTTAACACTACTGCTTCACAGCGAGAAGAAACTGGTAACACAGCACTGACCACTGTGGGTCTTTATGTTTGGAGTTTGCATGTTCTCCCCATGTGTGCATGGATTCTCTCCAGGTACTGCGGCTTCCTACCACCATCCTAAGACCAGCACTTAACCCCTAAAGATCCAGTGCTACTTTTTGTGTCAGTTCCCAAATAATTATTTTCTATATATTTAACCCTTCCTCAGCAATTTCTGACTATTTATTATAATATTATTATCTGTATTGGACATTTTTCCAGTGAAAATCAGGTATTTTCTTGTATTCAATTTACTGATCCTGGGTGTTGATAAAAAACTAAGATAAAAATTGAGGGTCATTATATTAAAAATAGAGAAAACTGAAGAATAAGACATTTTCATTAAAAATATATAATTAAATAAACATAAATCTAGTGTCTTCATTCACTGTCATTTATTAAACTCCATGAATTTTACTGATGAACCAATGTTGTAGGAGATGATATGTGTAATATTTTGCATTCTGTGCAGGACTGATTAGAATTTATTTTGACATGAGTAACATTTGTTAAGTTACTTTGAGGAAATGACATGGCATTTATTGATCAGTACAAAAAGATGGGGTAAGGGGCGGGAATGTAGAAGTTATACTTCATCTTTTTCAAATGTTTTTTTTTTTCCCTTGTTTTTGTTTTGTATATTTGAAAAATAAATAAATAAATTATGGATGGTAACTATGGAGCCTCAAAATGTCCAAATGGGTCATATTTGATGACCATGAAAAGACAAACTTTATTTTACACCAATCACTTACATGCTTTAAAAGGATTAATGGATCAACAGGTATTAAACATTTTTGATCAGTAGATGATTTTGGTCACTGGTGGATGTTTTTTGGGCTTCATTGGTTAAAATAGTTTAACTGGGTAATCTAAATTGTTCAATGTTGTTGTTAATGTGAGTGAATGGTTATTCGTCTTTATGTGTCAGCTAACTGGTGACACATGTAGGGTTTAGCCCAAACACACCTGAAGATAGCTGGGATAACCTCTGACATCCCCACAACCCTCACAAGGATTAAATGATTGAGAACATGGATGGACCAATTCAAACAGTGAGCATTTTTGCTGTGTTTTTTAATATTCTTCCACCTTCTCTCAACCCACAGAGCAGGCAAAACAGATAGAGCTCTATTCTATTAAACAGATTTCCTCTACTTGAAAGCTATTTTCAGTGTTCGCTGAAGGTCTGCTGTCAGCCAGTCTGGTTTAAATTATCCTGCCGTTCTGACACAGAATAGAGTGGACAGATTCAAACAGAGGTTGGAGTTGGACTCATTAAAGAGAGAATGGAATGACTATCACATCACTACTAGAGCAATTATGGCTAAACTTTTTTTTTTCTTTCATTGTAGTGTTCAGAAAAAAATAAGCCTGAAATTAAAGAAGTGCTGCTTGTCATCATTTGCATGTATATTTCTATGCTGATGATATTTCATTTAAGCCATAATGATTCAAACATCCATTGGTGGCCAAGATTATCTACTGATCTAAAATATTTAATACCTGTTGATCCACCAATCCTATCAATACACGTAAAATAGTTGTTGTAAAATGCAGTTATTCATCTTTTCAACCTCATCACATATGACCCTTTGGATGTTTAGAGGCTACATAGTGAATTTAGAACCACTGTCATCTTCTACAGCATTGATCCACCCGTAAAACCCATGGAACTGGATCGACGAAAGTGGATGGAGATACTTGTTTGTATGTTCAGTTATTGATATATTTACTGAAAGTCGGTTTTGCTTCAGTTTTCTCTGTTTTAATATAATAACCTTTGAATTTGCTTAATTATGTCTTTGATTAATTTTAATGTGCAAAATAAATAAATCGATGACAGGAAAAGTACATGATTTACTGTGAAAAATGCAAAATTCAGAGGATAATATCTTAATAAGTGGTGTTAAATCAACTAAGAAAGTTTAAATAGAGGAAAAAAGCAAATGTGAATTAATGGTCTAATGATTGATTTTCACCAAAGAGATTATCAAAGAGTTATTTTTATTTTTGTTAGTTATTAGTATCCAACCGTAGCAAATCAGCAAACAATCCCCAGATAGTCTACATTTGTATTTTTAAAATCTCCAACAGTGTATTTGCTCAAAATTTTTTTTAGATAGCAGGTAATTTTTTAGCGGTTGGGCATCTATGATTTCAGATTTCTATGCTCTCACACAGGCAACACCTGCCTACTTGGCAATGCATGCCACATGTCATGCCACCAGGGCTTGAAATTAACATTCACCAACCTGCCAAATATGGGCTAAAAATGGCAGGCATCTGTGTCATCTCTACCGGCTACTTAAGTGGGTGCAGTAATTTGATCTTGCTTTGAATAAAAAGCTTGTGCTACAACAGGGTTTTGACTGATGTGTCCTGCTGGGTTTTTTTGTGTGTGCTTTTTTTAACTATTGATTTGCCTTGATTTCAGTGTGGCAAGTTGTTGTGAGTTTGAGACAGCAGTCAATTAACTCCAGTTTTCAACAGCATGGGGGAAGCTTTCTTGCATTTAAAGCACACGCTGCAGCTTTGTGGCAAAACAATGCATTTATCTTTTCTATTTCCTCTTCCTAGTACAATTGCGGTGTGTCGGCCATAAGGAAGCTGTTCCCGTGATGCAGACAAATTAAATGCTACTCTCTCCGCCATGTAGACCCACACATTTCTGGAATCAGGCGGAGAGTGGCAAAATAAAACTCTTATTTTGAACATAATTGTCACTGGATTTGGACTTTAAATCAGTGTGCTAAGAGTATAAATGTGTCACACATGAGAATATGCTATTCCTTTGCTGTAGTGAATCATTTTCACCTCAAAAAGTCAAAATATATGTGAATGAGTTCCCAAAGGTGCAATTACTGCTTTGAAAATTCTAAGACGTAGAAGACAAAAAAAGAAAGGGAATGAAAGTGGAGTTAGCCATATTGGGCCAATTAGTGGTTAATTCTTGTAATAAAATAAAAAGAACAGGCTGGCATTGGATCTTTTGAAGCTGTCGCAGTTCACCAGTCGTCACTTTCTATATTCGTCAAGTCGAAGTTCTATTTTTAAGTTCTATAAAGGTTTGCAAATGGACAATTATGGCAACACTTTATTTTTATTTATTTAATTCTTTTGAGGAGTGACAGTGTTTGTGTGTGTCTACCTCTAATTTGATGACTCTTGACAGGGCAGAGTAAGGGTCCCCACATTATATGAAGTTCCCATTTCAATTTTCCTTTTAGCCTCTCTCTTCCGATTTCTATTCAAGTTTAAGAAAAATGGGCACACTGAGAAGAAATCCATTCGATCCATGCCCACAGGCTGCTTTCAGGGGCTCCTAAACCTGTATTTCTTCTTTCCCCATAAATTTATCGGCTGTCTTGCAGTCTTTTGTACAGCAGAAAAGAGGAGTGTCAAATCTTAGGGAGCTGAGACCACAGTGAAAGGTACTCAGCAGCGATACTGGAAATGTCTGCCACTTTCTTCTCTTTAAGTGTGAAACTGGAAAGACAAACCTAACAAAATGATCGCTAAAAAGTAGGTCTCTGCTTGATATAAAAAAACATACAGTATCTATTTAATATTATGATAATATAATATGCGTTTTTGAGAAGTCGATCTAAATTCTGGGGCAATGCAACTGCAAAACACTAATAGGTAAAATGATAATGTGTGGTAAAAAGTCACTGTCAAAGTCCACACACTTCATTTATATATTGTTTGTAAAAGCTTTCAACCACATTCTGTGTTGCATTTATTTTCCAAAGACCATAAATGGAGCCTCTGAGGATAGAAAATGTCCTCTTTGCTTGTCAGTGTGGTGTTGTCCAAATCTAAAACAAATGACAAACACATATGCTGTGTTTTTGAGGGCATGACAATGGGAGCCCTTCTGGTGAGTCATTCATCAAAACAAGTTTTAAGGGAGCAGATATAATGAAATATTTTGCTTGTGTACAAATGTGTGATCGGCTGTAGGCACAAATACTTACATTTATCAAAGAAAAAAACAAGGGCAGAGGAAGCAAAAATGAGGAATAGGAGTAACAGGTGATCTCACACATATAATATATTCCCTGTGGTTTAGAGGGTTCCTACAGGTTTCTAAAAGTTAAATTTAAGACTAATACAAGAGAATGAAATGAGCATTTCATAGCCATACAAAATTTGTGACTAATACAATTTAGGAAAATGCATTTTTTTTACTCATACGCAGGGCTGGTTCCAGGCTATTTGGCATTTTAGGTAAGATATTGATTTGGCACCCCCCCCATCACTCATTTTGACCAATCCAATGCAGAGTTATAGCCGTGCATAATAGTTGCGGTTTCTGTGTTGCTAGAAAACAGCTAAAACGCACTGACACGCGGAACTAGCTTGCAAAAAATGGATTTTCCAAAATAAAAGCCCAAAATGGCTGTATTTGAATAGACTGAATTCCATTTGTAATATACAAGTGAATGTTTAGTTTGGTACCTGAGTAAATCCAAATGGCACAGATGGTTCCAAGATGTACCAAAATAGCCACTCTCAAATCCTCACCTGAAATTTCTGAGCTAAAAACTCTAAAAAAAAAAAAAAAAAAGGTTATTTTTTTGCTCCCTTTTAGTGGCTCCTAGGGTAGCCGCCTAGGGCTCCAGCAGGTGGAGCTTTAGGTCGCCTATGCCATGGGCCAGCCCTGCTCCAATGCCTTGAATCCCTCATTTGATTTATATGATTGGTGTTTTGTCACAATGTTTAGATACCACAGCATCTCGGCTTTCAGCGTAGGCCTGCATCCAAACATTGTCCGGAGATTTGGTGTGGCTGTCCTGGTTGTTGATATCGGAGATGGGGTGGAGGCATAGTAGAGACCAGAGTACAACAGAACTGAGAAATACCTAGCATTTGTCAGCACCTTGAGTTTAAGGCTTTGTCTTTGTCGCTGTGCATGTGGGATTCCACTGCCTTGATTCTTATCGTGCTCAGGTTTGAAAAATGTTCTTGTGCACATTACAGTGTGCCTCATATGAATTGCCTGGTACTGGTCTCAACTATCCAGAAAAATCTTTGTTGGACAGCCAATTTTCGTTAAACTTGCACTTTCCTATCTGGTCCGACATGACAACATGCATCTGCTCTAAAAGAGTCACAACCGCAACACACGACTGTTTTGTTGGTTGCACTCTCGTGATTGTGTAGATGCTACTGCTATTCCACAAATTAAATGTTACCTATTATTTTTAGATTGAAACTAATTATGATCATAAAATCATACCAAGTGTTAACATCTTTAAGACTTTTGAAGATCGATTTAAGACATTTTAATGCCAAATAAGGCCTTATTTTTAGATGAATGAATTAAATGCCTTTTAAAGAGGTCATATTATGCTAAATTCACTTTTATTTCATACATTTATTTGTGTATTTGGGGACCCTAATACTTCATAAAGTTTGAGTTTGAAACCTCCAGGTGTTGCACAGCCATCTTTATATTCATTTTGGCTGAAAACAAGTGGATTTCTACAACCTCTTTTAATTTTTTATTAGTTTGTTCCGATTTATCAATGGTTACGTAGCTACATTTGCAAAAACAAGGTCAAGACTTCTGACAAACATCGCTCCGAGTATGGCATCATCAGAGGTTAGCGCTGTTGCTTCACAGAACGAAGGTCACAGCTTCCTCCCACTGTCAGAAGACATGGATCTTAATAGATTAACCGGTCAATCTAAAATGCCCACAGGTGGGAATGTGACAGTGAATAGTTAGGACATTGTTCAAACTACGGGGCATCCTGGAAAATGTCTACCACCCACTCCACAACACACTGACGGAGCACAGGAGCACCGTCAATACTAGACTCATCCCACCCAGATCCACCACAGGACATCATTCCTGCCTGAGGCCATTAAACTCTGTAACTCTTCCCTCTGAGTGTTGAACACCCTCTTTGAATCTATTTTCATCTCTAATTTCCATTCAGGATTATATTTTTTTCATGACCAACAGGAACTTCCTTGTAAATCTCTTGTACATTTCTATAAACATCTCGTACATAAATACTTAGCATTGTTGAATGTTAACTTATTTATTTTCATTCTTCCTTGCACTTAAGTTGCTTTCTTTTTGTATTTTAACTATGTTGGGGCAACTGTAACACACATTTTCCTCTGAGATTAATCAAGTATTTCTGATTCTGAATTACTACCAAGTAATTTACAAAAATGTGTCATTATTCAGGAGAGTACTCATAATATGAGACGATTTGGAGATTTAACCTTACCTAAATTTCCAACCACTTGAAAAGCACTTGAAAAATGTTTTTGTGGAGTAAAAATTTGGAACAGTCTGGATATCCAACACAAGCAATACCAAAATATCCACCACTTTAAACTACTATATAAATATGTGATCTGGTCCCAGTATAAAGATAGAGGGTCTTAATGCTTATGTTGCAACAACATTAGAATAGACTAGACTAGACTAGACTAGACTAGACTAGACTAGAATAGAATAGAATAGAATAGAATAGAATAGAATAGAAT
>JAPTGZ010000022.1:6156926-6169800 GCA_029814645.1 Fowleria isostigma
CTATTGGTTGTCTTATTATGGGTGGTGTTGACCTCCACCTGTCACAGCATCTGTAAAATTTGAAAAAATGGAACCTGTTCTAATGGTAAATCACATTTTTAGTGACAGAACAGAGGTGTCGAAACTTGTCATTAAGGGTACGAGGGGGTCGTCAAATGTCATCTTCATGGGGGAAAGAGTTAAGAAAGGTTAAATAGAAAGTAAAATATACTTGGGAACTAACACAAAAGTAGTACTGGGTCTTTATGGGTTAAATCCACTGATGTTTAAGGGAGAAAAAGAATTCTACAAGGCACCCAACAATAGAATGATTTATGTATTTAGAAAAGCTGAGCCACAGTCACTTACAAAACCAAAACAGAACATTCTTTTCACTCCAACAGTTACATTTAAATCCCATAAACTATCCGTACTGGGTCAAAAGTAAAATAATCTGCATTGCAGCAAGAATTACGACTTAATTCAACTCGGTACTTGTCTGTCTATTATAAATGTGGAAAATAGTGTGAAAGACTATCATACATTGTTTTAGGGATTAGATAGAAAAGCAAAATATTGTGGTTAATTGCCTCATTTTTATGTCTCTTCTAAACAATACTTTCAATACTTATGATATCCTGAAGTAGTGCAAAAATGTAAGTAAAACAGTAAGAAAAACACAGATTTGCTTTTTCATGACTTATAAATAAGGCCCATTGTTTAATGAGTTGGAATGGATTTTTTTCTTTTTTTAAGTGGGTATGAAGAACATGTGGGAAATTTAGATACAGACCATAATGATAAATGAATGAATGTTTTATATATACTGAGGCTTCAAAAAATCTCATTTCAACACTGTCATTGTGAAGTGGATGGACACCCTTAAATTATGTTCAATTAATGATATATTTTACTTAAAAAGTCTGTTATTCTTAAGTGTTCTCTGTATTTGGTATCATAACCCTCAAATGTAATCTCAGCATAGTTAGTTTATTTTTATTTCGAACACATAAAATCATCAAATAACAAAGAATAATATAACACAGACAAACAAAATTGGGGGCGCTCAAAAAGGAGTGGGAAGGAGTATAATTTATAGACTCACCCCTTTTTACAAATTAATAATTAAATTAATTGAGCATATTTGCTTTACCACACTTTTTTTTTTTTTTTTTTTTTAATTTTGACAATAACAAAAACATCCATGCAAATCATTCACCATATACTATTATAATCACCCCACACACAATCAGATTTACATAAATTATATTATTTATATGCATTTTAATTTGCAAGTATGATGAATAATATAGGAAAATACCTGATTTTCACTGAAACAAAAACTAAATGGTGAGGATGAATGGTGATAAATCACTTAAAGATTAAATAGAGAGAGAAATGTATTTAGAAACTAACACAAAAATAGCATTGGATCTTTTTGGATTAAAGTTAAGGTTGGTAACTTTTTCAAAACACAAATCACAGACAACAGACACATATACTGTCCTTACGCTTTGACACAACATATAGAGCATATGATGAACTACTATCTCTTCCTAAACTTGACGTGTTTTCTACAGCTCATTCAGTTCCATACAGAAGGGCCCTTAGCATTCAGTCCAGGGTTATAGAATCTAATTGAATCACAACTGCCTTGGGTTGTGTCATAATTAGAACAATATTCTATTTTACTTGTTTTCCGTTCCATTCATTACATTTCCAAGCCTATCCTCTATCTCCGAGAGCTGCGGTTTTCCGTGGCTGAATCACTGTTTTGTGTAGTTGACCTCCGGGCGACTGTGGCCTTGTTTTATGCTAAACCACAGCATTCTTTATTACTGTAGCTGTGTATTGCTTGATCACAGAAACACAAAAATAGAATAAATGAGGATGACTGCACGCTGCACTGATAATGTGTCTTGTGTCAAATTCAGAGACACTTGTGAGTGTGAAATGTAAAAAAACGTCTGAGTGGAACTTGTCAGCGGATGTCAGTCACGCTAGCACTAGTGAACAGCTAATACATACAGACCGCGTGAGAAATATTCCTCTGCATCACTGGCAGTTGTTGCGCATCATTATTAGTCAACATGAGCAACAATGCAGCAGTTCCCCTTCAGTGATCAGCTATGCAATCTCCAAATAATATGCGACAAACAGTGCGACTATACCAGCTTGTTTAAGTGGCAGAGATTTTTTTTTTTCTTCACCCTTTCCATTATTATCTAACTAATGATGCAGTTTTCTCTGATGCACCTATGTTCAACAACTTTTTCCCTATTTTCTTCTTCATATCACAGATGGGATTTTGCTCACAAGGATATGCAAGTTGGAAAACAGATGGTCTTAAAAGACATCATGGCCACTGTGGACATAACGAGTGTGCATATGCTTGCAGCTTCACAGGTCCTCCTCCCCACCCCTTATCTTTTTTTTTTTTTTATATATATATATAAATATATATTCCTCATCCTCCCGATTACTGGAGCCACCATCTGCATGTGCTGGTTGATGGATATATGGGGAATGTTATTCAAAGCATAAATCATAAAGCTGGCCGTGAGCATGCAAGAGAATGCTGAATTTGACAGAATACTAAAATAGACAAAAGCTTTTTTGTTTTCTTCATAAATTTTACGAGTGAGTTCATTATGATAAAGCATGCTCTTTCTTCATACCGTAACAAAATTTATCACTTGAACAATTCCCTGACAGGAATTGGTTGGAAGCATAAATTCACACAGGGATTACTGTGCATGAACATTTTAAAAGGTTAAAGAAACATTCCAAGAAATGATTGATGCCGTTGACAAAAAAAAAAGAAAAAGAAAAAACAGCAAATTCCAACAGTTAATGTCAGCATCGGGTGCTCTGTAAAGGACCAGAGCTACCTCTTCTACCCGTTGGGTTCTGTCATCTATCTCCGTCATGTGTTTTTCTGCATCTGTTAATCTTCCGGTAACATTCTTTATATCCTCCTTGAGTTTTTTAAAATTATTTTCATTGTCGTGGTAAAAATCTCTCAGCTCTTGGAGGATAGTTTGTATGCCAGCTGACTCGTTAGCTAACTCCGCTGTAGCTAGTTGAGCGTTTTTGTTCATTTCTTTGTCGAGTAAAGTTTGCTCTCTCATCTGTTGAGTGCCCTTCTTTTTAGGTTTAGTCATATTTGTCACTATTCTTCACAGTAGATGTCAATTTATCTGGTGTTCAGACTGAAAGATGATAAATTTTAAACTTTAAACACAGAGTTATGCTGTTGCCATCTTGTTTCTTCACCCAGAAGTCTATTTCTTCATAAATTTTACGAGTGAGTTCATTATGATAAAGCATGTTCTTTCTTCATGCCGTAAGAAAATTTATCACTTGAACAATTCCCTGACAGAAATTGGTTGGAAGCAGAAATCCACATAAGGATTACTGTGCATGAAAATTTTAAAAGGTTAAAGCAACATTCCGAGAAATGACTGATGTCATCAACAACAACAAAAAAAACCCAAAACAGCAAATTCCAGCAGTTAATGTCAGCATCAGGTGCTCTGCAAAGAAGGATTTTGTTGCACCTGTGAGCTTTGATTTATTCATCTTACAAATTTTGTGTTAAGAAGTTGTGAATTAATGTACTGATATGAGCCAAACATTTTATTTTACATGCAAATCCTCAGAATGTGCTTTCAAGTTGGGTCAAAGCATTTATCTGTCTGTAGAGTGTTCATAAGGCTAATTTCATGCTTAAATACAAATTTGTAATCCCTAATGTGGCATGGGCCCTTTTTCCATTTTTAATAAGACATGCTCGAGTTAAATTGAGGAAGCAGACAGCAGCTCATATTATTTACTCCTAATGCTTGTTTCCAGGGTGACATTGTCTCCTCATTCAACTGAGCTAAGTACTAAGGAACAAAAATTCTAATTTAATATTTAATGCTTCTATTATTCTCATTCACTAATCTCATGTTTCACCGCTTTATCATTTAGTCTTGATGTCTGCACACCACAAAGTTGATTTGACATTAGCATGATACCTTTGTTGTACTTAGTAGCTAAATCCATATCGTATCACAGAACACAACCACAGACACAAGTTTAATTAAACACCGAAAAAAACTTTTAATATTTATTTTGGTGCCTCCGGTGACTCATATTGATTTATAATATTTCAAAAGATGTAATTTAAAAACAAAAGAAAAAAAAAAAAATTCTTCATTTACTCTCTGATTTGCTTTTTGCTATCCTTAAGCTTCCCAGTTTATGTCCTATTTAGTAGAAGCAAAAAAACATCTCTTTCAACATGTGCTTGGAGATAACCTTCAGTACAGTTAACCTTCAGTGTGCAAAAACAGATTTCAACATGAGCCAAATTCACAGCCAAGGACCAATTTATACCTTTAGTAAGAACCTATAAAATCTCTAGAAAATGTACTTAATTACCTTATGTCATGGTGAGACACTTATGTCAATATGAAATACTGCTGCGTTTTATATAGTGGAAGGATGTCAATGGGGAATGGTAAATGGTAAACATATCCTGCAATGCAAAACAACAGCATGCTGATTGAAGGAAAGGAAATCCAATCGTAACATTACCTTAAGGTAAACAACAGGTCAAAAGAGAGATTAGTGCAGGAAATTATGTATAATGTGTTTATTGGCACGGATACCATGCACTCACAGCAGAAGCCAATTATTTCTTAAAATGCTATAAATGAATCTTTGGTATATCAACATGTTACTAAGCACAAACACATCCTCGCATGCATACCGACGTACACACAGACACACACTGGGTCCTGGGATAAATAACCCGCAAGCCATTTAAATTAACAGTTATTGCCCATATCAAAATATTATTAGCAGTAATAATTATCATATAAAATCATCCCCCTGTGGGAATGTTGACACCAGCTCTGTTGATATAATATAGGGACTCCAGTGTGATAAGAGTTTGTTTTCTGAATCAGCACATTGGTTCTGCTTTTCCCTAGTGACCCTTAGCTCCCCAATGCAGACTGTGACAGAATATTCTTAGTTTGCACCAAATATGCAGAGGTATAACTGTAGCTTTTCTGCAGCCTGAAGCCCACACAGAGCTTTGTGAAATATATCTGATAGAGCTAAAATCAGGCCACGTTATTGCTTCCTTCCTATTGGGCGAGATGGACAAAAAACACCTTTCGGAGTATCAGCTTGTGAAATAACCTGGCTCATGATGTGGGGTACTCAGTTCATGATAAAAGCATGGGAAATGATGCCCCCGGGTGCCAGAAGTGGATGTCATTGCCTTGCATCATTCTTTGAGACCGAGATGGACACAGAAGCCTCACCCTGCGTGCTCTTCGGTGCAAGGTGTCTGGACAGAACAACTAATCAGACACGACTTGGGAGACTAGCTGCATATTTGATCTCTGTCCTTTTCCTCCTAGGCACATTGCCATTGCAATAAGCCATCAGCTGGCCTAATGACAAGTACTAGATACATCTCAGCTCACCAGTGCTCTACAAAGCACTTTGTACGGAGGAGTATCCTTCAAAAGCTCACTCCCTCCAAGCTTTTGTACTCACTGCCCACTCCTATGATGAGTGAAATCTGCAGTCCAAGGAGGTGCATTCATTAGCCCAGTTCATCTGAAAAGAAGCCGGTCTTTAGAGTCACCAAAGACAATGGTTTCCAATTAGAGTAAAGAAGCCTGGGAAAAACATTGTGAGCATGTCAAGGCATAAATGTTTACTTGCTTGTAGCAATGAAACACGAAACCACAGCCTTGCCACACAAAAGGGAAAAGAGTGCTAGTGCCAATGAGACCTTATTATCTGAGGGGGACTAAAGCAATATAAAGTGTTTTTAAAGAAGGCCTTGGTCAACCGGCGAGGGTTGAGGGATTTGAAGGCATTGTGATGAAGCAGCAGTGGCTAATGAAGCAGCAGACAATAATAACATGACAAAGAAGGAGGCGGGTGCAAGAGAAAAGAATCTGTCTCTTCTTTTTTCCCCTCTCCCTCTTCCACAAATCTCCTCTCATTATTTTGTTTCCTTGTGTTGTGCACATTGCTTCAAGTCTGCTGCAAGCAAGAGCTGTCAAACACATGTGAGAAAAAAGCTATTGTTTCCTTACTGAGAGAGGCTTTGGGAAAATATTTTAGTGTACAGTGAAATCACAGACTCTTGCTACAAAAAAAGCCAACAGGGTGAAACAAAACTAAGACATATTTTCCTCTTATCACATAGGGGTCAGGAGCTGTGGCCGTACAAATGCAAGAGATGCAGCGGTATACTTCTTTTCTGCCAGCGCTAATTGTGCTGCGGAGATAGCTGGAGCGCTTTATTCCAATATGAAGTGGCTCACAGAGAATTTCTGGAACATTTCACCGACTTTACTTCAGCTTTTAACGCCACAGTGGTATCCAGACTTGTCATGAAACTCTGAGACCTGCACATTAGGTCCTCCCTGTGCAGCTGGATCTGGGACTTCCTGACAGGCAGACCACAGGTGGTGCAATGCCATCTCTTCCACACTCCATGCTGTTGCCCCCAGGGATATGAGCTCATCCTGTGCGATCAGTCCCCTGTTGTTTTTCCTTATTCAACCACAAATGCACACCCACACGCAGCTCCAACACTGTCATCAAGTTCGCTGACGACGTCGCAATCATCGGCCACGTCACAGTCAGAGACGTTTTTGCTTCCAGAGACGAGGTGAGAGGGCTGACATGGTAGTGTCAGGACAACAACCTCCTGCTCAACGTCAGCAAGACCACGGAGCTGATTGTGAGCTATGTAAAGCTCCAGGGAGGGGGGCACGTCCCCATTAACATTGAATTAACATAATTGAGGACCTGAGGTGGTCATGAAGGGAGAAAAACAGTTGTTCTTCCTCTATTGGATGAGGATGGTTTGACGTGTACTCCAGGATCCTTACCAGTAACAGAGAGTATCGTGACCAGGGCTGCACGACATTGGAAAAACTAACAGTGCGGGTTTTTTAACCCTGCGATATATGTTATGATTTTCTTCTTCATTGTCAGTGATTTCCTTCATTTTCTCTGATTTTCTTCTTTTTTTGTTGATTTTCTTCTGCATTCTCTGATTTTCTTTGTTTTTGGTGATTTTCTTCTTCATTCTCTCTGACTTTCTTTGTTTTTGGTGATTTTCTTCCTCATTTTTTCAGATTTTCTTCTTTGTTTTCTCTAATTTTCTTTGTTTTTGGTGGTTTACTTTTTTAGTTTTGGTGATTTTCTCCCTTGTTTTTAGTGATTTTCTTCATTTTCTCTTATTTTCTTTTTTGTTTTTAGGGATTTTTTCTCCTGTCCGTTGCTCATTTTTCAATGTTGTTACCAACAACTGTGTGTCAGGTACCCTTGAAATTAGATGAGAACATGTTGAGTTCATTTATCTCCTTCATTGCAGGACCTGTGATGTGACTTTTGCACACACGTACATTGCGATGACAATGCTCAAACGATATATTGTGCAGCTCTAATCCTGACTGGTGGTAAAAGAGGCCGGTAGTGCCCTCAACTGCAAACCTCTGCAGAGTCACATCAGATCAGTCCTAGGCTTCACTAGGACTGAGCTGCCAGCCATCCAGGACCTCTCCAGGCTCTGCACACTGGATCCTCTACGACCAAAGTCATCTTGCCTTTAGACTTTTCATGCTTCTGCATCTGCCAGACAGTAAAACAGCATCCAGACCTGAACCGACAGGCCTAAAGAAAACGTATACCCGCAAGAACAGAATACCGAGAGTTCAACATTAGCTCATGCATACACTTCATATATGCACATTACAGTAATACTAAGATATATTCACACCCATACGGTTCGATTATTATTATTTTGAAGAAAAACTCGTGTCTGTACGCCAGATGTTCTTTAAGCTCAATGCCTTTAACTTTATTTATTTTACTCAATATGTAAAGCCAGGCTGCTTCTGATGCCCAGAACTGCAAAACTGAAAATCAATGCATTAAGTATAAGGAATTAAACATAAAACTTGAAAACAATCAGCCAGTAAAAGCCAGCTGAATCCCTGTGTTTCTGTTAAAGTTGTCATATTTTGCTAAACCTACTTTTATTAGTCTTTGGTACACTTATTTGTGTATTTGTGGACCCTAATAGTTCATAAAGTTTGAATGTGAACCCTCAAGCTGCTACAAAGCTATATTTATATTAATTTTGGTAAAAATCAAATAGATTTCTACAACCCGTTTTAATGCCTTCCTAATTTGTTGCATCTATAACTAGTTGCGTCACAACGTCGGTTAAGACTTTCGACAGACATTTCTCTGAGTGGAGAGCG
The DNA here is from genome assembly GCA_029814645.1 of Fowleria isostigma. Classification (NCBI taxonomy): domain Eukaryota; kingdom Metazoa; phylum Chordata; class Actinopteri; order Kurtiformes; family Apogonidae; genus Fowleria; species Fowleria isostigma. The sequence goes on from JAPTGZ010000022.1 coordinate 6,165,200, forward strand.
TAGTCCATACTGAAAATATGTCTAAACTTTGAGCCAATTACCAAAAATGTTCAATTGTTGGTTGTATTAATGAACACAAGTGGCTGAACAGGACAGAGCAGCACAGTCAACAACCTGGAGGGGGTGGGATGTGAAGTGGCTCATTTGCATTTAAAGGGCCTGCGCTCAAAACAACCTTTCTGGTGTTAGGTTCCACACATGGACCAGTTCAATGTCAAGTGGGTCAGACCAAAATTCTATCATAATAACCTATAAATAAGGATGACTCAAAATCACATGAAAATGTTTACAACTATAAACTGTTGTTCTATGAAAAATGTGAATAACCTGAACAAATATGAACAACCTACAATATATTAAGAGAAGTAAGGACAATTTTAACAATGTTCTGCCTGTTATTGAACCTTCTGTGTATTTGTAGATTCACTATGATCTAGAAATTGTGGTGTAAATGGTAAACTGAAGCATAATATTGATAAAATTTCACTTATTTTTTGGTAATAATAATAATAATAATAATAATAATGGATTAGATTTATATAACACTTTTCTATTAATGCATACTCAAAGCATGTACAATGGATCCATAATTCATTCACTCACACATTCATACTTTGATGGTGCTAAACTACATTTGTAGCCACAGCTGCACACTGAGACTGACATGACACAATGGTAAGACATTTCATCCATGTTCAATTCTATATATGTATTCTCTGTGTATACTTCTCTATGCAGACTTGCTCATGTAAATTTGGTGCATATGGTGTTTTTCTTTTTTAGTAATCTTTCCATGTATATCTGTGTACACATAATTGAGATGTGTCTGAACAGTATTGAATATTGTACATGTATATGTAATTAGCACCATACATGGAGTGGATAAGCTCAAAATAAACTAATATTAAAAAAATAAAAGGATGTTTATAGTTTTTACATTTTTATAATTTTTTATAATGGAATTCAATTTTTTTTGTTTTTTTTGTTATTATTTTACTGGTCTGGCTCACTTGAGATCATATCGGGCTGAATGTGGCCCCTGAACTATAATGACTTTCAAACCCCTGCTTTAAAAGAAAGAAACTCCCAAAAACTGTGGCTGACTTCATGAATTAGCTATGAAGTATCCACCTTGAGTCCAAGCTCATTTTTCTAAACGGTCTTGTGGCTGAAAAAGCATCAGTATAAACCATTAGATTAAAGAGGCAAACAGAGAAGCCGGTCTTTCAACACCATCCCTTTTTTCTAGCATTATAGATTTTTGACCTTTGTCAGCAGATGGCTGTTTTGTTATATTGCAAGGCTAAAAAGAAAGAAAATAAATGTCTCCCTATAGCATGGGTATCTGTAATAGAGCTACTATATTTTTTTTTAATTTTTTTTGCCAGCGTCACAAGAATTTAGACTGGTTGGAAAAATCAGAAACAAAAAGGACAACTGTGTGTGAAAGTGCCCACACAAGCCCCTAGTTTGAATGAGCAGCTATTTTGACTGAATATTCTTCATATGCATATTATGAACTAGGGAGATGAGCTTGACATGTTCACACTTTTTTTCAAAGCACACAAACGTTTCAATCAAATGTGAGGCAGCCGAGGAGTCTTGCGGGAGGGTTGAGTCTGCATTTAAGCCACACTGATGGATCCAATCAGATGTTTTTATCTTTTAAAATGTGTCTCAGTGGAGATGTTTGCAAAAGACTGCTGGCATCAGAGCACTCTATCAATGCATCACAGCTGCTTTACAATTCAGTTTATCTCTCTTTCACTGTTCTCAACTCAATTTATCAGGGAGTTCATTTGAGCTGTACATTTGGTGCATGTTTTCTGATACTGGGAGAAAACGCCTCGCCTCTGAGATATCTAAGGAGCTTTCAAAAGATGCATAAAGAAACCCTGCGACAGATTTATCTAATGCCATAAATTCCAACTGATTTTTATGTATCCCTACCTTTTATGTGCCCATTTGAACGGTGTAATTGAACCAGTAAACAACACGACATTTTAAATACCTGATCCGCACTGGCAAGACACTCTACTGCATGTGAATCAAGGTGTCACTGTGTAATTTTAAATCAAAATGATGCATCCATTTGGTTCAACTGAGTGAAGGAAAGACGTATATTTTATGTATTTCAATAGAGTTTATACACTTTTTTTTTGTTCTACACAAACTACACTATGGATGAAAGATTGTCAATTAAACCCAAACTAGGCAAAAACTAAAATAATTTAAAGCCACTGCTGTATTTTTTTTTTTTTTTTAATATACAGTACATTTATCACTGCATATTTTGTTTTGCTGTAGTTGCAGTAAACTCATTTGGTAGTCTGGATGTTTGCCTTGTAGCGCTGAGGGTAATCTTAAGGCGGGTCCGCAGAGTCGACCATCTATGGAAGTCTATCTGTGAGTGATTTACCGCTCGAGTGTACATGTCAGAATATCTACGTCAGGGTTGCATCAAACTAGATTAGAACATGTAGCATTTAATTGAGAATACGTCTGTGATGGCATTCTTGAATAGATGCCCGGCAAGCTGTTTTTTTTTTTTTTTTTTTTTTTTAAATAATAATAGCATAACTTCCACCTAACTTCCACGTCATGGTGTCTCCAGTAATTATTCCAGTGAGGCACAAAAAAGCTGAAGTAAAATAGACAGCTGATCAGACATGCCCTGCTTATAAGATCTTGTTTCCTGTCAAAATGTTTAGAAGTTGTGTTCTCGGAAGTTACTTGATAACACGACAAGACGAAGACATAAACATTTTTTTTTTTTTTTTTTTTTAAACGCAGCTTTACCGGATTGCTCACGTACAGACAGAGTCAATATGGTCAGTAAATCTCTGGCATCTGCATTCGCCAACGTTTTCCCGGCTCATGTTCGCTCTGCTGTGACATGTCAACAAAGATCGAGCTTCATTAAGCTGTTTTATCAACAAATTAGACTTAGGGTAAAACAAAAAGCAAATAATCATAAAGTTACTCTGTACACATTTTATTTCCGACTATGTGTGTATGAGTGCGGTTGGTGGAGGTAAAGGATTATATTCATTCACTCGTGAAGCTGCCTTGGTCAAAAAGCTTCCATCATTAGCTCGGTGAGGAAAAAGGGTTTACCCAGACCATATAAAATCCCTGCTGAGATGCAGTCCTCAAAATGCAGCACGCTATCACAGCTTTCTCAATAATTATGAGGAAGACCTTAGATGAAAGGGAGCTCTTGGACTTTTAGCGTATTTCAAAGGCTACACCTACTAAATTTAGAAGAAAATAAGCTATGGTAGCCTTTCATTGACTGGATAAAATGTAACAATGGTCAAAGATGATAAAAATAGTAAAGGGAAGCTTTTATGGAGATGTGAAACTCAATATCTCAATTACTGGAAACACTGGTAATAATAAAAAAGTCGTACTGACCATGGACTTCTACACATGATATTTAAATACATTGAAAAGACAAAAAAAAGGCTTTGGCTGAAGGAGAGGCTGGATTTTTTTTCTTCGGTGTGCACGATGCAAGAATATTAGCATTATAAAATGCATCACTTGGCAATGTTTTGAAGCTCTTTAGTCCCTGAAAGGACAGAAAAGCTCAGAGGATGTGCTGACATTTAATGTAACTGTATTTCACAGTTGATTGGTGCGGTGAATTAGCAAACTCAAATCAACTCAACAAACAAACATCTGCTATTCTTTAATGCCACTATGACTGCGTTAGTCTGCACTTAGTGTTTAGTGCTAAATTAAATCCAAACTACTGTGCTTTAGATGCTCAGTCAATTCAGGCATGCATATTTGAAATGTAACAACATGATAAAAATAAAACTTCACTCTTCCATTTAAGAGTTTTAGAGTCCCTTAATGTAAAGGAACACTACTGTGAAATACTCTGATTCTTTTTTTTTTTTTAACAACTACAATGGCATCACATTAAAAATATAGAGGACAAGTAAATAGATAAAACTTCCCACAGTTTTATGAATCCTAAATAAGGGCCTTGAAACAACCTTTTATTTTAACTAGGACACCTCAAAGTAGCTTCACTTTATGGGGTAAGAAGCTTACTTATTACTAACAGCAGGAATTGTCATCCTTATTCATTGCACATTTTTCACACCTTAAACTGCCAAAGCCTTTTCTTTAGGTCTATGCATGAGTGGAACAAGCACAACTGTGCTTTTAGATTGCTGCAAAATGTGCTGTGGTAACTGTGTGGCTTTACACCTGCAATTCACTTTAGACTGTACCAATGTTGCATTAAAGTGTGTCATGCTTTGATGTGACTTTGTTCTTTGTGCTGTTCTATCGATCTACTTTTGTATGTATATATGTATGTATGTGTGTATGAATGTATGTATATGTCTATGTACGTATGCAAGTGTGTATGTATCCATTTGTCTATATGTATATGTATGTATGTATGTACATTGTGTGCATATGTATGTACAGTATGTATATATGTACATACATATGTTTTATGTATATGTATGAATGAATGTACAGTATCTATCTATCCATCTTTTTAGAGTAGTATTTATTTATTTATTGCTGTTTTATTATGGTATTTTATTCTTAACTTGATGATTTTATTTATTGTTTTT
>JAPTGZ010000022.1:6313177-6325242 GCA_029814645.1 Fowleria isostigma
TCAAACAATAAAAAATGCTAAAACAAATCCAGATTTAAAAAAAAAAAAAAAAAAGAATAAATAAAAAAAGAAAACTAATCACTTAATCCTATTGGTTGTCCTAGCATGGGCTGTGGTCCCCTCCACCTATCACAGCCTCTGTTACATTTGAAAAAATGGAATGGGTTCTAATGGTCATCAAATCATGTTTTTAGTGATATAACAGAGGTGTCAAAACTCATCATTATGGGCACAGGGAGGGGGTCGTCCAATGATGTCTTTATGGGGGACAGAGTTTAGTCAATATTAAGTGTTACCTTTGTTGATGTGACAAAAAGTTATGGTAGTTCAACTTATATTGTGAGTTGTGATGGTATATTTTTTACAGTCATGTTGAGTTTTATGTCCTATAAAACCCCAACGAGGAACTGGCATCGCAAATGAGTCTAAGTTATAAATGCTTTGGTCTGTGGGAATAATTTATGTTACATATTTATCCCTATACAAATAAACAGTCAAACAAAAATTAGTGCAGTAAATCTCATTTTGTATGCAAAAAAAGACTAATTAACTATAAAGAAAGGTCACATTAAATACTTTTTTCCTCATGTTCTTTTTTCCTACACTTTTTAAAAAATTATTTGCTCATCACCAAATACATAGTATGAAGCACAAACAGTATGTCATAACAGCAAATAATATACAGCCATGGAAAAAATTATTACACCACCCTTGTTTTCTTCAATTTCTTGTTCATTTTAATGCATGGTGCAACTAAAAGTATATTTGTTTAGAAAAAATATAATGCTAATAACAAAAATAGCTCTTAAGAGTTTAATTTAAGAGTTAATATCTAGTCATTTTCCATGGTTTTCTTGATAATAATCAAAATCACATAAGTTCTTATGACATTGTACTGACAAAAACAGTGCTTTTAGACATTCACGTTTTCTTTTCTGTCTGTTTTAGTCACATGACGCACACAGGAGTTAGTACTTGATTGCATAACCATTGTTTTTGATGACTTATGATGGTCGAATTTTTTTTTTTCCCCACAACTGTACATTCAATAATAACAAAATGTATTAAAAAAACAGGTAAAATCATTTTCAAAAAGGCACTTTATTATGTGGATTGATTTTGGTTGTTCAGACTGAAGAAGCATTACAAGTTTATAGATTGATAGATGCTGCGAGTTGTATTTTGGCAAATAAAACACATTTCCTGTATATTCTTGTTGTATCTGATCCATAGACACAAAATAAATGGTAGCCATTGTCAATGTTGGTTTTGTATGTTTTTATAATTAATAAAATCCTTTCTATTCTATATTTCTTTTTTCTATAAAGTGCTGCTTCAGTTTTTGTGAAAAGAGCTAAATCTTCATTCAAAACCATTATCTATACTATTATATTTGGGGGCAGTTTTCTTTGCTATTAAATCACCTTTACTTTACCAAAGATAGTCTTCATTTTTTTATTACACTGACATTGACTCTGTGTTATTTTACTCAAGAACTGAACTCAGCGCTATGTTGTATTGTAACTATAACTCCAAAGAATGAAGGTAAAAATTACACATAGCTATCATTCACCAATTTTAAATAAGATGCAAGGGTATTATGAGTCATGAGAAGAAGCAAGAAAATTAGTAGCTTTATATATTTATCACTTTAGCGAGTATCATCAATTATGCGGCAAAGAAAACCATGCTAACCTCTGTTGAATGCGTGTGTTATGAATTACATTTCTCTTTCACATGTCTTCCTAGGGTTTTGATGATGTACTAACCATTTCAGTGACACACTGTTAAGTTGTAGTGGAACATTAGGGTGGTATGCACGAGCGCACTGATGTAACTCGGGTTCAATGAGGGGAATACGTGCATGAAATACTGGAAAAGAACCAATAGCAGAGTTAAAAGGGATGTGTGTGTTCATAATCTATGACAAATTACATGAATAGGCTTGTCACATTATATACATTTACTATAATACAATTCATTACTAAACAATAGCAATCCAATATAATAAATATATCCGTTAAGTTATTAAAATGGGGATGCTATCAGTTGCAGGTGATAGTGTGCCATTAATTACATTCTCTCATGACATAAATACTGAACTGGTTCTATGTGGGCCGCGGTAAAAGCAATATAAATTTACATTTGGACACAAGAAACAAAGAAACCGAATATCCAATAAGACTGCAGCCTTGTCCTATTAGAAAGATAAAAAATGAAAAAGGCATTTAGAGAATCACGATGACTGACCAAACAAACAATGGCAGAACAAAACAATAAGACTGCTTCTAATCTCTGTATAATCACTTTATATAACCGCTGAAAGCTGCAGTGCTGTTGAAAAAGCCTGGTGATTGTTATGGCATAACCACAACCCATTTTCCAGCCAATATCTCTTCTCACTTCCTGTGAATCAAGACCCGCCATCAGTAACAGACAGCCACAGTACACAGGAAACCATTAGATCTAACAGAGATCCAGGGCCTGTTAAGTCTGTCAACACACTGCTGTGACGCGCCATCTATAAGACGACACAATATCAATGTGCACACGCTTTTCTTAGATGTGTTCAGGGTTCCCACTCTTTTCCTGAAATTATTTTCCAGGACTTTTCCAGGATATTTTTAGCCCTCTACAGAGACAAGTAATCACGTCATACCCCTCGTTCTTTGGACGTGTTCTTTTTTCTACAGTTGTACCACATTTATGCAGATTGTTTCTATGTTTATTACTCAGACATTTGATGTGCGTCTATGGCTATAATTTATCTATGAAAAATAATTATGACAAATAGTGCTGCAACAACAAATTAATTAAATCAGAGGTCTTCAACAGGGAGTCTGTGACCCCCAGGGGTCCACAGAAGTACTGCAGGGGGTTGTGAAATGTTTGGTTAATTAGATAGTTTTAAATTTTTTGAAAAATATTTTTACCATTTTTCCCCCATAAATTTAAAATTCTTTAAATATACATTAAAATGAATCCAATATATTGTATTAAATGGAGGCAGAAAGTTATCTTTGATTCAGAAATGCATACATCAACACATGAGCTCTGTCAAGCTCAGCACCTGTGAACTCAGCATGTGACTCAACCTGTAATGAATGAAGGTACGTTATACACTGAACTATGACCAGTTTATTATGAAACAAAATTAAATACTATACATATATATATATATATATATATAGCAGGGAGTCCCTGCTCCATCTCTACATCAGTTTGGGGGTCCCTGGCCTGAAAAACATTAAAGACCCAGGAATTAAATCAATCCAAATTGATTCTTAAAAAAGTTAGCAACAAATTTGGCGGTCAATTCATTTGGTCTTGAGCATGTTAGTATTGAGCCATGCCTGTACACTGTATGGTGTACCAGAGGAAAACACAGAGCAGCATTGCTGAGGCTTCGGATGCCCGTTTGGCCAACATGTAGTGCATTGTTTATGTTATAAAACTTGAATATGGAGAAAAAAAATGGCCAAAATCCCACTTTTCATGTCAACAAATCTCCTGTGGCCACAGGGAACATAATGTAAGCCTAGCTTAACAAAGCTGACATGTCACAATTACTTTAGCCTGCTTGCAAGTTAGATACTAATGTTGCAATGATAGCATCTCCAATTATCAGGCCACCAGACTAACATTACCTATCACTGACTGTAACTAATACATACAACGCCAGTTTGACAGTCTATAACTGGAGCTGGTTGAAGACAACTGAGTCTAGGTAATGGTGGTAGTGTTTACTGTCTATACCCAAAGCCATTGCCGTGATGTAATTATCACTGACTTGTCTGCAGCCTGCATTGCTTTGGTTTAACCCTTTATCTACCCCACCAAGAAAAACCTGATGAAATTGTTTTTTGTTTGTATTTCCTAATCTCTTAGGTGAGTAACTTCTAGATTTTTTTTTTATGTTACTTTCCAATATTAACTCGGAAAGTGTCAAAAATTACATACCAAGTTAATTCTTTCAACATATTGGTGATGTACTACCACTAAATGTTTAATATTTGCAGCAATAGATGAACAGAGGTTTTGATTTTTTAAAAAAAAAGCCATTAGAGGGTTAAATACTAATCTTGAGTCTTTTGTGTTTATTCAATAAATCTATTAGTTATTAAAATAGTCAACAGATCAACAAATTATTGAAATCATCATTTGTTGCAGCCCTAGTGACAAACGTATCATTAAATAATGTAAACACACCCACAGATTACACATAGCACTTCAGTAGCCTGATAAACTGGAGTTCAACTGGCAATTCTCAGCTCCTGCACCTCCTCTAAAAATATTTGTATATTTTCAATAAATCACTGAAAAACAATTTCCTTAATTTCATCTCACTTAAACCACACAAGCTCACAAGGCAGGGGAAGGATAAATAATTTTCCAAGATAACTTAACCATTCCCCGTTTGACCTTTTTTTTTTCCTCATTTTCCACATCTTTTCCATGACTGAAACAATGATCACTCATTTTCCAGGTTTCCCAGGATGCCTGTGGGTTATTCACCGAGTACAACCAAAGGGTTAATCAAACGAGCTGTTCAAATCTTTGTGTATCAGTATCCCTTCACCCTTTGACACAGCGAAAACACTAAGTACATGATACAGATTATTTCACTCCCCATCCCGATAATATTCCCATAAGATTCCACTAGTAGCAAATCATTTGAGGTTGACTTTCTGATTTCCTGATCTGCATAAAATCAAAGCACCCTGCCCTTTACTGCATCATGTCTTTGAACCCACGTGCAGCTGTACAAACCTTAACATAGAGTAGCTTTCACTCTTCATTTGCATTTATTCAATACAATGAAAAGACTTTGTGTACAAATGCGTTTACATACAACGGTTGTCACTAGCTGTGGGAGTAAACATGCACTGGTTTTACTTGTGTAGCTTTCAACAAATGCATTATGCTTAGTGAGAATTATGCAAAGGAACATATCTAATATTACTGTGCAAGACAGTTAATTCATTCACATCTCGCACTATAAAGTGAAAGGGAAATGAGACTCGGCATTAGAGATACTTTGATATCTATTAGGTAAAACTAGTTTTAAAGGAAACGAGTGAAGATGTCAAACCGATGGCTCTTATTAGAGAAAAGGTTTCAAAAGTCGCCATTTGACAGAGAATAATTTCAACTCAGCTTCTGAGCATTCTTATCTAAAGTTCTTAGTGTCTTAAAGAAATCTCTTAAGCTCTGCGTTGCTAGTCTACGATCATTTGAACCACTGCAAGGTTTTCTGAGAACCTTTATCTTATGACATGTAATTCTTTGACACGCCAGAGAACTCTGAGCACTTTCTTCTTTTGACCTGGTTACATTGGTTACACGAGGCTTGCGCTGGATATTTCGAGGTATTACGCCTTGTTTTTATCTAAAGTTCAAAAACAAGAGTTGCTCTTGCCTAGTTTATCAAGCACTTCTGTTCTGTTAGGCTTTTATCTCGGACTGAAATTTAATGTAAATGAAACTTTCACTTATTTATGGAGTTTTCTTTTATTTTCATCATATAGCTCAAAGCCCATGTGATGTAGTCTTGGGTGTATCAACCCTGGTAGTAAAACAAGGAATGTTTAATGATAAAAAAAATAAAATAAAAAAAAAAAGTCTGTGCATTGAAATGTTTCACCTGCAGTGCAAGGATACCAGTAAGATAAATCTTCATAAGAGTATGTCTGTACTGAGGCTACAGAAGGCACTCTGATGTAACAGGTGCACTAGAGGCCAAAAGCATAGGTACATGTTGTAGATATAGCCAGATAACCAAGACACTGCTGGAGGGAATACAGTTACAATGAGTTAGTCAATGTGTATAGCATGAACATCACCATTCAGCCGTATATAACAGAGCCTGTATTTTTAGTTCTTCAACCCGTAAAGACCCAAACAGCCACTGGCAACCAAAACCATCTACTGATCTAAACTGTTTAATACCTGTTGATCCACTAATCCTATCAATACATCTAAATAAGTGGTGTAAAATACAGTTTGTCATCTTTTCATGGCCATCGGATAAGACCCATTTGAATGTTCAAAGGCTCTGTAGTGAACATGGAAACACAATCATCTTCTCCAACATTAATTGACCAGTAAAACCCATAAAGTTGGATCAATGACAGGGGATGGAGATAGGTGTTTTGACATTCAGTTATTGATGTCATTGGTAAAAACATCACTTTTTCTTCGGTTTTCTGGGTTTTTGATTTAATGACCTTGGAATTTATGCTGAGCTTTTATAACCGTCTAAATGATCAGTAAATTGAAGATCGGAAAATATGGTCTAAGGATGGCCTTAGAATTCTGTACAGTACTGTATAATATGGTTTTAACAATTTTCTACCTGCATGCATGTGAAATAGGTGACATACTGAAGAGAAACTAAACCCTCTTAACCCATAAAGACCCAACCAGCCACTGGCGACCAAAAGCATCTACTGATCTATAATGTTCAATACCTGTTGATCCACTAATCCTATCAATATATGTAAATAATTGGTGTAAAATGCAGTTTTTCATCTTTTTATGGTCATCAGATATGACCTGTTTGGATGTTCAGAGGCTCCATTGTGAACTTGGAAACACCGTCATCTTCTACAACATTGATTCACTAGTAAAACCTATGGAGTTGGATCAATGACAGTGGATGTAAACATTTAGTTAATGATATATTTAATTGAAAAAGTCACATTTTCCTCCATTTTATCTGTTTTTGATATAATAAATGTCAACTTTAATCTGAGTTGTTATGACCATTTACATGATCAGCAAATTGAATAATGGGAAAATACCTGATTTTGATTGAAAAAAAAAAAGCAAAATAGAGACAATATTATTAGAATATATTGTATTAAATAATTTAAGTTTAAATAGTAAGAGAAATTAATTTGGGAACTGCCATGAAAGTAGCACTAGGTCTTTACGGGTTAGACATTATTCCCATGCTAATGTCATCCTCTATCACACACACCACACTCACGTCAGGTATAAATCTTTAACAACTACATGTAACTTGCTGAGACTGTGTTGCAGGTGCACGCAGGACTACATTAAGCAAGGAGCTGATAACAAAGTCTGTTCCAGCGGACACAGCACATCTGGCAGACAGCAGCAGAGTGCAGAGTGCAACTTCACTGAGCGAGACAGTGTCATTCACAAAGGCGATACCACATGTGTCTTTATTTTCTTTCTCGTTTCCAAGCCAGGATTACAGAAAACAGTTGGAGAAATACAAATGTATCACATTTCATTACACGGGACAGAGATGGACTCATCGACCACAGGCTGTGTCTTTGGGAAGAAAAATATATCTTCAGACAACAGCGCTCATACTGAAACAGAAAATGTTGGAGAAAAAGAGAGAAAAAAAAACACATAGGATAATAGAATACTAATGAGAATTGAGGATGGTAAATATATGAGGAAAACACACCGGTGGCAATAAAGAATATTACATGGGGGGGAAATGACAACAGCGCAAGTATGCTTTATAAACTGATATATTCTTTCAACAATTCATTTCAGTTTTAATTATATACTGCCAATCACACAGTATGATAATATCAGGATGCTTCACTCACACATTCAGGCAACAGAAGCCAACAGTAGCCATGCACTACATCTCAAATGTGAAATGAAGTATAATCTGAACTCAGAGGGATGTTGCATGACAGCATCATTAGGTCGAAGCATTCGTAGACAGGGGGCCTGTATACAGATCAGCATTTCCTGCCCAACACTATCCCACCGGCGTTTTACCATTAAACATCATGTTAAACTCAGCTCAGATAATGATTTCCTATATAGGTCAGAAAAGGTCAAAAGCACTTCAAAACAACAAAATCCTTAGCTAACAGGGCACGGTTAGTTTGTAAGACAGGGTGCTGCGATGTTGTATCCAGGAGTGAACTCTCCTCAGTTTAACCAACACAAGAAAAATCAAAAGTATATTACTCATAACAGCGTACATTTGGTTCTACATGGAGTAAATGTGGCTCTTCTGAGTTTGGGGAGCTCTACCCAAAGAATAACTTTTACTCCTTTTTCTTTAGAGGGACAAAATGTTATCTTAGAAGAGTCAAATTTTCTCCAATTAGAGTTAAATTTCTTGTGTGTGAGCTAAACCTCATCACAATCGAACATAAATACACCGAATACTGCACTTCCTATACTTCACCGGGGGAGAGTCAAGTGCTTGTATTGCAGTCCTGTAATGCAAATCCCTAATGATGTATGACAACCGTGTAGAAAACCAAATTCCCCTACAAGCCACAGGGACCATATGGTAGGAGTAAGCAATATCCACCAAGGGAGTATACTTACGTTACTGCCACTAGGTCCTTATCTGTGGCAAATATTTGAGTAGTGGCTTCAAGATCAGTCTCCTAGCACCCCCCCTTCCTCCAAAAATATATATATATTTATCATATATCAGACAGCAAAATGATTCTTAGTGAGCATGGATGTTGTCGCTCATCCATCAGCAGCACCTGAACGCACCACGGGAGGACAAGAAGGGGGGAAAAACACGCAACAATGATGCTTCGTCCGCGCCAAAGACAGAAGTGTGCATACGTGATGCCTCTGGAGGGAACAACTTTAATATCTGTTGAGCTCAGGTGCTATCTGGTGTGTGCAGGAGAAAAAAAAAAACCCAAAAAACACGACGATCACGGCAACAGAGGAGCGCACCAAACCAAACCAAAACCAAACCAACCCGCCTAGTGGATCCAGATATGTGTGGATGCTCAGAAGTAGGTGCTGTCATGCATACTGGTCCTGATAGTCAATGCAGATGGATAAAGACTTAATACATAACCAGGCCTTCTTTCTATCCTTCTACCTCTGTGACTCTTGCGTTTCGTTAAAAGCGCAACGACGCACCGCGCTGCGCAGACGGGACTGAATCCGACCATTATTCACATTTTCGCTTCCACAGGGGAGTGGGGGGGGAGAAAAGGAGGGGGGGAAAGTTGGCATGAGGAAAGCATGGCACGGATCGCATCCATATCCGATATCCAGTTGATGCCTACTTAAGTATTTCGGATCACTACACTTACTGACAGTTGAGGGGTTGGAGGGTTGGAGACCCCCCATCCAACATACGCGTGGATTGGACCGTGTCTATCCAAAAAAAAAATGATATATGTGTGTGGGGGGGGTTTATAGAGGGTCACACTTACCGACGGCTAAATCCAGTAGATCCGCGCACAAGAGCAAGCACAATGAGAAGACGGTCATCTTTCCCTTATTTTGCAATAAATCCCAAACTCCATCTGCGTTTACATGCTCTCCGGGTTTCGGCTGCGTAATCCCCACCATTCCAGAGGTATGCGATTGAAAGGTGCCCCCAAACTATTCATGATGCAGCTCAAGTCTTAAGTGGAGAAATCGCAGAAGTTGACTGTGTGGATACAGCATTCGGAGCGGCGGAAGGAGGAAAAAAAAAAAAAAAAAAAAATCGAGCGTCAGTGTTGAGAGGAAAAAAAAAAAAGAAAAACGAGTCACTGACTGCGTTTTTACAGATCAGGAGGAGTGTTATTTCTCATCCCCGTCTAAACAATGGGAAGCTACGCTGAGCCGCGGAGCAGTGATGGGCTCTGGTAAAACGGAGAGGTTTGGAGGAAAAGCTCTCCCTCTCTCCTCTCTCTCTCTCTCTCTTTTCCTCCCTCCCTCTCTCTCTCTCTCTCTCTCCTCCCGCCCTTCAGACAGACGCACAGTCATTCCTGATCACTCGCTCTTTTATTTCACACAATTTTCTTTAATCCTACCCTGGATTCAGACCCCTCTAATTCTGTCCATTAAGCCGATTTATTTTTTTGCAGGATTTCTCTCCTTGTAAAAAAAAAAAAAAAAAAAAAAAGATGTGTTTTAAACATCCCTATGCAGACTATAGCACGTCTGTTTCACATCCAGATCCAGAATACTTTATGAATCCCAGAGGAAACCGTGTGGTCACAGCTGATCCATAAGGAGTAGTAGCCAAGAAGACATGATCAGTTCTACAAATTCAATTCAACTTTATTTACATGGCACTTTTCATACAAAACAATGTGCTGTAACAAGGTAAAAGCAAACCCTAAAAGCAATAAAAACATGAACAATCCCCCCACACACACACACACATGCACAGAAGACACATATACAATTTACAACCTATGCAAAAAAAATTGAATGTAATTTAAGAGTTGAAGGCACGAGTGAAAAGTAATGTTTTTAAAGTACTCTTAAAAGAAGTCAACCTGTCTACAGCTCTCAGGTCAGCCGGTAGGTTGTTCCAGAGGACAGCACCATAGTGACTTAACGCTCCGCTGCCAGGTTTACCTCTAAATTTAGGCACAAATAGATGTAAGTTTAAAATGTAGAATAGAATAGAATAGAATAGAATAGAATAGAATAGAATAGAATAGAATAGAATAGAATAGAATAGAATGTCACTGTTACAAGAACGATGTTTAGAAGCTCTGTTCTGTAAATGAAGACTATATAAAAGTATCACTCAAATGTTATACCGACAAATACTGACAATATACACATATATCTTTCTACGAATAATTTTTTTTACCTGTTTAGTGTTTCATCTATACATTTGTATCTGAGCAAAATGCAATGTAATTTTCTTCTGCAGTACTTCTATGTTGTAATGTCTGAGTGACAATAAATAAATTTGAAATACTGAGATAAAGAAGAAAACACTTTGAAAAGAAAGATTTTAATAATATCTCAATGAACATAAGCACAGTTTCAAAAAATCTGGACAAAACTGAGTTTTATAGAACATTTCCTTAACTGAGAACATATGTTGTATAGTGTCTTATAAAAAATGTTGATTCTCAAAGAAAACTCCAGGTTTTCTGACAAATCTGTTGAGGCGGACTTATTTATGCTGAACACTGCATATGTACCACCTGTCAAAAATTGAACACACCAATTTTTTTTGTTATGTTCATGACTATTGATTCTTACTGAAGGCATCAAAACTATGAATGAACACATATGAAATTCTTGGCAGTCTCTTGGGGCAGTCACCTGGCTGAGCACTCATTGGCCATCTGCAGTCAACTTATGTCATGTAAATAAGATGTGTTCAAGCTTTCGACTGGTATCAATACACACACACACACACACACACACTAAACATATATAAAACACAATTATAACAAGCAATATGTAACAATATGTACTAGGTAAATATCAACATGATTAGTCGCCTAAATCATATATGCATAAATACTAGTTTCCCACTTTAACCTGTTATCAGACAAGTGACTATTTTTGGTCATTTTCATTATTTTTATATTTTTTGTTTTCATTAGTATATTTCATTCATTCATTCATTACTAAACAGTGACAGCAACAGTTACAGTGAGTGAGAACAGTGAGTCAACAGTCTCATGTGTAGGGTCTGTAAGGTCCACCTCTGTGTGAGCAGTGAGTACCTGCTGTGTTGGGTACCATGAAGTAATGGTACTAATGTAAGTAATGATATTCAAAAGGATAATGTGTATGTTGACAGGGGTCTGGATCAGCACTTATGTTCTTGTAATGTTCTAAAACTGACATTCTAACGTTCTAAAATACATGTTTCTTTCACCTTACATTTGTTTTTCTTGTATTTTTTTTTTATATATTTCTTGGATTTTTTTTTTTTTTCCCACATATGGGCAAGGAACCAAATATGACATCTTCATTTACCTTAATTTTTAACATAACGATAAAAAATGTGAAAATTTTCACAAAATTAATTAAGTCTTGCTATGTCCTCCAATAACAACAGTTTTAAATTTCTGAGTACAGGTGGTCCTCGGGTTACGCGGTACTCGACTTAAGCTGTTTCGACTTTACGACGCCCGGGTCTCGTCCACTATTTTGTCTCCAGTTGCCTTTTTGTCTCCAGTCGTGCCATAGTGTAGAGTGTCTGTGTTTATGCTCCGTAATTTTCTCGGTATCCTCGCCTTTTTCACCCTCCTTTTTCGTATCATGGCCCCAAAAAAGAAAGCAGGATCTTCTGGTGATGCTGGTCCAGCCAAGAGGAAAGCCATTACGATGGAGAC
>JAPTGZ010000022.1:6520863-6531788 GCA_029814645.1 Fowleria isostigma
CCCAGGCCTCTGGTAGAGGACCCGAGTCTGAAGGAGACACCGCCCAGGTGGGCGAGAGAACGATTTTTTTTTTTTTTATATATATGTACACTTTAAACATCCAACTCCCAGGCTCTATGTCTCTGTTATACACTGGAGCTTACATACAATTTTCACAACTTATAACCTATATCCACTGCTGTTTGAGCCCCATGAATTTGTCATGTCCCCACCCCCTTTTATGGCACCCCAGGCAAATAGTATTGCGGGGATGAAATCATTAGTGACTTATCTGCAGCCTATATTGCTTTGGATTAAATACCAATCTTTGAGAATTGAATCTTTTGTGTTTTTAACTGATGAATTACTTATTAAAATAATCTACAGATTAATTTATTATTAAAATGATCATTATTTGCAGCTCTGCTATCTTTCCATGTTGGTTCTGACATGATGTAAAAAAAAAAAAAAAAAGAAGCTGGAAGGTGGATTTTGCACAAAAGCACTGACAGGAAAAGTTCTGAAATCTGGAAGCAGCAGAGCAATCATTGTGTCATTGCTATTGATCAACAACCACATCAAACCACCAGAGATGCTTTTGTGCTCAGAAGCTGTAAAAACTTTCCTTATTGCACCGGTTAAAGCTCCTTATCAACACCTGCACCGATTGTTAACCATCAGGTATTGGTACTGAGCGGACTGTAAGAAATAGTCTTTCAGTATAATTTGTAGCTTTACAGGGCTAAGAGAGGATGACCACTCTCCTTCCAAAAAATGAGGCTTTCTGAACTTCAAAGAACTCGCTTAGAATAAACCTGTTCAAATGGAGTCAGAAAAAAAAATTTAATACTGAAATTCAAAGCAGGAAGCAGAAACCTTATCTCTTGTGAATTATGTTCCAAAGCAACTATTTTGCATTGGCAAAATACGGCTGTAAAAATTCTCATTTAAATGTTTGTTTAAGCCTGTGTTGTCTGTATGCTTGTACTTCAGGTTCCCCCTGGATGCTGATGATCATGCTTCAAAAACATACAACAGTGGAAAAATTGGAACTTGGAATATAAGGGGGAGTATTTGGAAGAATGCAAAATGAACACCAGTTTACAGAAGAAATAATACGGTTGCCGTGTGCGGTTTTGTTTACCTCTGTGACTGGATATTATTTACCAAGCCATCTTCACAGAGAGGCTGCTCTGATATGACTGATGCAGGCATGTCAGGGAGGGGAGAGACTGCTTGTGCAAGCAAAACATCGACAGGACAAAAAGTAAAGCTGCTCTGAGAAGAGGCACCCTTACTTTTGATGTAAGTATTTTGCAGTTGGCTGCCATCAAACACATGCATCAATCACACATGGCACAGATGTAGACTATGATGAATAGACTCCTGACAAGATTTGGCGATGAAAATATGGTTGAAAACGAACTTAAATGATTGTGACAGCCAAATAGGCAGGGGGATAAGGGAAAAAAAAACAAAAAAAACTTTTGTTTCCAGCTGCATTTTCAATGTCCTACTTCTTCAAAGGAATTTATCTTGCATGTTTTACAGTTAATATCTGTAGCAAAGTGAAGTCTGAGCCGAAGAGTGGCACAGCTACAGGCAAATGAGCATCGCTTTCTTTGTCTTACTATTTATCATCATTTGCATAATACCATTTGGATTTAAGATTATTTCACACAGCAAAACCAATTTCAATAGCTCAGTCATTTCGCTTGCTTCTGTAGTCATAATGGTCATCCAACTGTGTAATTGGACATTTTAAACAGTTAAGCAAGTTAGTAACGAGTAACACAGAAGAGAAAACCGGCGCATTAAATGTGAGTGACAGTTGAATACCGAAGGAATGTGGCCATCACTGTCCACTTACTTAACTGCGCCATACATATAAAATCCCTGGTAAGTGCAGATTATGTCAACATGTCCATTAAACACTGTGCTCGATGATGAGTAATATAAATGTGATGAGCCTTAACCCTTCAGCATAGCTTCAAATACAATGATTGTCAAATGACCTAAATGTAAAATTCTTATGAAATTATTCCTCGAGATTCTTTTTTTTTTTTTTTATCTCTATGTCCTTTTGGGATATCTGCTAAGGAGATTAGTGGCTGAGAATCAGTTAGAGTTAACTATGACAAGAGAATGACAGTTCATTTAGATGGTGAAAATTGCTGGTGGGATTTCTGCAGGAGTGCCACCAAGCTGTGTTAATACTGTTTGTGATAGCAGCTGACAGGATGCCTTTTGGGAAAGATCATTTGGGATTCTGACCTTTCCTTTTGACAGAGGTCACAGTTTATTTTTGCGTCAATACGTACATATCCAGCTCGGTCATTGTCACAGTGGGGAGCTTTTCACAGTCGCAGAGAGAGAGGAAGGATCGGCAAGTTATGCCCCGAAATCACACACAAGTCCACTATTATGATGTCTAAAAACACTATTCACCAGGCAAATTAAAGCAATGAACCATCAAAAACCACATATGGAGAATATAAATGCATTAATACAGTATTTATTTAAGGCTGGAGCATTGAATCCTATCAGAAAGGTGATAGGTGAATGGTACAAGACATTGAAAAATGCACTGAAAATTACTCACATGTTTTCAGGCTTTAGGAATTGAAGCTTATGACCAGAGACCAATCACAGGTTTTTGTGCAGAGGTGTCTGTAAAAAAAGGGACTAACCACTTCATTTTGCATGAAAGGTGCAATATAAATATGGATGTTGGCTGTCAGTGTTCCTGAAATATATAAAATACTCTATATTGCCAAAAGTATTTACTCACCGGCCTTGACTCGCATTTGACCTTAAGGTCCATCCCATTCTTAATTCATAGGGTTTAATATGACATGGGTCCACCATTTACACCAGGGGTCTCAAAACTCATTTCTTCCAGGGGCCACATTCAGCCCAATTGGATCTCAAGTGGGCCGGACCAGTAAAATGATAGCATCACAACCTATGAATAATTAGAACTATTTGTCTTTGTTTTAGTGCAGTAAAAACATTAAATTATAAAAATATTTACATTTACAGACTATCCTTTCACAAAGCATGTAAAAAACCTGAATAAATGGAAAATTTGTAAGAAAAATAAGGGCAGTTTTAACAATATTACACCTCAACTTATCATTTGTACATGTACATTACAAAGAATATTACACAAGCATTTGGTAACAGGCATAATATTGTTAAAAATTTGGAGTTTGGAACTATTAAAAGAACAAATTCTCATTCAGTTTCTCATTTGTCCAGATTATTGTTGGTCTTGATAGTTCTTTGCAGTTCAGCTGGACTAGTTTGGTTTCAAAAGAGCAAAACTAGTCCATTTGAACCTAGAAAAAAGTTGGTACTATTTACAGGTTATTAGCGTTATTTTACTTTCAGTCATATTGATCTGTATGTGGAACCTGAACTAAAATGACTTCAATGTCCTTGATTGTTAAGATCTTAAGTGTAACTTTTGCCATTTGCAAATTCATCCCGCGGGCCGCGTTACACCTTTTGGCGGGCCACTGTTGGCCCCCGGGCTGCATGTTTGAGACCCCTGCTTTACACCTATAACAGCTTCAACCTTCTGGAAAGGCTTTCCACAAGGTTTAGGCGTGTGTGATGGGAATTCTTCATCATTCCTTCAGAAGTACATTTGTGAGATCACACACTGATGTTGGACCAGAAGGTCTGGCTCTCAGTCTGCGCTCTAATTCATCCCAGAGGTGTTCTATGTGGTTGAGGTCAGGACTCTGTGCAGGTCAGTCCAGTCTCTCATCCATGTATTTATGGCCCTTACATGTGCACTGGTGTACAGTCATGTTGGAACAGGAAGGGGCCACCTGTTAGACCTGATAATGTTTCAACGTATTATGTTACAAAAAAAATTATGAAAACTAATAATGTGATTATTGGTCAATAATGTTACAAAATGCTAATGTAACAACTCATAGTGTTATAACTTATAACATTTTGTGTCAGCTGTTACATTATAGAGTGGGTAAAAAAATGTTTTGCATTTTGTAATAATTTTATAACATTACAAGTGAGTCAATAATTTATCATTTGTAACAATATTGACCAGCTGTAACATTATGAGTTGGCTTGTTTTTTTGGGTTTTTTTGTAACATTACGTGTCATAATATTTTGCATCGTTATAACATTATCAGATCTAAGACCATCCCAAAACTATTGCTTGCCACAAAGTTGGGAACATGAAATTGTCCCAAATCTCTTAGTATGCTGTGAAGCAAAAGATTTTGGAAAATTTAATATGTGAGTCAAGGCAGGTGAGCGAATACTTCTGACAATATAGTGGAAGTGACCTCAATAAGACTGTGTGGCAGCTGCATGGCTTTGTCCGTCTGTCTTTACATTCAGTCTGTACTTAAGGTAGGGTATGTATTTTCAAATCTATTTTTTTCTGATTGTCTGCTTTAATGGGCATGCAATTAAAGGAGTTATATGTGTTATTTATAATTTAATTAAATCATTCATTCATTTTCTGGACCCGCTTTATCCTCACTAGGGTCACAGGAAGTCTATCCCAGCTACTATTTCTCATTTCAAACATTGAAAAAACAAAACAATGTCTAAAATAATCATCATCATGGTGTTTAGAATAAAAAGGAGTGAATCCCTGCCAACACCGACAATGTATTGGATTATAAATAAATATATATTAATACTCACTGATAAGTTAATTGGTTAATCTAAATTGTCCATAGGTGTGAATGTGAGAGTGGTTGTTTGTCTCTATATGTCAGCCCTGTGATGAACTGGTGAAATGTCCAGGATGTAGCTGGGATAGGCTCCATGCGACCCCCGTGACCCTAGTGAGGATAAAGCGGGTTCAGAAAATAAATGAATATATTAATACCAACAAGCCAAAGGATTTATGTCACCACTAGAGGGAGTAATGAGTTACACAATTGAAAAAGTAACACTACAAGGTCTTTGACCAAAGCATCAGAAAGTGATAAGGTGGGATGAGAACCATTAGGAAAGAACTTTTAGAGTCAAATAAAGAGATAAAGGCTGGAAATGCTGTTGTTTTCACCACTGGACACAGCTCCAAATGAAAAGAATGGAGTTTGATGATGAAATCACAGCGTTTCCTCTACACAGATGAGTTTGATTATGAGGCCTGTAAATATTTAAAAATATTATGATGCTATTATCTTTGCTAAGTTCACTGTTTTTTTGTTTTTTTTAATCCATGGTTTCAACTAAACTGTCACAATTTTGACTTTGTTTATTTGATTCCAAACAGATGTGTAGTGCAGCTACTGACAGCACGAACCCTACAGAAATGGAGGTGATTTGATCTTTTACTGTGGCTGTTGTATGTATAAAAATCAGAGCTAAGCTAACAGAGCTATAATGTAAACTATCAGCAGATGCAGCATGTGAACATCATAAGACATTGTGTTATTTTGATTGAGTGTCAAAATATCCAGCCATGAGTTTTAGCTTGTAGGAGAAAACTTGAAGATACTATAATGCACATATGTGTAAGCAATGAGTTTTATACTTTATTCAGCAAGTGATACAGTCTGTGGATGTATGGCATTAATTCGTTGGCGGTTTTGGTAGAACTACGTGTATCTGGTACATGACTTCCCATTGCTGGTGAGAGTTTGCAATATCAATATAATACAGCATGTCTTTAATTACACACACAAAAAATGTTTACTACTTTTATTCTGCTACCAGCATCTCAATCAAAACAGTAATAATACACAAAGTAGATTGCATCAGAGAGATGCTATTTTCGTCGCTGTTGCTGATGAAAATCTCTCTGTTCCTGGCAGAAACTGTGTGCTGATGAGGCAACGTATTAAAAGCTGTTAACCATCAACACTAGTAACACGGAAATGGCAGATGACCAAATGAAATGACTATTTTGCACTGTGTTTGTAATTTTTCCTGCCTTCTATTAATATAAAACAAGAAAATATATAGAATACACAGGCCAAGTTCAGATAGAAAAACATTACTTAACCCTTTAAACCCTAGTCTAAAATGGTCTGCCTGGACTTTTTTTCTTATTTTGGCGATAAAAAGGTTAGAAAATATGCTGTGAGTGAGTCCGTTTTGCCATTTTTCCAGAGCATTTTTTTCCCCAGATCTTTAAAAATCTCGCAGTCATTTACAATTAGCTCTATGTTATAATACTGCTACAATGCCTTATTGTCCAGCTTCTTGTACAGGTATGAGTGAAATTACTATAATAACATAATAATGCCTATAATCTTTTAACTACGCCACCAGGAAAAACCAAATGAAAGAAATCTTTGCTTACATTTTTTATTCCCTTGGGTGAGTAATTTATAGATTTTTATTTATTTTTTTTTTACCATACTTAATAATATCAACTCAGAAAATGTTAAAAATTAAGATAAGTCTTTCAACATTTTTATAATATACTGCCACTGAATGTTTAATATTTGCAGCAATAGAAGAACAGAGGTTTTGATTTTATAACAAATCATCCATTACTTCATTTTGGCTTAATTTTACCATAAAGGCACAAATCAACCATTTGATTATGTTTTTTTTGTTTTTTTTTAAAGTTACATATCTAATTCAAGTTTTTTTGTGGAATAAAATAATATTATTATGTTCAGGATGGCCTCTTATACTATGATATGTCCAAAAAGTATTCATATCCTTTATATTTTCACCAAGAACAGGTTCAATCAAGACTCAAAATATGCTAAACTATATGGTCGAGCAAGCAGTTAAAGGGAAAAAAGCAAAATGTCTCAGGTTTCAGAAACCATTGGAATTTTTCCAATTGCACAAACAGTGAAAGAGTTACAGCCATCTAAACTATATGCGCCAGCAGTGACACATCAGGTTTTAAAGAGTTAATACTGCTATGTCTTTATTGCAGTGGTTCCCAACCTTTTTTTTTTTGTCTTGTGACCCCATTTTAACATCACAAATTTCTGGTGACCCCAAACATTCAAAACTAACATTAATTTATTTTTGATCGTGTAATAATTTCCTATGCTATATTGCAAAATGTTAATTAATAAATGTTAATTTTGGACAACATTTAGTCAATAAAATGTATGTTATTATGGACAGAGGCAGAAAAGCCAGATCTGGATTACTGCACAAAGTGAGTATTTTCTTTTCCTTGGTTAGGATATTTACAGTCAGAGCTTGTATTTACAAGGATGAACATTAATACCAAACAAATAATTGAGATCAATCAAGATATGACCTCTCAGATATTATATACTGCATTTTATTTGAACTTGGTTTTAATTACAAAAAGTGTGTGATGTTTTAATTATAAATAAATATATATTGAATCATTAGAAAATAGGTTTTATTAATAATTCTTTAACCATTTTTAATCAATTTCTAGAAATTTCAGGGGACCCCATTTGAATTCCAGGCGACCCCATGTGGGGTTCTGACCCCAAGGTTGGAAAACACTGCTTTCTGACTCTTGTTCAATCTTTAACATCTGAACACAATAACCCTTGTGTGGTGTTTGGGTCTGTGGGACCCGCTTTCATTTTTTATTAAAGAAAAATAATGAGTGATTATTTTTATGATTTTTTTACCTCTCATATCTTGATTATATTACATTTTATTAAAAAAAAATAATTAAAATTAAGAAACATTTTACAGTGAAACCTGGAGAATTTGAGTTTACTTTGAGAAAAATGGGTGTCTTAAAAAATTAAGTGAAGATTAATCGTTATTACTAAAGTACTTGGAAATTTCATTAATCATTACTTAATTTTTTTTAAGGTAATCACTTTTTTCAATTTTTTAAAATAAAATCAAATTATTTGGGTTGCAGTGTAAAGTGTTAGTTGATTTTAGGTCGTTGTTTTTTTTAATAAATGTAATATAATCAAGAAATGAGAGAAAAAAGTCATTAAAAAACTAATCATTCATTGTTTTTCTTTTAATAAAAAATGAAAGCGGGTCCCACAGACCCAAACATCACACAGGGGTTATTGTGTTCAGATGTTAAAGATTGAACAAGAGTCAGAAAAAGAACATAATACCATCCCTCCAAGACCATCATTGGTGAAGAGCGATCTGTTGGTTAATAAGCCCTGCAAGTACAGACATAACACCATTACAATAAGTACATTAGACCACTCTGGAGCATGGATCGTGTATCAGGACCTTCATCTTATGCTTTACAGTGGTCAATACTTTTGGTAAGTCGGCTTTTCAGTGTGCTTGCCTGTAACATCCGAGGCTTGAAGGTACAAGGATTTTTACAGAGTGAGAGTAAAGGATAACAATACCACCCCCACACCCTGCTTCACTGAGCTGAGAGACTGACAAGCCTGGGAGATAGAACCGCTGGGTGGAAGGCCAGGATGTTTAAATAAGCCAGAAAGTTCTCAATTAAATGCCAACCTATTATCGTTTTTGTTTTGTTTTGTTTTTTTTCACTTCTGTTACATATGACTTCATCCTCAGCCTCCTTCCGTTCTTTGGATTTCCTCAATAAATATAATCGATTTGAACTAGCGATGATAAAAGCCTAATCATTCAACCATGTTCCAATCTCATTCACGGCGCTGAATATGTTATATAAAACATATACATCTGAATCATTCTCCATTTCAGTGGTTCAATATTTAATTTTGTTGGTACTTGGCGAGAGGTTGGTTCATCCCTCGACAGAGCTTAATGATAGAGAATATGTTCATACGTTCAAATCGCCGTTACACCAGTCGCACACTGTACAAGATAAGATTACAAAAGGGGAGAATGATTGCATGACCCCTGAACTCTGACTTCAAATGGTCCAACGAAAGTGAAAAGAAAGATTAATGCATTGCAGTCTGTTTCACCCCCACATTCTAAGATGCATTATGCCAAAGAATAATTGCTACTCGATGGTAGCCCCGGCTTATGTTTCTTTTCATTTCTAAAACATGTCTGTAATTAGACTTTATTTAAAATAAGCTCTAGTCTGTCCATTTAAATGGGGTAACAGAGCAGAGCGCCAATGAAGTTTTCTCTGTGCCCTGGTAGAGCAGCTGGTCTGGCAGATATTAGCTCCTTTAGTGTGCTGACCACTTCACCAAGCCTGATAATATAACTGCGAAAATTGGATATGGTCACTGAGGGACAAGCGGACTGAGGAAATCAGAATTACTCCTCATTTATATGTGATTTACATTTTTTTTTTTTTTTTCATTGGTCTTTAAAAGGCCAGCATTGGACTCAATAAGAAGATTAAAAGCAAATATAGTTTTGTCAAACCAGGGGCTTGGGTGAGAGCTATTCACTTTCACGTCAGCTTTAAGTCTAAGATTTGCTGTCAGGCCTATTTGGTTCTGTAGCTTACTGGGGGATTTAAGTGTCTTTTTGGCCCAGGATCTTTTAACCAACATGCTTTGCGTTCTTTTACATCAATGCTTAAGTCAAGTTAGGGGATGTATAAAGTATAATATTGAAAAAGTTGGGGCCACTGTATTTATATTTTTTTATTTATTATTTATATTGAGATTTGATATTTATATATAGAGTTATAATCCCTACACGTGACTAGGAGTTTTTAAGAATACATACCTTCTTTCAGCAGCTCTCTCTCCTCTCACTACAAATCAACATATGAACAAAAAAATAAAAAATAGATACACAAACCTGACACTATTTCATGCTGTTATGGAGAGTGGGTTCCACGGTTCCATGTTGAGACACAGATTAGTGCAGCGGAATTGTGCCCAGGTCTCGTCCGGGCAAGGATGCAAGGAAAAAGGACCCCGACTCTGACTCCGAAATGAGGCCGATGTGGAGGTGCATTAATACCACTGACAGACACCTAGGGTGGCTCCACGAGGCTGGCCCGGCCCTCAGAGAATTACACTGAATTTCTATGTAAAATACAAAGTAATTGTTTTTCCAGGACTCATTCCAGCCTCGCTCGTCTTATTTGGACCATCTAATAAACATACTTAAATTTCTCTCTAAAAATGCTAAACACAGGGGTGGCTCTACAGGGGGTGGACAACCCCATTGTAGAGCCTTCCCCCCCCCCAGCTGCCCTGCTAACTTTATGTTCTATAACAGGGGTGTCAGATTCATTTTCGTTCAGGGGCCACATTCAGCCTAATTTGATGTCAAGTGGGTCAGAACAGTAACATAATAGTAAAAAAATTACTTTTTGTTGTTTCAGTGCATTAAAACAAACTACCACATAAAAAAAGAGATGAATAACCTGATAAAATAAGTGCAATTTTAACAATATTACGCTTCAACTTATCATTTATAAATGTATTACACACAATGTTATACAGACTTTTGATATCAGTCATAATATTGTTAAAAATACACATGATTTTCTTTAGACATTTCAGGTTTTTTCACGTTATTGTCAAAGGATAGTTGGTAAATATGAATATTTTAATAGTTTAATGCAATTTTTTCCACATTAGATCAAGAAGACAATTTGTACATTATTTATAGATTATTATGTTATTAATTTATTTGAAATCACATAGGTCTTTATCTGATTCCTGAACTAAAATGAGTTAATAATTTTCGCATTTTATAAATTCATTCTGCGGGTTACATTGGATTCTTTGGCGAGCCCCCGGACCGCATGTTTGACACCCCTGGTCTACAAACTATACTAAACAAAAAAACAAATCAGCACTATCCCCAATAGCCTCTCAAAGTATTGGAATAAAAGATGAATTCACCAAAGATAATTCAGAGGAAGTAAAACAGGTCAAAACACATTTCTGTCGTAGGTAATAAGAGCTGAAATAGTTTCCCAACAACTATTCGAGAAATCTCCACCTTTTCCACGTTTAAAAAAAGAGTTAAATAAAAGTTAAAATCTAGAATCTAAAATCGAGTCATGTACACTTTACTCTTGAGATAGCCCCACAAGAAAAAAATCATAAACGGACAAATCTGGTGATCTAGGGGGCCAGGGAACGTTACCGAA
>JAPTGZ010000022.1:6586102-6597368 GCA_029814645.1 Fowleria isostigma
GATAACGACAGAATGACTTCCAGGTGTGTGGAAGAGGGAAATATCTAAAACATGCAGGACTGCGGCCCTCGAGGACCCGGATTGCCCACCCCTGATCTACAAATACATAACCTATTTAGTAACAGGCAAAATATTGTTAAAATTACACTTACCATACGACATTTCGTGTTGTTCACATTTCTTCAATGGATTCATGGCATTGATTCATCGGTGGTTTTGTTAGCCCTACATCAATCAATCAATCAAAGTTTATTTATATAGCACTTTTACCACAACATACATGTTCCCCCTGCTGGTGAATTTGGGATCTCAATACTACACAGAACCCCTATGATGACAGGTTTGAGATGTATTCATAGCATATTACTCACCCTATCTTGTTCAGCATGTTAAATTCTCATCTAAAGTATTGGCTTCCTGTCCATGCAGTGCATTAAATAATGTTTTTAAAATGCTTTAACCATCTGTGACACCCTCACCCTAAGCTTTTCATCTTCCATGAGCATTTAACTTCAGACACGTCAACCAATTGGAGCTAAAGCCAATCTAACAAGCTGGCATTTACCTACTACCTTCTGCCACCTGGTTTGTTGATATCACAATGAAAGCCCCCCCAGGACATTTAAGAATTTATTCCAGTGTGTGAATCCATGTGGCTTTGCAGTAATTGAACTGTTAGTTAAAGTTGTGACTCACGCCAATGAGATAATTCTACATTCACGATCAAACAAAAAGGGAAATACTTTATAGTTAGGAGGATAAAAAGACAGTGACAGAAATATAATCGCTTCAGTAATCATTGGTTCAATTGTCAGCACGACCCAATTTGATGGCTAGACGTCTGTGACAACTACCTGAAGCTATAAGAAATATTCAGCATGTTCCATCTGTATCAGAACAGGGCTTTGCAAATACTCCTCATACATACTGATATTCACTGTGCTCTTGTATACACCGTTTTTTATCGACCATGAGCTGTTGTAAAGGCGCTGTGTCCGGCATTGTCAGGGCCGTTTCTTGCTATAGGCAAGCTAGGCTTATGTTTAGGGCCCTCAAGCCAGCAGGGGGCTCCATCTCTGTCTGTTCAGTCTCATCTGAGAAATAAAATGTCCTGTCTTTATCTGTTGCAATCTCATCTGTTTAATACATCCCTTATATATGTAAAAAGAATAAATGTAGGGTATAAATAAAATAAACTGTAAGCTGTGGCTGGTGTTTTTGTGGCATTGTTAGGTCATATTCATCGGACTGTTCCGTCTCACAGTTAGTGGCGTAGTGTTAGGCAATTTAAGCAAACGCTAATGGTGCTGTGACCTCCAGGGGGCACCACAAAATGGGAAAAAAAATCACCTTCAGTATAATTATATCAAAACTACTTATTGGTATTAACACTTAAACTGGAAAGAAATGCCCAATTAATGACACCAATAATCATAATACCATTTTTTTTTTCAGGAATCATCATTTTTACATAAATATTATTAAAATTATATTAAAATTGTATATAAATTTCTTCAGGTGCACTTTTGAAGTATAAGTCCAGCCCCCACAAACTTCAGCAATCTCAAGTAAAAAGGTAAGGTAAGAGGTAAGTGTATGCATAATGTATTTTTAGATTTTTTAGCATTTCTTTGTAATTTGTTAAGCATGTAAATTGGGTGACATGTTATCTTGTGAATGGAAGACAATGGTAAAAACAATGCTAGCCTATTAGATTTCTTTTTTAAGTGTATGGAAATCACCAATGGAGGGGTGCCATATAAAATCTTGCCTAGGGGGCCACATTGGCGAGGGGAGGCTCTGCAGGCTGCCGACAGGTTTGATGGGAACGATTGACAGTTGCCCACCTACCATTCCCGTTAGTGAGAGCATTAAATAAAACAAACACTGTAATGGCATCAAAAAGAAGTTATCTCAGCCATTGTTGTATTTTCTTATTGAGAATAAAATTTTTTATAGACACTTATAATCTGTTTTATTTGTTGTATTATAGTTTTTTATCAGTTTATTCTTCCTGCGTGGCTCAACTTAAGATGTTTAATTTTAAGTGTAGCCTGTTCTGCTCATGAAGTGTAATAGATTATTATTTTAGTAGAACATCTAAAGCAGGGGTGTCAAATTCATTTTAGTTCGGGGTCACATTCTGCCTAGTTTGATGTCAAGTGGGCCAGGCCAGTAAAATAATAGCATAACACAAAGTAAATGAATTTTTTTTTATTACACTAAATAAAAAAATAAAAACTATCCTTTCACAAAAAATATGAAAATAACCTGGGAAAATAAAAAGAAATTTTGTAAAAATAAATAAATAAATAAATGCAATCGTAACAATATTATGCCTCAAATTATCATTTATACATTGTATTACACCAATGTTACACAAATATGTGGTAGCAGGCATTATATTGTTAAAAATGTAGTAACTTTTAGAGTCTGTTTCTATAATATTACATCTCTGTTTATTATTAACAAAACTTGCAGATTACAGTGGATTTACAAATACACAAAACATTTATAACATACAGAATATTGTTAAAATAGCACATACTTTTCTTTGGACATTTCAGGTTATCCACATTTTATTGTTAAAGGATAGTTTGTAAATGTCATTATTTTTATAGTGTTATGTTATTTTTTTCACCTAGAAGAAATTTTATACATGTCATTATTTATAGATTATTATGTTATTATTTTATTTCAGATCACGTAGGTCTGTTTATGGCTCCTGAACTAAAATTAGTTAATTTTTGCATTTTATAGATTCATCCCGCGGGTCGCATTAGACCCTTTGGCAGGCCAGTTTTGGCCCCTGGGCCGCATGTTTGACACCTCTGATCTTAAAGGCTTTGGAATCTCCTCATAACAGTTTGACAAACTCGGGGCCCCCAAAAGGGCATCTTTCTTAGGGCCTCCACGAGGTCCTCCATTGTCGCCGTTAGCAATTTCTTCAAACGTCCTTTCAGACAAAATTATAGTTCTGTTTAATTTCATTTTTATTCATTTTATTGGCAACTTCCTTATAGCAATGTCTACAAAGTTTGTTCACAGTTTTGAGAAATTTTGATTTTTAATGATTTTTTTTTAATATTGCAATTTGCCTTTACTTTTAATAGGCTTATAACATGGACATGGTTACAGATATTAATCTAGTTATTACTGAGCACTGATGGGAAGTCATATATGGACTTCTATTTAATTAATTGAGTTATCCTCCAGTGAGAGTACCACCCACTTCTATTGGGAGATTGATCTTCTGCATCAAGAACCTGACAACCTCACACATTTGAGCAGTTATTGATTCTTGATAGAACATGTTGATGAGCTCTGGGGCCACTGGTACTAGTTTTAATACTTGCCATGTTATACAAAGTAGGGAACGTTTCACTCTGAGCAACAAAATCCAGCATTTTTACCTCTGCTAAGGAGCTAATGCAAGCGCTTAGATCTGTTTGTTCACTGCCTTATCTGGATTACACCCAAATTTTCATTAAACCAGGAACAGTAGGGCACGGATGAAGCCATTACTTTTTTTGGAACCGATTCTTAAAAAGGGCTGGATTTCTTTTCCCTCTTTTGTTAACACCGTGAGATCACGGCCTTTTTAGTTGTTCATGAAGTCAGAGTACTCGCTGAGGTCTTGTTTATTTATGTGAATTGTGACCTTTGCAGCACAGACACTGCTCCATGACCAAGTTATATTATTTAGTAAGCCGCATTCAACACTTCTACTTATTGATCTAGGACTCAGTGGTCTGCTAGATGCTGTTTGTCAAGAAAAAAAAGGCTAATTAAAACATTCCAGTGAACAAAGACAGTTACAAAGTCGACCAATATGTCGCAATTTTCCATTACTAAGAGACATAGAAACATTTTTGTTATATAGTTTGGGCATTTGAGGATCTGACTTTAATGTGTTTATATAAATACTTTAATGGGATACATTTTCAGCCAAATATTATCTTTTACATTCATATCTGATCATTATCATTTGCCGTTTTTTCCCATTATTGCTCACAGCATTTTCCTCAGTGAAACAAATCTGATGGAGCCAACCATACAATAAATATATTCCTCACTGCTATGATATACCCTGTCCTCCTGACTTTTGTCCTGGTTTTCTTCCTAAAAGAAATACTTGGATCATTTTCACTTGTAAGATTTCTTTGCCAGAGGCTTGTTTACTTCCTCTGCCATCTCTGCTGTTTACATCTGTGTGCCATCTAATGCAGGGCACAGCATACAAATGACACCGCTCGTAGTTCACAAATGTGAGCCTACACCTCTATAGAAGACTCTTGTTATATTGAGTCTTTGTAAGCCGCAGCATAACAAAGAACAGCGAAAGTTTAAAGCTGCATAGTGCTGCTGATTCTTAGTAAGATCTTTTATAAAGGCGACTCTTTTATGGTGGTAAAAAGAAAGGGGTTTCTGAAACGTAGCCTCAGCCGAACATTTAACAAGATACAAACAGTAACAGTATTCACTCCCTATTCTTATAAATATCAGAAGCAACAGCGAGATGTAGTACCCTTTATATAGATGCCCTTCTCATCTGAGATGTTGCTCAAATGATGAGTCTATTCCTCTGCAGTGTACTTTGAAAACCAGGCCCTGCTCCTCGGTAACAACTAAACAGAAGAAAGAAGATTGTAAGTCAAAGGAAAAAAAAAAAAAAGAAAAGACCCCTGTCAGAGTGTTCACAGTCTGACAGGAAATGCAGGAAATCTTGGCATCTGTCCCGGCATCTGAACCACTCTTGCATGCTGAAAAAGATGCGCTGAGCTCTGTGATTATTCGCTCCTTAATCAGTTCATCCAGATGAGAAGCACAGACTGTCAGGTGAGATGCAGCAGCAAGTGGCAACACATGATCAGAGTGGCAGGTTAAAGATTCTGCACTTAATGGCTGCGTGTGATTGGATGATACCAGTCACGTAGCGGCGTAGCCAATCATCCGTATTGAAAACAGCTGATGCCAACTTCCACTTCAGGCTATAATTAATTTGTGGGATACTTAACCCTTTTATGTGTATAACTCCCACCCCATCGTGACATTTGGAATGGTTATTAATGATTAACTTATCACGGGATTCCACATTTAATATTTTCATGTCGTATAAATTAAAACAAAAGTTCCTCTCCCTCTGTCACCCAACCATTGTGACAGTATTGGATTTTAGGATTTCTCTCAGAGGAGTGAGGGGTTTAAAAATAGAAGCTGTCATCGTTGGTTACTGTGAATGTCCACCCTATAAAACAGACAGCTTCTAAGCTGCCAAGCTTTCTGCAAAGCCAAGCCTCCTCTTTCTCTTTTTGTCAGGAGAGGGGAGTGCATTTTGAATAAATATCATACCTGCCACCACAGATATTGATTTTCAATACCTATGAATCTAAGAATCTTCACTGTGCCCTGGATGGAGTTGTCAATCCTTACACCTTATGGGAAAACTGCTTTATTATTATGGGTTTTAGGTTTTTTTTTTTGTAAGCCTGGAAATCAGGCTTGATGAGCTGGTGTCATTATGTTCTTCTGTCCTCATCATGGATTGTCTGTTGTAATCAGAACAACTGTCACTACAGTCGATTCAAAGGAAAGGCATTCTGCACATGGATACTGTAAATCCATGACAACATGGTGATATGAAGGGGTTTTTTTTATATCCTAGTACTGTCTTGGGACCAGTAATATTACACAAAACATTGTTTCGTTATTTACCATAATACAATGAAAATGTGTTTTAATAGCCTCCATCTGTCTTACCGAGGACAGCACTAAAAGGTACAGTACATCTTCTCCCCCAGGGAGGAAGAGAGGCAGGAGGGAGGAAGGAGGTAGAAAGTAGACAGAGAGAGAGAAAATGAGAAGCTGGTCCAAACTCTGAGTCCAAACAGTAGAATCCCAGTCTGAGATAGAGCACAACAGTCATTAAAAACAACAGGACAAAAATGAATATTGTTCAGCAATCCCGTGAAGCTTCTGATGCGGGTGATGCAAGAATTGCAGCATCTTGTCACCAAGACAGGAAGTGAAAGCAAAGATGAGATGTTGTTGTTTTTGATGATGAAAATGATTCAAGTCATATTTTTGCTGAAATGCAGCCAGGATACAGCCACACTGAACACATTATTTACCTCTGAAATGTGCTCTGGCTGGCATCCAAATTCAACAGGGATGCAAAAGGAGAAATACTGGACCTGAATGCTAACAATCTCATTTTGTTTGAATAGTCAGAGAAATGTTGCCATAAAAGTGACTTGATTCACTGTGAGACATAAAAAGAAATTTTATCTCCTCCGCAGAGGTCCCACTGAGATAGTAGCAGATATATGAATTGAAGGTCACTCTTCAAAGGCCCAACCAGTCTTACAAAATAAAACACTGCAGGACAGTGGGAAGTGTCGAGCATGTAAAACTGGCATGTTTATACATAGAATGAAAGATAAATAAAAGTGTGAATGGTGTATGGGCTTTGAGATATTATATACGCATGGAAAATTACCTATAAAAACTCCTGAGCTACACTTCACCTATTATACTTTTACAGACTGCAAAAGAATAAACCATAATGTACAGCCCAAGTGAGGTGCAGTAATAAGAAAGCATTAAAGATTTTACCGAGCACTGCAGTTATTTATTTTTATATTTCAGTACCACTACACGAAGGGATTGGCAAGAAGGTAAATACCTTGAAGATTATAGCTATTCAATACAGGCATGGTGTCATGCCATTAAGCAGACCCTTTTCCCTGGGGACAAGTTGAATAATGTAAAGTAATCAAAATTTCATTCATCTTTTGCATGATTAAAATGTTGTAAATAAAACATATCTGTGAGCAGCACTGAGAGTATTGTAAAAGACAAGTCCACATAACATAAAGCAATGCGAAGACTGATGGCTCCCAAGCACGCGGGATGAATTTATTTCTCAAATTTAAAAGTTTGTCAGACTGGAAAA
This sequence comes from Fowleria isostigma, assembly GCA_029814645.1. Classification (NCBI taxonomy): domain Eukaryota; kingdom Metazoa; phylum Chordata; class Actinopteri; order Kurtiformes; family Apogonidae; genus Fowleria; species Fowleria isostigma. The sequence continues at coordinate 6,593,058 of JAPTGZ010000022.1, forward strand.
CAATAAATTCTATTGGAATATAGATTTTTTTTGGTTCATGTGAGATTGACTTTGCTAGGGGAGACAGGCCCATCTGACACCGAGATGTGACCCAGCCCAACCCCTCTCTGTGGGGTTGTGCATCGGTTGTTGACAGGCATCAGCTCTGAGCATTGATGGAGCAAGATAAAACCACCCGAGGCAGCCCTGTATGTGTGGGCCTTATCCTCGCATTCTCCGTATGCAAATCATTAGCTACTGCCTCCTTTGTTAAGCAAGGTTTGTACAGTGTGCTCCTCTTCCTTTATCATTCGTACTGCCAAGCCTGCGGAAATGAAAAGCAATGCAAATATGCCTGGCTTTTAGGAGTCGGCAGATAAAGCGGGGGGACCTTCAAACTGCAACGCTTCATCCGCTTCAGTTTAGCCTTGACCGAGGCATGCAAATTATACCTGAGACGTAGGGAGAGTGACGCCGCGAGCTGCACAGGCGCAAAGCTGGGGCTTGAGATAGGCAAATCTCTCCTGGAGCAGGGTTAATTGGCAGAAAATATCTATAGAAAGGTTTAGAAAAAGGGGGTTGTGAAGTCCCACCAGAAAAAGCACACATATTTGTGCCCTATACTGTTCGAGACTTGACAGTGAAACGCTTGCGCAGCATTTCGGCCTCTCATTTTGTCATTTCGCTTCTAGGCAATGTGTTCTACTGCTGATCCAGGTACAAGGCACAATTCAGCACTGCTTTATCAGATCAGTATTACATTCTCAATTCTCACCGGACCTTTATGGACCCTTTCAGGAGCTTACTGTAATGGTGTGATCTTTATTGTGTTTCAAGAGGTCTGTTTGCATACTGTTTTTTTTTTTCCCAGGATAACATCTTTGAGCCAAAAACTTTGGAGAAATAAGAGCTTGCAGCAAAACTAAAATGAATACAAGTAAACAAAGCCTTGATTATACAGATCACACAAAGGATGAGGAGGCATAGTAATGACACACGATGCATTTTCTCTGTTATTTGTCCGCTGTTATATGACAGCTAATCATTGAATACCATGTATGCTTGATGGCGACAATGAGGATTTCCTAGGTCTGATAAGGTAACAAACTCCTGCCAAACCAGACTAATTAGAATGGATCACTATCCTTTAATAGGTTTATTGTTATAATAACATGTTTTTATGTGATGAGATATTTTCATGTTGCAAAAGGATCTTTTCATTTTACAACAGTATGATTTTCATATTGTAATGAAATCATTTTCATGCTTTAATAACATTTAAATTAATCCTGTCAAAAGATTAGAAACACATTCATTTATTATCCTTGAGAGACACGTGTTTGTTCCCTTGTTTTAGATACAACAAACTAGGAGATTCAATGGTATGATGATTGATTCTGACCAAATGTACACAGCCTAATCAAACAACATTCCCCACCTGAATGTAATGAAGTAAAATAAATATTTCTGATCCTTCCATTGTATTATTATTATTATTACTATTATTATTATTATTATTATTATTGTTCAGCCCTGACTGATACAGAGAATAGATTGTCGTTTCTTAAACAACCCTCAGTTTGATATAGAGTATAAAGACTGGTGTGTTTCAATGGAAAAAGGTCATGTGATCTGATGAGTCCAGACTGACCCTGTTCCAGTCATGGATGCATCAAGATGAGAATAGAGGTGGATGAAGTGATTATCCATCATGCCGAGTGCCTATAGTACAAACCAGTGGTGACTGTGTTATGATTTGGGGTTGGTTCATTAGGTCAGGTCAGGGTTCAGTAATGTTATTGATCAAAAAGGCTTAAGTGGGAATTGGCTTGTATTTATCTCCAAAGCTGAAGAGAGCGAACTACCCCCATATTTCTGTCACCTTCTGTCTCCATCAGGAGTGGATGTAACTCCTCAGAGTCCTCAGAATCCACTCAGAACTTGGTTAAACAGTTTTTTTTTTTCTAACACTGGACCTTGGTCATGGAACAATTTACAAAACTCACTTCAGCATTTCATTATCCTGGGTGAATTCACATCTGTTCTGTCCAACTGTAACAGAAATGTGTATCTGCTATTCTTACTCAGTTTTTAAGATATTTAATGTTGTCTTAATTACATGTAAGTATTTATAATCTGTTTGTTCATTTGTATTGCGCTGCTGTGTCTCTTGGTCAGGTCTCCCTCGAAAAAGAGATTTTATCCCAAGGGACTTAATTAAAAAAAAAATAATAATAATAATACTGGACATACAGTCGTGGCAAAAATTATTAGACCATCAAAAGTCATTAAAAACAATGGCTATACAATCAAGTACTATCTCCTGTGTGGATCATGTGACTAAAATAGACAGAAAAGAAACATGGAATGACTAAAAGCACTGTTTTTGTCAGTACAATGTCATAGATACTGATGTAAGAACTTATGTGATTTTGGTTATGAACAAGAAAACCATGGAAAATGGATAGATATCAATTCTTAAATTAAACTTTTATGAGCTAATTTTTTTTTTTGTTATCGTCACTTAACCACCCCCCAATTTGCTCCCCGGGCATCTTACACGGCTGCCCACTGCTCCTTAGCATGCAATATGTGTGTGTGATGTAGGATCTAGGATGGGTTAAATGCAGAGAACAAATTTCAGTGTAACATTGACCAATAAAGACTCTTACTCTTACTCTATTTGCCCAAACAAATGTGCCTTTAGTTGTACCAAGCATTAAAATTAACAATAAATTGAAGAAAGCATAGGGTGGTCTAATAATTTTTGCCACGATTGTAAATGATATGGCATAGAATAGGTTTATTGAAATGATCCAGTGAAGGTGTAGTCTAATCAAAACTACAAGCAGTTGAGTAAAATATTACAGTGTGGGTCTTTTTTTGTTGTTGGGGCGGCTGTGGCGCAGTTGGTAGAGCAAGTCGTCCAATGATCAAAAGGTCGGCAGTTCGAATCCCGCCTCCAACCGTCCATATGTCGAAGTGTCCTTGGACAAGACACTGAACCCTAAATTGCTCCCAGTGAGGCCTAGTAGTGCCTTGCATGGCAGCAGCCGCCCACTGGTGTATGAGTGTGTGTGTGAATGGGTGAATGTGAGGCTTGTATTGTAAAGCGCTTTGGGTGCCATTAATGTGCAGAAAAGCGCTATATAAGTACCGACCATTTACCATTACTAGTGTACATGGCAATTGCTATATTGTCTTGATCGTTTTTATTTATTAATGTATCTGCTCTGCTATTGGGTCCTTGTACTCATGAAATATTTTGGTTCTTTTCTGCTCGAAACAAATAAATAAATTAATGAAATGGATGAGTGAATGAATTATTGTTTTGTATCCCAGACCCCTGTTTGAAAAGAAACACCTGAATCCAAAGTGTCCACATACTTTTGTCCCTATCATGTATGTGTTATTTATGCATGTATGTTTGTAGAGGTTGTGAAGAGGGAACGCATTCTTTTAAGGAGTCACTTACATACATGCCTACATGGCCCTGAGGTCCCTCCACTCCTGGTTTCCCCATGAAACCCTGACAAGACACAAATTATTCAAGAAATAAATAACCATCCACACATAAAACACACATAAGTATCGACCACGGTGGAGGACCATGTACTCGACGATAGATAAAAGAGTCTCCAGACACCACAGACGAGCAGCCCACTGCACCAGAACATGACTAGTAATAGATTTAGTGGATCTATACGACTCTCATGTGGTCATGTGTGTCTGTGTGGAGGTGCAGGGGGGGTCATGACAGTGAACTCACCAGTTCTCCTGGGGGTCCCGGTGAACCTGGAGGTCCTGGTTTCCCCGGGGGCCCCTGTCAGATGAAAAACCAACTATGGATGGATACCAGGGTCAAGGTTGAACACAGAAAATACAGTGCTCAGCATAAATAAGTACGTCCCAACAGATTAGAAAACCAACATTTCTATGGGATGCTATTACTATGTTCTCAGTTAAGGAAATGTTCTAGAAAACTCAGTTTGGTCCAGATTTTTTGAAACTGTGCTTATGTTTAGTGAGATATTGATTAAAAGTAGGTGTGTTAATTTATGCTGAGCACTGTACATCGATACAAAGGGTTTGATTTTTAAGACACAACTGACGGAGACACTGGTTTAACATGTGATACATCTGAGGAGGACGACGCCTTCATGAAGACATTAACCCATAAAGACCCAGCACTACTTTTGTGTCAGTACCCAAATTAAATTTCCTCTATAGTTAACCTTTTTTAATCATAAAGACCCAAACATCCACCATCGACCAAAACCATCTACTAATAGAAACTGTTTAATCCATGTTGATCCACTAATACATGTAAAT
>JAPTGZ010000022.1:6604788-6616257 GCA_029814645.1 Fowleria isostigma
ATATAATCTAACTTTAATTTTAATAACCAATCTGCTTTAAAAAAAAAAAAAAAAAAAAAAAAGCAAAAAGATGGAGAACACTTGAATGATAGATCAGACTGGATTTCACCTGCTGAATCATAAGCAGAAGTGACAAAAGTGTACCATCATTACCATAATAATGCTCCAAAATTACATTATACCTGTAAAATCCCAACACTTTGATAATATTGAAAATAAAATTGTCATCATTACGTAAAACCAGACAAATCAACAGAAACTCATGCTTTAGTTTTTTTTTTTTTTTGTTTTTAATTTCACATAAGATTGTTAGACATCTTTAGACATGTAACATTAATGTAAATCCTGTACCAAAGGGAGTAGTGCATTGTGTTTTCATGTACCTGTCATGACATTAATTGTAATACTTCTAGACACACATAAAAAGTCTTTCCTCTGTACACTGGATTTTATTCTTGTAGGTTTGCTCCTCTGTTCCAAGCTGCAATAACATTTTACTCATTGCATAGCGCGACAGACAAAACTGAATCCAATTTGCAATGAAGTAAATTGTTTTACACCACAGGACAATGGTGTAAACTGTGCCTTGTACAGCCTCGCTTAAAACATCAACACTGTTTAACATTCCTCTTTACAAAGTGGGATACAGGTTTTATTAGTACAGTAACAGATTGAATTAGTAGTACAGTACGATCATTCATTGATATCAATATTCAGTGCATGGATAATTAGACATATAAGCACATGAAAATGTAGATTGAAATCTCAGTTAATCATGAAACGACAATATTAACCCAGTGGCAGCGTCTGAGAAGGAATATATTGTTCATTGTCTGGTTGAAGTTGAATGACCGTAATGACTATAAGGGCATGGGGGCTCCAGCAGCATCGAATCTCACATGAAATAAATAGTACATTTCTGAGATTTACAAAGAGATTTACATTTAAATAACAGCATCCGAGGACAGTTTATATCATCTCATTCTTGAATGACATTGGCTGACAGCAGGATGTTAGATGCTTTTGAATCTCAGTTGTGAGAGGAAGAAAAAGAGAAAATAAACCTCAATTTGCCTCAGGGAAATATGAAATGTGAACTTTATGCTTCATCTATGATGAAGGGATATGACGAGTCTTTGTGTGAGATGAAAAGCTAAATGGAGATAAAACCAGAGAAAAACAATAAACAGCGCTATTGCTTGGTTTATTGAAAAATTTGCAGAGCTGCAGTGAAACGCTCGTGTGGCCTTCACCTGCTGTGTCAACAACACTCATACCTGTGCACTGTAAAACATGTACATCTGCTGAATAAATGCTGATGTCAATAGCCCATTTTGACAAGCCTCCACGATATTAAATTAAGTCACACTATTATATACGATACCTCCGGGAGCTGCTTAAACCAGCTCATATTCAAGTTCCTCGTCACAACTCTGAGGTTTATTCTCTAAATCAAGACAAAAAAATAAAAAACAGGTTTGTTTTTTTATTTCTTCAAAAGGGTCTATGTGCCTATTTTGATGTGATAGTTAAATGTTTATATGAATGTTCATATCCTCCTCATAACGCATTAATGTTTTATGCATTAAAACAAAATATTCACCAAATATTAGCATAAAAACAGAAGAAAGACTTGTTTACATGACTTATTTTTTGAAATTCCTTGAAAATATTACAGATACTTTCAAACAATGTACTGTATGTTAATATATTTTAGGCTTTTTTACATGTAAAACACCTGTATTTAGTTAGAAACTGTATGTGCATCTAAACGTACCAACTGCTGTGTCTCTCTTAGGTAGAATTTGTGTTCACGCTGAGCTTATGACAGTTTTAATTTTATCACTGATGCTTTTGATGTTTTACTTCAAATCCAAGTACAACTATTGTGGCTTGTGCTGTATCAAACCAGATCAGACTTTGTTTTATCTGGTTAATAATGAATTAGCTATCTGGAATTTACAAAAGTCACAATAATACTCAATTACGATGCACCATTTCACACAGTGCAATTAGTTTTACTTGTGTGAGAAAAGTCCAAAATATCCCCCCTTTGATCCTTGTCATTTCTGTTTTTCCCCAATTCAGTTATCTTCAGCTTCAGTTTTACAGCCTGTCTGTTCCAACAGAACCCTTCTTCACTAATGCATTGTAAGCTCATGGAAGCAGCTCATTGTTTGTAACCAAAATTCCTTCTTGCAACAGTTGTGGCAAACAAGGAAAAGTGAAATTTCTATTTTCGTTTTTGAGACAAAAAAGATTCGATTTTGAGACACAATAGAAGGTGTTGTACATTCACATTGTACGGGATGAGGGAAAAGCTGGCAAAGCTAATAAAGTGATGGTAATGTGCTTTGTGATGCGGTGGTAGTCCCCAGCTTTCAGCTCTAAACAGATGGGATCTCTCCCATAGGATCAGATAAAAGACGTCCATCTCTAACACTGCAGAGCATGGCTGATTCTACAAAGGCTGCGTCTCTAAGCTGTGCGTGGATGCTCAGACGGAAGTCCTTCACATGGAATAAATGTGGCTGAGCACATGTAGTAATGATGAGGTTAAATTGAGGCGTATCAGTCCTTTCTGAGGCAGGAAGTGAAGGCAGATCAAAACACTCACATGTAATCACACATGATGGCTTCTGCCGCCAAGATGATGACGTACATTCATGAACGCGGTGCCCTATGGGCTAACAGTACCGGCATGTAAACGCCATGTCTTAGCTTCCCTTTGCCACAGGCTAAATCATAAAATGTCAAGCTCTGTAATGTCGGCAACGCCTTCTCATCATATATTTAAATCCCTTGAATTTATGTAACAGGTGATTCAAGGCTATACTGGGCAGCATCTATAAATACTCATCACCTTGTCGTATATTTTTGATATTACACTGTCAGAGGGAGCTGCCATACCATGAGTACATTCTCTAACCCCTCCCCGCTTGTGCCTACTGCTGCTCCTCTTTCCTTCAGTCTACGGAAGCCCTTGCCTCCAGAGATAACAGCTGCGGAGATCACTCTGTCTCTGCGTCCCCCGTCTCTCTCAGAAGGACGACCCCGAACCCACATTTCTGGGTCGTCACTGAGCTCGTAGATGGATCCGTCCTCCACACTATGTTCCAAAGACTCCAAAGAGGAGTCGGATGCCTCGTCGCCCAGCGCCGTCAGCGGCCGTCCAGGTAGCCCCGAAGTGGAGCGTAATTTGTACTGCAGCAGAACCCCGCGGCCTTTGCCTCTTCCGTCTCCCTGGTAGGAAGCCGACTGCTGCAGGGACTCCTGGGAAGACGTGTCGCTGCGGTCTTCCCCTCCGCAGGCGGAGTCTGGAGCGTCTACAAAAGAATCCCTCTTGAGCAGTTCTGGAGACAGGGTGCTGGTGGTGGCCACGATGAAGTCCACGGGCCCACAGTGGGCGTTGAGAGAAACCATTCCCTTACCTGTGAGAGCCAGACAGAACATTTAAAGTGGGATATGGCTTTCATCACTAATTTTTCATCAAATCTGTAAAATCCAGTCGTATCCTGAGTATCACGAATCCATAAGTCTTGATACTGTGTATTTATGTATGTATATATACATATATATATACAAAATTGTTTTTATACTGTATATATGTATATGTACATTGATTTTATACAGTACATGTTTGTTTCTTTTTTGTTTTAATCTGTACCTTGCACCACTGAAGAGTTGTCTTTTTAATTTTGTTGTACATATGTATGATGACAATTAAGCATTCTATTCTATTCTATTCTATTCTATTCTATTCTATTCTATTCTATTCTATTCTATAAGTCTTTTGGTGATTACACAGCTGAATCATTCCCCTCACAGTCAACAACTCTGAAGTTTACCCACCATAAACACGTCTGCATGTTTACAAACAGAGCCAGTAGATCTCTCAGGCATTTCCGGAAATTTGTCACAGCATTGCATTGTGGGTAGTGCAGCTCCAAGCAGCTGCAGTGACAACAACAAGAAACGCCGGCCCAGTGAAAGCCAGTGGGTTCTCTTTGTGTGGAACTACATTTCCCACAATGCAACACCGCAATAAAATTCCAGAAATGCCCCAATTATAGCTGTTGCTTATTTTGTAAACACACAGACTTGTTTATGGTAAGAGGAAACTTCGAAATTGTTCACTGTTAGGGAAGAGATTAAGGTGTGTAATCAGAGAAAGACTTACGGATTCATGACACTTAAGATATGACTCGAGTTTTACAGATTTGATGAAAAATTAGTGACGAAAAAGTCTTATGCAGCTCCAAAGAGACAACAAATAGTGTTAGTCTACCAGGCTGGGGGTCAAGTCATTGTCATTTAAAGGGAGCTACTAAAACCCAATCTTAAGTCACCAGTTAATCATTAGCTGTAATTTATTTATATAACTTGAATAACTGCAGATTGCATATATCTACATGTTATTCAATAAACTCACTGGGAATGGAGTTGGTCATGAGGTATGGTTTGTGGAAGTGGGAAACTAATGACCTCATTCAGCTGGCATAATAAACAAATTGCTACCAGGCAGTTTTTAAATTACTCTGTGAGAATATATACATACTGTATGATTTGTGTGTTGCCTGCTCGGTTATATTTGCACTGATTCCCAGAGCCACAAGGAAAATGTGAAGTGTGACCTCAATAATGGGCAGAGCAGAGTAATTTTCTATCATAAAAAACCTCTTCGCTTTTCTTTTGACCTCTCAAGAGCCTGTTCACTCACAGTCCGCCACCTCCGCCTGATCCATACCTGTTATTTTGGGGATGCCCTCCAGTTTGGGAACTGGAAGAGTGACAATTAAGCCTTGGGCGGTGCCAACCCATAACAGCCCCTGGCAAATTAGGAGACTCGTGACTCGCATGCTCTTTTGACCTGCAATATAAGAAACATTGAGAGAAAATTGAATTGAGTTTTCTCACCACCTGTTTTTTTTTTTCTTTCTTCTTCTTTTTTTTTTTTTTTTTACAGTCAGAAGCAGAGTGAAGAACATCAACCAATGACGATGTCTTCTGCAAGAGTGATGGAGAATTCTCTGGGTGATGTTTCAGGGAGTGAATTGTGAACTCTACTTCTATTCCACTTTTATCATTATCTACAGGTCTTTGAAAATATTAAAGTTTTAAATGAAGTGTTGAAACCTAGCACTTAATAAAAAAGTAAAGACTGTCTTAGCTTTGAATAAAATTTAAGCTCTGTGATCTGTGTTTGACAAGCTTAGCACATGCACCGTCCAACCAGCTAGGGGTCTGGGTTATATAAGTTGATGAAAAATTGGATTTGTCTCACTCCTACTGATCAAGTTGAAAGAAAAGCTTAGAAACACAAAAAAATTGTTATTGAAATACAGCACAGCTAGGATTTCATCTCCAACTATACAGAGCAAAACAAATATTGGGAAGTTGTACCGGTGTGAGTTTACATTGATCATAGTTTGACATCTCTTTTACTGGTATTTTTTTTTCTTTTGTTAAAAACAAGTTTGTCTATATTAACTGAAAACCTGCAAACCTGAAAAATGCTAACCTAGGCCAGCCAAAATCGTTCAGGAATCACAGGGCTTGACTCCAAATATGAAGGCGGAACTAACAAGCGCTGAGTAGACCAATCACGGACAAGACGAATATGACATTTTTGTCAGAGAAATGTAAGATCACTAGGTTACAACATTGCATGGCATGAAATTTTGTGGAATACAAAAATGTCAAAATAAAATTCAAAGACACATGAAAAAAAAAATCAAGTTATGAAAAGTTTCATAAACGCAAATAGATGCCGTCCACTGAGACTGATGATTTTTGACCCTCTTGGCTACTGTAGCAGCGCTCTCACTTCACCTGAAAATGAAGGAAGATGAGAAAATAGTAGATGCTAGTCCTCCCTGCACAGGACAATCTCCCCTTATGGACCGCGGTTTTGTGTTGGCACATACACAAGATAATTTCCGAAGGTTTAAGTCGCTGCAGTGTCTCATTTGTGCAGTAACTACAAACGGTATAGGCTGGAGATACGGCTGTGGCTTGTATTTCCGTCTATCTATAGCTGGATTTCCATTACCATCAGAAATGCACAAAACGTAAACAACAGAAAAGTGATAATGGAAACACAGAAATGTCGCAAAAACTGTCAAAGATTGCAAAACAGTTCTTACGCTCTCGTGAAGCATTTTTTGAAATGTTTCGATGTAGAAGTATTGCATAAAAGCATCATGGAAACATAATCTGCGCATCTTCAGTAGTCACGGCCATGACAAGTCCAGTTCAACGAGAGCTTCAAAAACAGAACAGTTCATTAAATGTCACGGGGTCATTTGGAAATTCTGGATCCACAACTGGTTGGTGAGTTCTGTACAGTTCTCTCCCAGAAATCCATTCTGCGAGGACTTTGTGTTGGGATGTGCCCACAGTGTGATGCGAGTTACGCATGGACGTCCTCTGTCTCTCTGTGAGAACTATGACATATCGCAAGACGGGTAGACGGGACTTCACTAGACTCACACATCAGAAGACAAACACTCTTCAACAGAAACACCTATAAGTAATAATAAGAATGATAATAATAATAATAATAATAATAATAATAATAATGCATTTTATTTATAGGTGCCTTTCAGGACACTCAATGTGACCGTACACATTGTTAAAATAATAAACAATAAAATGAGACACATACATATAAAAACACAGTTCAAAATGTAGCAATTATACTTTGATGAAATTGTAGAAATATCGCTTTTATCTTGCGCAAAACTCTAATGGAACCCCAGCTTCTGTCTCTGTCCCTCTCTCTCTTTCTCTTACACATGTTTATGTCATTTATGTTTAAGAAATAATAAAAAAATAATAAAAAAAAATAGGTAGATTGGCAAATTAAAATGTGTTTTCATTCTTTCTTTACAATATGTAGAACAAAACACCCACACAGTCATACTGTCCAACTTTTACAGTCAAATTGCTTTTCATTAAATTTATTATCTTCATCAGGTGAGTTTCTTTAAAATTTATTTTGTACTGTGAGCCCTGTATCGTAGTTCATATTATTTCATGACATGACTATTTTGTTACATCCCCTAAAGAACACAGAATGTAATCTGGAATTCAACCCTTATTTTTGAATCAAGTGAACAACCGACAACTTTGACTTGCGAAAAAAGAGAAGTATGACACATTGCGAAACACCTGGCCCCCCCCCGGACTTGTGATTGGTCCGGTATAAATAGATGAGGCATAGTTCACAGCAACTGGCCCAATTCCAGACTGTTTTCTCAGTATTGAACACACTGAGAAAACCAGATGGCTGGCCAGGCTAGAAAAATGCTTCCCACTTAAAAACTGAGAATGTTTTTGCTGTTTGTGGCTTAAAGCCTTAAAAGTTGAATGACGTGATTGGTTTACAAATAAACTGGGACAGACTTGTAAAAACTACAATCTAATTTTATTCAATAAACCTTTTCTAACGAACCTAGTCACAGTTTTGCCCCGTGCGTTTCTTTTAATTGTGCAAACCTGACAAGACTGAGCTTTAATGTGACGGGAAGTTATTTCAGTTCACAAGTTTACGATGCATGAGGAATTAAATCTTTTTCTGCCAAAGTTTTTATATTCTGTAATAGCGTTATGCAAGTCTTAAAGTACATTTTCTATTGTGAAGTTTTTCATTGCAGCGGTTTTTCCAGCAGTGCATTAGTGATGGGGAAAAGGATAATTGTGCGCTCTTATTATACATGCATATCCTTTGTTTCCAGTTAACAAAGGGGTGAAAAACATTGTTTGTTGTGGATTTATTTTTGCATTCCTTCGCTGGTCCCTGAGCTCTTGGCTCCCATTGTGGCCTAGTTATCTATAGAAACATTTAACATAATATCCATGGAAACCATAATTGAATTACACCAACATTCATGTGATTCCAACTAAAAGAATGCCCATTTACATGTGTAGCTCGGGATGTTCATGTTTGCTCAGTGTCATGCTCAGATTAGGATGATTTGCATGAGTGGCTCTATGGTCTCACTATTAATCTATTTCACTGTTCGAGGTGAATGAATGGAAGGCAGCAGCTTAGCAGAGATGAAGAAGGAAGTGCAAAAGGAGCAAACATACAGCAGATGCCTTTAGGAGGAGACCTCAGAGGGTCAGAGCAGTGAGGGAGATGCTGGAAAAGGCAGACTTTATCTTGAAACTGTCTGCCACCTGCACACATCGCCTTAGAGTCTATTTGTACTTTGGTTGGAGGGTTTAAATGACTGAGCGACATTCGTGAACACCCACTCTTAGGGTAGCATGAAATCTGAAGCTAAGTCACAAGATGTGGGTGAGAAGCATTGTCTTAAAGAACAGTGATAAAAAGGGATAATGACAAAGGCACTCTAGATTAAGAGGGTATAGCTTAACCTCCAGCAATCTTGCACCTCCAATTTCTGCTGCGATGCACATGCTCGGCAGTGTGGAGTGGGTTTATCGTGGGAGCCGGTATTTGCCTTAAAAAGAAGATGTCTCCAAAGATAAATGTTTCCCTGTGATATGTCACCGAGGACTTTATTTTGGAATATTATTTTTTCACCCTAAGGACAGAGCTATTAAAGGCATTAGTAAAGAAGAGATCAGCAGTTTCCTTTGCCTCGGAAACTTCTCTGTTGTTTACTGCAACTAGAATTCCCTGTTGAGTATAAATCACATTAAGGGGAGAGGATTAGGGGGTATATCATTACTGCATGTCCTGGCATAAGTCAAGGAGAAACCTAGGAAACACAGACACATTGATAAAGAGAAGCTGAGCGGTTCATGTGCTGTATCAGTGGCTGTACAGTGTCAGGGGATCCTATTTTCTCTTGTGAGCTCAACAAATCACAACTTAAGTCAAAGATCCTTTTCCTTTTTTGGACCCTGAAGACATGAGCCTAGCAACTCTTTTCCTTTTCAACCCGGTAACTTCCCCCCCGGGCCGAGCCTTGAGGCAGCCACCCGGCCTCAAATCTGCTGCATATTTCAAGGGGAAGCGCCGGCGCTGGGTGAAAATGACCTCTGGGTCATCGAGTTCCCCCAGGTACCATGACTGTAGGAGTCAGATCTTCTTATAGTCTCGTCTGGAACAAAAAAAAAAAAAAAAAAAGGAACTTTGATCTAAAAGAGAAAAGTTTGGGGTCTGAAACAAATGCCTGATTTTATTCGTTCATCTTTACTCAACTCACAAGAGTAAACCTTCTTTGTGATGAGAGGGAGTGCTACTAGAGCTTTGACTACTGCTCTAAATACATCAATCACTGACTCATGTGACTATGAAAAAGACAATTTATAAAAAAAAAAACCACACTCACAGAGATGCATTTATATCACTCCCCAAAGCTTAGATTGATCTTTATATGGAGTGAATGATCACAGTGTGCCAGACATGCTATAGTTTGAACACATCTCAGTCACATGCACTGTATTTATCATCACACTGTTTTAAGTCTGGGTAATATCTAGAACATAATCTATCTTAGCTTGGTCTACATGGGACGCAATAAATGACTAAAGTTGCGGAAAAAATTATTAGACCAACAAAAGTCATCAAAAACAATAGCTATGCAATCAACCACTGTCAGTTCAATGTAAAAGGAAATCATGCTAATGGTTCCTAAAAACAAATCCTTCCTTTCTCACCTTTTTTTTTTATAAGGACAAAAATGACACACTCATGGACTCATGTGACTAAAACAGACAGAAAAAAAAAACCATGGAATGTCTAAAAGCACCGTTTTTGTCAGTACAATGCCATAGATATTAATGTAAGAACTTATGTGATTTTGGTTATTATCTGACTGGATAAGGGGCCAAGTTTATAAATTCAACATCATTTAACAGAATGAAGAGTAAAAGTTGTGAATTCATGGTAATTCATAATGTAATTTTGTTAAATGAAACACCAAATTTCTGTTACAGGCGTTGAGCTAAAATTTGTATTATTTTGTGATCACCCACCGAAAAAAAAACATGTTTAATATTCTCTAGAAACTTGACAACTCTTAGAATGAGCAACATATTTTGTTGGCCTAATCATGGTGATGCAACTCCTCTAAATTCTTCTAAAAACTTCTCACATTGAATACAGTTGTGGAAAAAGTTATTAGTCCATCAAAAGTTATCGAAAACAATGATTATGCAATCAGGTACTAACTCCTGTGTGTATCATGTGACTAAAACAGATGGAAAAGAAAACATAAAATGTCTAAAAAGCATGTTTTTGTCAGTACAGTGCCATAGATATTTATGCAAGACCTTATGTGATTTTGGTTTTTATTAGTGATGTATGAAAATGTCATATCACGGTTATTAATCCAAATTAATCAGTTATCATTATAATCGCAGTATTGAAATGTGCTCAAAATGTCCAAAAAATACTTAACCAAAATAGTAAATGAATCAAGTTTTATTTGTAAAAAATTAATAAAATAACATGCACAATGTACTTTGTTGGCAGAAACATTGTTCACCTGAGATTAAAATGTAAAAATGTCAGCATATTTACTTTTGTATACACCGACATTAAACAAAGTAATGTCGATGTAATCAATGGCAGTTTTTATGACAATTAGAATTAAAACGATAATACTTACTGTCAGGAAATTTACCGCGGTTTATCATTATACTGGTAATCATTACATCATTAGTTATTATCAAAAAAGCCATGGAAAATAGCAGGATATCAGCTCTTAAATTAAACTCTTGTGAGCTATTTTTGTTGTTCTGATTATATTTGTCCAAACAAATGTACCTTTAGTTGTACCAGGCATTAGAATGAGCAAGAAATTGAACATAGGGTGGTCTAATCATTTTGTCCACGACTGTATACTGCCAACACTAAATAATCCCACTGTTACAATATGCAGAAATAAACATTAATGTCGCTAGGCTACTGAGTTTATCAAAATTGATTTAAAGTTTGTTTACAATTCTTTAGCAGCAACAGTCTTTGGTTTGTCTATTTTAACCAGCAGTGATTTGTGCAAGGTGTTTTGCTGTGAAGTCCTGACATCTGAAAAAGGAGTTAACATCATGTTTTCACGTCCTCACTGCAGAAATAACACAGATAAGCTGGAGTAGACTGGAGTGAAAATCAGAGAGTGAAGACAGGTTGCAGTAGAAAAAAAAAAAAGTGAACTTGGACAGCTCTGTGCAATATTTTATTAAGGAAAGCCTGAATGTTTTTGTTGTAAGCCTATGCTGCATTTTGTTGTTGAACACGTCGCCTCTCTTCACAATGCAGTCCATCATAGACATGGTTTGGTACTGCAGCGTCTGATTCAGAAGTGGAAAACATGTCAGAGACAGTTCATTATTTACCAGTTTCTATTCTGGTTATATTTTTATATGAGTGTTGTTGGTTAAAATTTGATTTGACTTTCAAAACACATTTTAAATACAGCATTTTTGTTTACAATTACATATATTTTTATGTGTGTCATGTTCTTAACTCTTTCCCCTTTAGATGCGTAC